>BLSH010460462.1:532762-544449 GCA_018402905.1 Glandirana rugosa | reverse complement strand
CCCACAGGCCCCAAGACCATTAAAATGATTTTCAAGACTTTTAACGACATTTTTTCAGGTCCTTTCAGGATCTCCAGACGTTTTCCTTCGTTTTACCCCCATTCCCGCCCTGTTCACGGGATGTTTCTTTGCCCCTGTCCCTTTATTGAAATTTATAAATTTTTTTTTATTTTTGTATTTTTTCGTTTTTACATCCACCTACACCTGGTAGAAGTTTGACACAGACTTTTCATAATTAATTGCAATCTTCGGTATAGTGACAAGATTTTAGTAGAAGTTTGACACAGTTTTTTCATATTCTTATTTATACTTTTTTGACACAGTTTGAAGATGATTTTAGAACAGTGATATGGCTTCTAACGTTAATTAATACTTTTCAGACACAGTTTGAAGATGGTCCACATCCACCTACATTTTTGCTTTTTTATGTTTTTATTTTTTTTTAAATATTTAAAGTTATTTCCCTGTCCCCGTTTCTTTGTAGGGCACTTGTCCCGCCCTTACCCCCATTTTGCTTCCTTTTGCAGACCTCTAGGACTTTCCTGGACTTTTTTACAGCAATTTTCAGAACTTTTAGTAAAATTACCAGAACCCCGGACCCGAACCCGGACTTTTTTTGAAAAGTCCGGGTTCGGGTCCGGGTCCCGGACACCCCAAAGTTCGGTACGGACCCGAACTTTACAGTCCGCATTATTCACTACTGATAATGCAACTAACAGTAAAAAAAAAAACAAACAATAAAACTACTTAAAGTGTTACTAAATCCAGGAGCTTACAGTCACTATATCTGCTCTCCCACAGTACACAGAACATGGAAATGCAATTATTTTAGTAAATATAAACTGCTAAATACCCTTTTTCACCAGCAGTATATAGCAGTCTTGTGACTTCTATCAGTGTCCGGTTAAAGCTTGTAGAAGGAGTTTTCATTCTCCCGTGATTGTCCCATTACAGTAATGGCAAACCTTGGCACCCCAGATGTTTTGGAACTACATTTCCCATGATGCACAACTACATTGCAGAGTACATGGGCATCATGGGAAATGTAATTCCAGAACATCGAGGTGCCAAGGTTCACCATCACTGTCCTATGAGGATGCAGGACCCCTGACCCCTTGTCTGGCTTTGTGCTGTTCACATGCACCCAACCCCCAAAAAAAAACCTATTTAGCAATACACACCAAACTGAGCATGTGCAGAGTGACTCCAAGGCCCTGTTCTATCAGGATATGGATTGCGGTTTGTGGAAGAAGAGGAGGATCAGAGAAGACAGGATCAAACAGCCTTGTTATACAATGCAGAGGATTAACCCCTTAGGTTCCACAGTGAGTATAACAAGCATGCTTTACTGAATATACAGACTGTTGTGGGTTTAGTAACACACATATATATATATATATATATATATATATATATATATATATATATATATACACTGAATGGGTGAAAATAAGATGGTGGGAAGGTATAGGTGTTCAAATGTTGCCCAGAGACAGGGTTTAAATTAACTTTCTGACCAAAAAAGAACTAGTAAATTCACTATTTATTAACATATTTATATCAAACATGAAAGATAAAATTTCTAATTAATTTATTGTATTCTAATTTATTTGAATTAAGATATTATGGTGCACGATTATTGGAGGATGGTGTACATTTGGCTAACAATTAGACTTCAATTAGATCTTATAATACAGCTAAAATAAGTGTTATTCAATTATTATAAGTTGTTATACATTATAAGTATTACTTATAGCAAAATGTATTGTTGACATAATAATGTCATAAAAATTGTAGTTATATAATTGTTACATGTTTCTCTCTCATATACATAGATTCTACATATATTTTTTCCATTCAATTTTTTTTAAAACAAAAAACAACAATTTAATTAAAATAAATGTCAAATTTCTAAATTTTAGAGGAAATGCTCTTTATTAATGGAAGCCTTCTGTCATTTTTGTCACTTGATTGGGTAAATGTACCTAAACTAAATTAAGAATTGCAAAACTTATCGAAAAATCCTCCACTTTTTTTTAGATGTCTTCGTTATCCTCTCTACTTCAGCTTCTAGTTCCTCCTGCTGTTTAATTAGTCGCCTTTGTCTTTCTCTCTCCAGTTCCTCCTGTTTCCGTCTCAGCTCCATTTCCCATTCCTGTGCTTCCCTCTCTCTCTTCCTGTCGATCTCCTCTTCCTGCGCCTTCCTCTGCTTCTCTAATAGGGCTCGTTCCATGGCTTTCTGCTTCTCTATCTTATCCTGTTCGTCTTTCTTTGAACACTCATGTATGTATCTCATTACAAAACTCTTCCTCTCCATGATCTCTTTCATTGGATCCTGTGGTTTGTGTTCTATTCTAAACTGAACGTCTTTAATGACTTCATATAGAAACTTCAGCACCTCCTCGTGTCTCCCCCTGGTCTTCATGTGATCTTCTTTAGTGTAGTTTTCAAACGAGAAAATTCTTTCCATGCCCATGTTCCGAAACGCGTTCTCTGTATCTGTCAGTTTCCCGCTGTTCTTGTGGGTGAGGACAACAATGGGGTACACACCTGAGAAACAAAAATAGAGATATGATTTTTCCACTAAGTTTAGAAGATATTTAGGCATCATGGCTGACATGGATTAATAGAAGATGTGATTAATGGTCAAAAAGTGTGTATGCTTTTATTTACTTCCAACTTTTTTTGTGAATGAGTAGGGATATACAGTGTCTTAAAAAAAGTATTCATACCCCTTGAAATTTTCCACATTTTTGCCATGTTACAACTAGAGTGGATGTTCGGGTTCGGTGGGTTCGGCCGAACTTCGGTACCGAACTTGACCTGAACTTTACCCTGAACCCCATTGAATTTAATGGGGACCCGAACTTTTCTGCACAAAAATGACTGTAAAAGAGTCCTGGAATGTGCTAGAGGGCTGCAAGATGCTTTTAGAACAATAATCTGTCCCTTACAGCAACAGCAGACCCTGACCCTATAGAACTAGGAGATGATTATAGAACAATAATCTGTCCCTCTAATCAGTAGACTCTACCTAGTCCAGTCAGATGTTTCTGTAATGCAGGATGAGATCTGCAATCTGTCCCTAAAAGCAGTAGTAGTAGTAATCTCTACCTATCTATCTATCTGCAATCTGTCCCTCACAGCACCGGCAGCATCCTCTCCCTACACTACCCAGAGAGCATGTGACATGCAGCACTGTGACTCCAGCCTCATAAAGAGGCTGGGTCACACGATGCACTGGCCAATCACAGCCATGCTGTGATGGCCAGTGATGGCTTCTAGGGAAAACCGGTGAAACGCTTGTTGATTGGCTGCCCTGCAGCTATTCAACAAGCGTGATCAAATACCCGAACCCAGAACCCGAACCCAAACTTTTTTTCAAATGTCCGGGTTCGGGTCCAGGTCACGGACACCCCAAAGTTCGGTACGAACCCGAACTTTACAGTTCGGGTTTGCTCAACTCTAGTTACAACCAAAAACATAAATGTATTTTACTGGGATTTTATGTGATAGACCGACACAAAGTGGCACAGAATTGTGAAGGGGAAGGAAAACAATAAATGGTTTTCAAAATATTTTACAAATAAATATGTGAAAAGTGTGGGGGGCAAAATCACGATAGCAAAATTTTGGAAGAAACCCTCTGTCCAAATATTTTTTTATTATACAGGATTTATATAGCGCCAACAGTTTGTGCAGCACTTTACAATATTAGGGCAGACAGTACAATTACAATACAATTCAATACAGGAGGAATCAGGGGGCCCTGCTCGTTAGTTAAATGATACGAAGGGCAATAACTGTGGGGGATGAACTGATTGAGAAAATAAGCAGTGTAGTTGTTAGGTGTTGGCAGGATAGGCTTCCCTGAAGAGAAAAGTTTTCAGGGATTGTCTGAAGGTGGATAGATTTGGGGACAGTCTGACAGAGGATGGGAGAGGCTTGGGAGAAGTCTTGGAGATGAGTATGAGAGGAGGTGATGAGGGAGCTGGAGAACAGGAGGTCTTGGGAGGAACGAGGAGGACTGTTAGGTTGGTATTTTGAGACAAGGTTGGTGATGTAGCTGGGAGCAGAGTTGTGGATGGCTTTGTAGCTCATTGTTAGTATTTTGAATTTAATTTGTTGGGCAAGTGGCAGCCAATGGAGGGATTGGCAGAGAGGGGTGGCAGACGCTGAACGGTTTGTAAGGTGGATGAGTCTGGCAGTGGCATTGATGATGGACTGGAGGGGGGGTAGTCTATTTAAAGGTAGGGCAGTGAGGAGGGAGTTGCAGTAGTCGAGGCGAGAGATGACCAGGGAGTGAATCAAGAGCTTTGTGGTTTCATTGGTTAGGAAAAGATGTATTTTAAGAGATGTTGCGGAGATTGAGGCGGCAAGCCTTAGAAAGCGATTGGATGTGGGGCCAAAAGGAGAGTTCAGAGTCCAGGATAACACCAAGCACCCTGACATGTGGGGATGGGTGGATGGTTGTGCCATTGCTCTTGACAGAGAAGTCAGGGGAAATGGCACATGGGGGAGGAAATATTATGGGTTCGGTTTTGGACAAGTTGGGTTTGAGGAAGTGGTGTGACATCCAGGCAGATATGTCTGGTGCTAAGTTAATTATGTGTGAGGAGATTGATGGAGTGAGTCAGCAGTTAAAAGCAAAATTTCCTGGATTATGACCCAGGAGAAGATTGTCAGCATTCTTCTAGACAGAATACAGTCATTTGAACTCATCTGGGAACCTTGGGCCACGTTCTCCCACATTCCACTATATCCAGGAGCCCCCCACACACACACATGACCCTCTTAGATCTGGATGACCCTCTGGAATCTCTCTCTACCTCTCCTTTTTCCTGTACTCTTTGATCCCCTCTTTCCTTGCTTACCATCCCTATTATTGCTTCCCTGGATAAGCTTTGAGACAAAATGATGATTGTTTGATATTACTGATACCAATGAGCCTGGAGGGAATCTCCTCAGGTATCCACCCTCTCTAAAACATATAATCACCCATCAGTGGAACCTATTTCCCATGCCTTGCTACAATACGACTACCCCAAGTGGGAATCGAGACCTCCTATCGGCTCCTAGGGTCAAGTTGAAGGATTTGTTCTATGGGGCTTCTTTATTCCTTAGGTTACCTTGATCACATACTAACCTACCTGGGAGGTGGCGACCAGAACCCCTTGATCCACAGCATGTTCCCACCGGGGGTGGATCGGGTCCTCCGGGTCGACTCCTCTCGGATATGTTTCCACTCCAGATTAGTACTCTCTAAATCTAAACCGGTAACCTCATTCTTCTCAGACACTATGTTATCTTGTTATTAAAATGTATATACCCACCTCATGTTAAAAAGGTCTGATTGACCTACCAAGTCATAGTCACTCACATTCTCCATGTCATTGGAAAACCGTTTTATATGTATATCCTGTCTTAATTAGAGTTGAGCGAACCCGGACTGTAAAGTTCGGGTCCGTACCGAACTTTGGGGTGTCCGGGACCCGGACCCGGACTTTTCAAAAAAAGTCCGGGTCCGGGTCCGGGGTTCTGGTAATTTTATTAAAAGTTCTGAAAATGGCTGTAAAAAAGTCCTGGAAGGTCCTAGAGGTCTGCAAAAGGATAAAAAATGGGGGTAAGGGTGGGACAAGTGCCCTACAAAGAAATGGGGACAGGGAAATAACTTTAAATATTTAAAAAAAAATAAAAACATAAAAAAAGCAAAAATGGAGGTGAATGTGGACCATCTTCAAACTGGGTCTGAAAAGTATTAATTAACGGTAGAAGCCATATAACTGTTCTTATATCGTCTTCAAACTGTGTCAAAAAAGTATAAATAAGCCGGGAGAACACATATCACTGTTCTGCAAACATCTGGAAACTGTGTGTGTCACTTTAAATGAAACCGGGAATAAGTGAACATCTGTTCTGCAACACATCGTTAAAGTCTGTGTGTCACTTTAAATGAAACCGGAAATAAGTGAACATCTGTTCTGCACACATCTGTAAACTGTTTAGAACACTTTACCTAAAACCTGGAGGAACCATACACCTGTTCTGTGAACATCTGCAATCTTTGTGTGAAACTACAGCATAGAGAAGAACAGGCATATGGTTTCGCTCTTCACACACAGTTTGGAGATGTTTGCAGAACAGTTATATGGCCTCTACCGTTAATTAATACTTTTCAGACCCAGTTTGAAGATGATCCACATTCACCTCCATTTTTGCTTTTTTTATGTTTTTATTTTTTTTTAAATATTTAAAGTTATTTCCCTGTCCCCATTTCTTTGTAGGTCACTTGTCCCACCCTTACCCCCATTTCCTTCCTTTTGCAGACCTCTAGGACTTTCCAGGACTATTTTACAGCCATTTTTGTGCCTAAAAGTTCAGGTCCCCATTGATTTCAATGGGGTTCGGGGTCCAGGACAAAGTTCGGGTTCTGTCCGGACCCGAACCCGGACTTTGCCCTGAAGTTCAGCCGAACCAGCAGAACCCGGACTTCTAGAAGTTCGCTCAACTCTAGTCTTAATCAATAAAAATATTGAAAATAAAAGTGCAGGGGGCATTTGTATGGCGCCCCCCTGAGTCAATACAACTTTAAATCTTTTTGGGGATGTCTCTACCAGCTTTGCACATCTAGAGAGGACATTTTGCCCATTCTTCTTTGCAAAATAGCTCAAGCTCTGTCAGATTGGATGGCGAGCGTCTGTGAACAGCAATTGTCACAGATTCTCAATTGAATTTAGGTCTGGACTGTGACTGGGCCATTCTAACATATGAATGTGCTTTGATATAAACCATTCCCCTGTAGCTCTGGCTGTATGTTTAGGGTCGTTGTCCTGCTGGAAGGTGAACCTCCGCCCCGGTCTCAAGTTTTTTGTAGACCTAACAGGTTTTCTTCTAAGATTGCCCTGTATTTGGCTCCATCCATCTTCCCATCAACTCTGACCAGCTTCCCTGTTCCCGCTGAAGAAAGCATCCCCACACCATGATGCTGCCACCACCATGTTTCACAGTGGGGATGTTGTGTTCAGGGTGATGGGCAGTGTTAGTTTTCCACCACACATAGTGTTTTGCTTTTAGGCCAAAAAGTTTAATTTTGATCTCATCTGAGCAGAGCACCTTTCACCAATGGCTTTCTTCTTGCCACTCTTCCATAAAGGGCAGATTTGTGGAGAGCACGACTAATAGTTGTCCTGTGGACAGATTCTCCCACCTGAGCTGTGGATCTCTGCAGCCCCTCCAGAGTTACCATGGACCTCTTGGCTGCTTCTCTGATTAATCATCTCCTTGCCCAGCCGGTCAGTTTAGGTGGACGGCCATGTCTTGGTAGGTTTGCAGTTGTGAAATATTTTTTAGATCGTAATCCTGCTTTAAACTTTTCCTCAACTTTATCCCTGACCTGTCTGGTGTATTCCTTAACCTTTGTGATGCTGTTTGTTTACTAAGGTTCTCTAATAAACCCCTGAGGGCTTCACAGAACAGCTATATTTATACTGAGATTAAATTACACACAGGTGGACTCTATTTACTTCTGAAGGCAATTGGTTCCACTAGACTTTAGCTAGGGGTATCAGAGGAAAAGGGGCTGAATACAAGTGCCCCCCACACTTTTCACATATTTATTTGTAAAAAAATTTAAAACCATTTATCATTTTCCTTCCACTTCACATTTATGAGCCACTTTGTGTCGGTCTATCACTATTTCAAGGGGAATGAATACTTTTTGAAGGCAGTGTATGTACCCCTTAGTCGTTCTTATAGAGTGGCTTAAATCTGACTGCCCCCTTATTAACCACTTCACCCCCGGAAGGATTTCTCACTGTAGGACCAGAGCACTTTTTGCGATTCGGCACTGCGTCGCTTTAACTGACAATTGCGCGGTCGTGCGACGTTGCACCGAAACAAAATTTGCGTCCTTTTTTTCCCACAAATAGAGCTTTCTTTTGGTGGTATTTGATCCCCTCTGCGTCATTTCTGTGCCAGAGAAAATTGAGTATGAGAATGAGAATGTCCGTCATACTTTTTTTTATTTGCACTAACATACAAGTCCTGAAAAATCGTATGTTAGTGCAAATAAAAAAAGTATCACGGTTCTTACATTTTGCTAAAATACAAATCTAAAAAAAAAAAATATAAAAAAACAAATGTATTCATCAGTTTAGGCCGATTTATATTCTTCCTCGTATTTTTGTTTAAAAAAAAATCACAATTGGCGTTGAGTGGTTTGCGCAAAAGCCGCCACATTTACAAACCATGAAAATGCATTTCTGGCGTTTTTACTATTTTTTTTTTTACTAGTAATGGCGGCGATCTGCGATTTTTATTGGGACTGTGATATTGGGGCGGACATGTCGGACCATTTTGACACTTTTTTGGGACCAATGACATTTATACAGCGATCAGAAATTTAAATGTCCACTGATTACTGTATAAATGTCACTGGCAGGGAAGGGGTTAACCTGCAGGGGGTGCTCTATGGGTTAACTGTGCTCTAACTGTGAGGGGGCTGGGCTGGCAGGGGCACCAGAGATCTTAACTGATCCCAGTGACGGGAATCAGTAGATCTCTGACATGCCGTCTGTCAGAACAGGGTACCGTTATGTTTACATCGGCGGTTCCCCATTCTGGCTCTGCACAAGGCGATCGCGGGTCGCGGGCGGACATCAAGTCCACCCAACCCGCGGCCCCGCTCAAAGATTTGGCAATTCGCGGGACGCTGCCGACAATAGTCGCGATGCGGTCCAGAACTGGTTATTAACCAATTTTCAGATTTCAGCGTGGTCACACTTTGACAATTGCGCGGTCTTTTGTGGTATTTAATCACCACTGGGTTTTTTATTTTTTGCTAAATAAACAAAAAAAAAAAATTTAAAAAAAACAAACATTTTTTTTGCAAATAAATAATTGTTCTTCATATATTTAGCCAAAATGTATTCTGCTGCATTTCTTGAAATGTGAAAATAACACAAATCGGTGTATATTATTTAAGCCTGGGGGAAAGTTATAGAGTCCACAAACTATGGGATATCTGATGATTGATCAATCCTCATGTACTGACGGTCGATCTCATTTCTTGAGGCCCAAAAATGCCAGGGAAGTACAAATTACCCCCCAAATGACCCAGTTTTTGGAAAGTAGACAGCCCAAGGTATTTAGTACGAGACATGGTGGGCTTTTTGAAGTTGTCATTTTTTTTATAATTTTTTGGAAAATGAAGAAATAATAATAATAAAATCTAATTTTCTTTTTTTTTTTACATGCTGTCACCCGTGCAGTATGGCGCCATCATATAACGGGCATGGCTGTGATCACAGACAATGACTGGTGAGAGTACAAAAAAAAAAATGTTATAATTTGTTTTAGATCTTTTATTTTTTAATACTTTTTTTTTTTTACAATTTTCTGTGACCAGAGCAATATAATGTTACCATAGTAATACTGTACTACTCTGAGGAAGTGTTTTTTTTTCTTCTTTTACACATTAGGATTGCTTATAGCAGTGCATTAAATTGCAATAACCAAGCATTTTACTGAATGAAACTGAATCATTCAGTCTGTTTTGTTGTGATTAGCTGTGATTGGTCAAAGCTAATCACATGGTACAGATGGGCTGCGATGGGCCTTGTCTGTACCATGTGATCAAACTGACCAATCACAGCTAGCAACACAATTGTACACAAAGAATGGCATGAAAGGAAGCCATCCATTGTGTACAACTGTCATGTGACCTGCTGTGATTCGTCACGGCGGTCACATGGTAATGACAGCAAGCTGGTACTCTGATCATTCGTTGACTATTCCATAGACACAGCGGGGAGACAGATCGTTTAGTAACACTTTAACCACTTGCTGACCGCCAGCCGTGGATTGACAACGGCAAAGTGGCTCATTATCGCAAACCGCTGTCACCTGACGGCGGCCGCGATAACTAGTATTGTGGGCACACTCGTGCACTCACTGTGTTCCGGGGGGGCCAGGGAGTGGGTAGGGCGGACTCGATCTCCGCCGAGTACCCGCGATGCCCCCCCCCACAGTGAGAGAATGGAGGTCGGTGTATGTAAACATGGATCTCCGTTCTAACAGAGGAGGAAGGGCTGTGATCACAGGCTTCCTGTATATGGGAGCCGTAATCACTCCCCTCCCGCTGCCAGCCCAGCCCCCATACAGTTAGAACACACTGAGGGAACACAGTTAACCCTTAGAGCGCCCCTCCAGGTTAATCCCTTGACTGCCAATGGTATTTACACAGTAATTAGTGCATTTTCATAGCACTGATCGCTGTATAAATGCCAATGGTCCCAAAAAAGTGTCAAAATGGTCCAACATGTCCGCCGCAATATCGCAGTACCGCTAAAAATCGCAGATCACCGCCATTACTAGTACAAAAAATTAATAAATAAAAACCCTGAAATTAATTCTCATCATTCGTAAACGCTGCAACTTTTGCGCAAACCAATCAATAAACGTCGATTGAGATTTTTTTTTTTACCACAAATATGAGGAAGAATATAAATCGGCCAAAACCGATGAATACATTTTTTTTTTTTTGGATTTGTATTTTAGCAAAAAGTCAGAAATATTTTTTTTTTTTTGCAAAATTTTTTTGTTTATAGCGGTGATCAGAAATGACGCATCATGTATCCGTAAGGACAATGAAGCCCCAAATAACTGGATCAACTATAGCTCTTTTGAGCTGCCATGTAGAGTGGGGAAAATAATGATTTGCTCCCCTGCAGATTGTGTAAGTTTGCCCATTTACATAGAAATGAAGGGTCTATAATCTTTATCATAGGTGTATTTTAAATGATAGAGACAGAATATCAACCAAAACTCCAGAAAAAAACACATGATACAAATTTTATAAATTGAGTTGCAGTTCAGTGAGTAAAATAAGTATTTGATCCCCAAGCAAAACATAACTTAGTAGTTGGTGGAGAAACACTTGTTGGTAGCACAGAGGTCAGACGTTTCTTGTAGTTGGTGACCCCCAGGTTTGCACACATCTCAGGAGGGATTTTGGTCCACTCTTCTTTACAGATCTTCTCTAAATCCTTAACGTTTCTTGGCTGTCGCTTGGCAACTCGAAGTTTCAGCTCCCTCCATAAATGTTCTATAGGATTAAGGTCTGGAGACTGGCTAGGCCACTCCATGACCCTTAACCTCCCTGGCGGTATGATTATGTCAGGAATTTTGTTCCAAAAGCGGTACCATTTTTTTGCATGGAAATTTGGTGTTATGTATTGTAGGCCTGCAATTCTTAGTAATTACTTACTTAAACCTGACCAAAGAATACTCTAGTAGACCTCTCAGATGTGATAAAGTTTGAAAAAATAAAATCATGAGTTATAATCTAATAAATAATATAACTTTTATTCAGTAATGTAATAAATAATGAAATTTGTCAAACAAAAGAAAATTCAGTAAACATCCTGGGTGTGGTAAATTTTGAAACATGGGACTGCACATAGACCAACGTCGCAATCAGGGCAATGGAACCTGGTTTCCTTTCGGATTTTTTTCCCATTCCCATCTCGCTTTGAGCAGCAAACAACGCACATTCTTGTAGGTGCTGCCTTTTTTGCGCTTGGCGGGATGTAATCCATAAAATGACGACCAGTCAGCCTCTCTAGGTTTACAACGTCAACAGCGCGACGTCCTGATCTGTTCACGGCCACTGATGGTGTTTGGTAGTT
>BLSH010460462.1:509395-523284 GCA_018402905.1 Glandirana rugosa | reverse complement strand
TGACACTGGACTGCAACCAATTTCCCCCCCCCCCCCCCACTTAGGGAGCATATATTACTTTGCTGAAGTTTATTATACAGTTGCATTCACCAAAAAACTCTCTCAGGGCAGGCTGAATATTGCTATATTTACTATTCTTGGTGTTATACTTGTTTATCTGCTGCTTTGTTATTTTCATGCGAGTGAGCAGTAGAGAGTGGCCTGACACTTACAGGAGTCATTCCCTTACTCTCCTGTGCCCCACTCCCATGTACAGTATATAGATACATATATATATACATTGGTTACATTGGCAAGATTATAATTGACATTAAGTATTAGTTACTGGTGTATGCCATTTATTATGTTGTAAAAACTACTTTTTGTGCCTAATCATACCCTGTTGGGTCAAAGTTCTTCAGTTAATATATCCTTTGAGTAAACACTGCTGACTCAACTAAACCTGGTGTATTCTATTACTGTGTCATTTATTAAAGGAAAACTAAAGCAGTGAGTAAACCCAGTGTGTCAGAGGTGGCAGAGGAGTCACAAAGTCAGGGAAACCACAGGGGTATTGAATTATCTTGCGACCCTCAAGAGGGCAGCACTACATTTGGGGGCTTGTCCATGATACCCCTCATGGTAAGTCCCAGTAAGTCAGAGGAGCCAACTAGAGAGAAGGGGAAGATGGACTCCACTACTGCTATCAGCTCGGCTGAGAAATAAGGGAGTCTTTTGGAATTGACTAGTGTGGTGAAGCTGCCTGGAATTGGGTGGTCTGAAAGAGAGGTATGGCAGCTGATGAGAAGAGCCTTCCCAGAGCAAAGATCTTATGTTGTGGATGTGAAGCCTGAATATCGGGAAGATTACACCTTCGCCCTAATCTCAAGTGATACCTCTACAAATAGAAGAAAATCTCGATGAAGAGTAATCTTAAGGTGGTTCTGTGAGCCGTGATGTAGAGGAAGAGGCTGATGCCATTAACAAAGGGATGCTTCCAGCTTGTTTCTATATGGATATGAGCCGGCTAGTAGAGAGCTTGATCAAGAACAACAGTGTTACAGCCAATCAAGGTTAGAGGAAGCTGCAGTTCTTCTCAGGTTGCACCCCAACCCCACAAGGTGAGGAAGAATTTGAAAGTTGGATGGATCAAGCCGTTCAAGCTGTAGAAGACTGGAATGTCCCGAAGGCAATGAAAAAACAGAGAAAAAGTGAGAGCTTGAGAAGTCCTGCCGCAGATGTTATCAGGAGTCTGAAGAGAGGAAAGCCTGATTGTGTAGCCATGGACTTGAAGCTTTGTGTGCAGTTTATGGCAGGGTGGAGAAGATTTCTGATTTGATGTATAAATTTGAGCACACGCACCAGTAGAGAGGAGAGCTGTCTGCCTATGTTGTTAGGGTGAATCCTGCATCCACTGAATCATTGCTAGGAAGATCTTTTGGTGAGCTGATGTGCACACTGCTGACAAACAGCCCAGCAGGGCTAAATGATCTGCAACAGGCATTTCCTTTTCCTCCGGGTCATCTCCCAGATATGGCTCAGATCCATGGAAAATTTTCTGAAGTGCTGACTAATAGATTAACCCAAACTGCGGCACAAATAATAAATACATTAAAATTGGATCTACAGAATCTGGGCTCACGTATCAAAGTCATTGAACAGACTGTAGATTGAACACTCGCATGGGTGAACCAAAACACTACCTGTATTCAAACATTGCAGGAACACCTGGATACAGCTTTGTCTAAAAAAACGATCTCAAGAACTGGAGCAGGCGTTACAATTTCCACATCAGTGTCCTTCCTGAATCAATAATTGATGTCCAAGGGTCAGTTAAGCACTTCCTACCAGCCTTTAGTAATACGCCGGCAAAGTGCACTCCTCATCCTGGATGAACGTCATATAATGTCCTCCCGTTTTCGCCACTCTGTTTATTCACTTTATATACATTACCTGATATGCCTCAATCCAATAACCATTCAAATATATACAGCTGGGAGTTGGACAATATGCATAAAAATTAAGTTTTAGTCAAAATATTTACTTGCCTAATAATTGCGCACACAGTGTATAGCTAGAGGGATGAGACGGGGGTGCCCTTTATCCCCTTTAATTTTTGCGATAGCAATAGAGACACTAGCTATAGCCATACAAAACCACCCAGATATATACGGAGTTAGTTGTGGCTTGTCTACTCATAATTTATCCCTTCTTCACAGATGACATACCATTATTCATTACTTCTCCCCTTATCTCAACTCCAAATATCTACAAATTGGTGCACGATTTTAGCCAAGATTCTGGTCTTAAGGTCAATATGTCCAAATCTCAGGTCCTCACTGAACCTCACCCTGAGCTCGTCATTAGAGTGTAAACCACGCTCCTACTGTTAAAGTTTGACTCTTTGTATTTGGTTTTTTTTTTCTTTTTTTTTCTTATCTTTCCTGTGTTCAAAAAATGACTCTTCTCACTAGAAATCTTTTCTTGCTGCAACCTGAACATGAATGGCCACAGGACACACTCTTCTTACAAAGTTATACCAAGATACCAGGTCTTACAACTCAAAACGTGGCCAAAACCTGGCGTTTTCCATCCTACCTTGCACAAGACCAAACTCTTCAAAAAGTTATCAAGGAAACATGGTCCGAATTCTTAATCCATAACTCAGAGCATCTTGACAACCCTACCCTACTTTGGGAAACAGGGAAGGCTGTGATCAGAGGCACGCTTATCTCCTATGCCTCCGCCCATAAAAGAAAAGTGACATGTAACGCTTTACGAACAGCCCAGACTATGCTGGCTGCCTGCAATTCCCTAGAAAACAGGGGAAAATGCTGAACGGCCAAAACCCAGTTTGACACATGGGCAGGTGCACAAGAGAAATGACACCATTCACTCTATGACCTGCAATATCATAAATACGGTAACAAAGCAGGCAAATTGTTAGCACGGCTCTGTAAAGGCCCTCACATCCCCACACACATCCCCTTCTTAAAAGATGATAAAGGCAACCTGGTTACCTCTCCCAAAGACTCCCAAACAACGCTGTCCTCAAAAAGTTTTATGCAGATCTCTATTGCCCCGACCCCATTGACGAACACTCTGCCCATGCTTTCCTAGACAAAACATCTCTCCCCACGCTAAATGACACACAACTAGACCGGCTTAATGCTCCAATCTCGATGGAAGAGATTACCACAGCGATTAGAACATTAGCACTGTGCAAAGCTCCTGGCCCAGACAGGTTTACCTCAGAGTTCTACAAACTTAACTCAGAAATCATTACTCCAACTCTAGCCCTAGTCTTTCAATACATACTCGACGGGGCCCCATACCTCTGTTTGGTTTTCAGGCCCACATTAAATTCATTCCAAAGAAAGGCAAGGATCCTATGGATCCAGGCTCGTACCGCCCAATCTCCTTACTAAACCTAGATACCAAACTACTCTCCAAAATAATGGCGAACAGATTAGCTTCGGTTATGCCCAATATTATCCACCCCTTACAAGCAGGATTTATCCAAGGCCGTTCTGCCACATCTAACATAAGGAAAGTCCTCACAGTACTAGACTTTGCGAGGACTAACCCAGCTACTGCGACTGCCATTGTCACGCTTGACGCTAAAAAATCTTTTGACAATGTCAGTTTCCGGTGGCTGGAGTTGGTCCTCTCGAAAGTGCGATTCATGGGTCCCTTTCTACATTTAATCAAGAAAAGGTATTCAGCCCGGTCAGCGAACGTAATAGCAGCAGGCCATATATCCAACAACATTTGCTTGCACAAGGGCATGCGGCAGGGGTGCCCCCTCTCCCCCTTTCTATTTAACCTCGCAATAGAGCCTCTCTCACACCATATATTATCCCATCCAAATCTCCATGGAGTTAAAATAGGTACACAGGAGCTCAGGACCGCACTATTCGCGGATGACCTCCTAATATTCACTTCAGACCCACAGACAGATCTAAAACTCAACAAGATATCTTCACTCATTTCAGATCTTGCTCTGGACTCAGAATCAACTTCTCCAAGAGTGCTACCCCTATTCCAAGCACGCCCTCCATGCTGGACCCAAGACTCAGCCTTTAACATAGCTAAAAACAACATCACTTACCTGGGTATTAAAATAGGCAAGGTCCCCTCCTCCCTTTATCAACTCAACTTTTTGCCCATAATAAATAAAATAGTAGCCCAATTAGGGAACTGGTCAAGCCTACCACTGTCACTGTTCGGACGCTGTCATCTATTTAAAATGGCCAGCTTCCCGAAAACCCCTATATCCCCTCCAGACCATCCCCCTACTGATGAAAAAAAAAAGATATCCAAAGACTCCAAAAGGCCATAACAAAATTCATCTGGAGAGGGCATAGACCCAGAATTTCTATCCAAAAACTCTACCTCCCCAAGAGTGAAGGAGGTGTTAACCTACCAAACATACATCTTTACAACCTTTCTTGCCTCTTGAGAGCGAGATTAGACTGGATAAAACATTCATTCAAGTACTCCAACCATGAGCTTGAATCACAAATGGCAAGCCCCTACACAATACCTGTGCTTCTACATTACACCATCAGATCCCTCCCACCACCATTAAGAGGCAACCTTCTAATAAAAGACACTGTTTTCGCCTGGAGAGAAATCAGAAAAAAACTGGGAGTCCCTCCCCAGATGTCACGACACTTACCAATTCTCAACCACCTTTTATTACCTCAGACGTTACAATATACGGCCTTCTCAACATGGCCTTCACACAACTTACTTAAATTCTCACAACCCTTTGACGACACCACAAGCAGACCACTTTCCTCCAATAAACTGGCTCTAAGATATAATTTACCACCTGAACACATACTATTTATGCAGCAATCAGCTTTGTAAACAAAACTTGTCCAACCAAGGATTCACACTTCAAGAGCTCTCTTATAGACTCCTTCGTAGATCTCCAAGAACTCAAAATAGGTAACATATACATTTTTAAACTCTGCATTCTCAAAACCACTGCCACAAAACTCATATCTCATGGAACAAGGAACTACAATCTGCAGATGCTCTACAACACATCATAAAAGGCTATAGAACTACTAGCTCTTTTGTCACTAACGAGTTTTGGAGAGAGCAGCAATTCAAAATCATGCACCAAGCATATATACCTCACCTAACGAAACCAAGCTTCCCTCCAGCCAACTTTGCCCCCTCTGTAATGACTACAGACCTACCCTACTGCACTGATTATGGGCCTGCCCTCCGATTGCAAAATTCTGGGTCCAAGTAGAACAGCTAGCGGCATCAGTTACTGGTGTTTTGCCTCGTAAAGACATTTACTCACTCCTCTTTGGCTCTCTCCCCCAAGGCCAACCAAAAACACAAACCAGCCTTATTCAACAAAATAAACCATGGCTGGCAACATGCTATATGGTGGCGAGGAGAGCCATCCTCAAACAGTGGACATCGTCAACACCTCCCACCATCAAGAACATAAAGCAAGACCTGCTCAATCTTATCCGTAGAGAGAAGTTGGACTTGGCACTTTCGAATCAAAACTCCGCAGACCACTTTCACCGAAAATGGGACCCCTACATTGCTAAAATAGATCAATTAAGATTCTTAAACTACTGAATAACCCCCATTATCTCTCATCTCCTCGGTATTATACCCCCTCCCCTCTACACCCACCGTACTTTCCTTTAACCCAACTAAACATTACTATTGGACGATATCGCACACCATTATCCAATTGGCATAGCTTGCAGTGACTGCTCCCCCCTATAGCTGTGTTCTATACCTAACATTTCAACCCTCTGTATCCCCCCTCCCCCTTCCTCTTTTACCTCCCCCCTTCTTACCCCTCACCCCCTCCCTCCCTTTATTCCCCAAAATACTTCACTCACCACATTCATGCTGTTTTGTAATGGTTCATTATTGTTTGTACGCAAAGCATGAGTTATACAGTTGCCCCACTGGGGAGATATAAAACTCATAATTATGTTCTCTTTTCATGTTATGTAAACAGAAAACCTCAATAAAATTTCCTTAAAAAAAATAAATAAATCATGATAGCTTGGGTCTGGAAAAGCCCCTCTGTCTCGATCGTAATGGCAAAGTGAAAAATTTCTTGGATAATGTCTCAAGAAAAAATCACTAGCGTTATTCAGAATTCCGTTGAGAGATTCGAGCTAACATGGGAACCCTGGGCCTCCAGCAGGAAGGTCCCCATTTAATCCCATTCAATCCCAATTACATATTACTTCCATCTCACCCAAGGTTTGCATTAGGTCCTCTCGCATAGGTATCCTCTACTTCTTACATCCTTCTTTCTTTTCCCCTCTCCATTTTCCTCTTTTATTCTGCGCTTTCTTTCCCCATAATCCCTTTCCTTATCCAGCCACTCTGGTTATTCTGGATTTTAGTCTAGACTCTCCGGATTCTTATTCGATTGTTGTCTGTTTCTTGGGTTTGGGTTTGTTAGAGGTCTTCTCAGTTCCCTCCCGGGGAGATATATTTTCCACTCTTACTGGGATAGGACTTATCAGATCTATTATACAGTAGTGCAACTCTCCCCATTGTCATACTCCCGCAAGCTATCCTCTCTGGGTTAGTGTTTGGATACTGTGCTTTAGGCTTTAGAAGCTTTAGGAGCTCTCCAGGCCCAGGCAGGCTCACTTATGTTTGCTAGTCATTGCCTTAGTGTTGGAAGCAATCTAGAACATCCTTGACTCTGATCCTAAGGCAAATAGGCAGAAGATGAGCTGTCACAATACATGGGGGTCTCACCCTTCAGCTAGACTTTTTAAGCTCACAATAGCCCCTATTGTTTCTATGTTATGTTCATGTTAGTCAGGGATGTATATTAGATAGCTTTTAAGCACTTCAAATACATCTGGCTTTTTTTTGACACGGAACCATGAGGACGTTGAACTTTTACATATGCTATCTTCTGCCACATGTTTTTGCATTGTTCTATAGGCATGGCCTTTCACTTTGTATTTCCTACTGTTCAAATGCTATTTTGTAAGTATTATATTTTTGCATACTCCCCGTTTTTTTTCAATCAAAAAGATTGAAACATAAAAAATAAATATATAAATATTGCAAAGACCACCATTTTATTATCTAGGGTCTCTGCTAAAAAATATATGCTTGGGGGTTCTAAGTAATTTTCTAGCAAAAAATACTGATTTTGTTTATAAACAACAAACACAAGAACCAACGTAGTATTCTGGGGAGTAGGGGTGTAGTTGAGAAGATGGGGGGCCCCCAATATCATTGCTGTTACTCCAATAGTTGACCAAAAGGATGTGAAACTAAGTTCACATTTAGTACTATCCCTATGTCCTTTCTTTTTTGATTTCTAGTAATCATAAACAGGACACAGTATCAGCCAGCATACAAGTCTGGTCCCTTATGCAGGATTTGCAGTGAAAATACTTAGAATAAATGATCAATTCCTTCCAGGGAATTGCAATTGACGGTGGTTATCATGTTTATTAATTGTGTACATGTAATATACAGGTATGTAGGATCTCCACTTCCTATAAGGGATGACAAAACCAGTAGATGCAACTTTACCCTATGGACATGTTGATAAATGTATTTTCTATCATTGTAGAGCTTGACTGTAGATATCTTCCTGATGAAACTGTAGTTTTACAATTTGGGTGGGCAAATGGGGGTAGTAAAACAATGGCTCAGTTACCTGTTTTTACTACCACCTGGTCACCCATCTGGAAGAGCCCTACCAGTGTGCAATACTATAATGAATGTTAATAATACATCACCTGTAATGTTGGGTATCCTATGTGTGTGGATGTGGCTGTGATATGCAAAACCATTCGTTTAGTTTTTACATTTTAGAATAGTGTGCCTCAAGATTGTGCAGAATTTTAAAGCTTGCCTTGACTGAAAAAATGTTGAGAAACACTGATCTAAAGCACAAGTGTCAAACACAAGACCTTTGGGCTGAATCCGTCCAACCAGGTCACTTCTAGTGGCTCTCACACCTCTCCTGCAGTTGTGGCATCTCCTTAGTAGTTGGCAGCAGAGAGAAGGATAGATCTCCTTAGGCAGATCCTGCATTTCTCCATTTAGCCACGGAGAGGCTTGCCTCTGCCCTCCCCCATCTCAGCAGTCGGCAGCAGAGAGGAGGACAGACCTCCTACAGATCCTGCTCTTTCCTGTGTAGCCACAGCACCCCCTCATCTCCACCTCCCCTGGACTCAGCATTTAGCTGACTCCAGCCCTCCTCTGGTCATCCTTCAGACTCTGCAACTTCCCAGCTCCATCCCCAGCTTCTTCCCAGCAGCAGCACAAGAAAGGGGGGTGCACTGTGAGGTAAGGGAGGATGGGGGAACTCTTGACTTCTGATGTAAGGGGGAGTGGGGTGTTCTGCCATCTTTCAGGGCAAATATAATGCTTATGCAGCCCGCAATGAAATAGAGTTTGGCACCCCTGATCTAGAGAATATCTTGGAGCATCATACGGTATAATCATTACAAAAAATGTTTTCATTAGCAATAACACGATTCTCTTACCTGTGTACAAATACCGGAAATATGAAGTCAGAGGTTGTCATCGATTTCTCCGCTCTAGTTATCCGATCCACAAGCTCAAATCCTTTGGGCCAATCAACCTTACCCAGAGGCAGCAGATTACCTGAAAAGGATAGATAGATATAAAGATAGATAGATAGATAGATAGATAGATAGATAGATAGATAGATAGATAGATAGATAGATAGATAGATAAATAGATAGATCGATAGATCGATAGATCGATAGATAGATAGATAGATAGATAGATAGATAGATAGATAGATAGATAGATAGATATGGGATAGATAAATAGATAGATAGATAGATAAATAGATAGATAATAGATCGATAGATAGATAGATAGATAGATAGATAGATAGATAGATAGATATATAGATAATAAATAGATAGATAATAGATCGATAGATAGATAGATAGATAGATAGATAGATAGATAGATAGATAGACAATAAATAGATAGATACGATAGATAGATAATAGATAGATAATAGATAGATAGATAATAAATAGATAGATAAGATAGATAGATAGATAGATAGATAGATAGATAGATAGATAGATAGATAGATAGATAGATAGCACATTTTTGGCTCTACTTTCAGTTTATTGATATGAGTTTTAACCACTTGCCAACTGCCTGCCCGAAATGTATAGGTAGGGAAAAACAACATACCTGTACGTTGTTGCCTATTCTGGGCTTAGGGTGCATGCATGCACCCCGAGTGGAAGTCTGTCAGCAAGTACTGGCCAATGATTCACGGCCAGGACCTGCTGATCAGCTGTGTTCAATCCCAGCCCAGAGCCCTGTGTTGTTAAACAACACAGAGCTCTGTACAGAGAGAGAAAGATCTGTCAGTTTCTCAAAAAACTGAGAGATCATTATTAAAAGCAGCACACTTTACACACATTACCCATTGTTAGACACACGTTTAACCCCTTGATTGCCCCTAGATGTTGCAAGGGAAAACCCAAAACGCGTGGGTTTCATTAACATTTTGACTGCTGAAGCCAGATTGAAAAATAGATGCATTTATTATATAATCCTGTAGTTAGCTACAGGCAGGGAGAACAATGCGGTACATTGTGATGGTTTCAAAAGAATTGTTCTGACCAGCTAGGACCTTGTAATACAATTTATTTGTATTACCAAGGGTGGGACCTTATCTATCCAAAGTCCATCTGAAGTCAAATCTTGATTGAAATGCAAAATACTTTGTTAACATAGACGTGCCACTTCCATAGGTTCTGTAGGAAAAGGCGGAGATAGGCATCTTCACAGCTGGAGGTGTAAATGGCATTTGAACACAACCAAGACAGCTGTTCTACAATATGACTTCTAATGAAATATACATCCAATATACACCATGTGCACAATTATTAGGCAAGTGAGTATTTTGACCAAATCATAATTTTTATGCATATTTTCCAACTCCAAGCTGTATATATTTGAATGCTTATTAGACTTAAGCATATCAGGTGATTTGTATTTGTGTAATGAGGGAGGGTGTGGCCTAAGAAGATCAACGCCCTACATCAAGATGTGCATAATTATTAGACAGCTTCTTTTCCTCAGGCAAAATGGGCAAAAAAAAAGGTTTAACTGACTCTGAAAAGTCCAAAATTGTAAAGATATCGGGGCATGGTCACAAAACCATCAAACGTGAAGCTACTAGGAACCCATTTTCCTCCAGTTTTGTCATATTCCAGAGCTGCAACCTACCAGGAGTGCTCAGAAGAACGGGGTGTTCAGTGCTCAGAAACATGGCCAAGGTAAGGAAGGCTGAAACCCGACCACCACTGAACAAGACCCATAAGTCTAAACGTCAAGACTGGGCCAAGAAATATCTGAAGACAGATTTTTCAAAGGTTTTATGGACTGATGAGATGAGGGTGACCAGATAGATGGGCCTGTGGCTGGACCAGTAATGGGCACAGAGCTTCACTTCGACTCAGACACCAGCAAAGTGGAGGTGGGGTACTAGTATGGGCTGGTATTATTAAAGACGAACTAGTTGTACCTTTTTGGGTTGAAAATGGACTCACAATCAACTCAATCAATCCCAAACCTACTGCCAGTTTTTAGAAGACACTTTCCTCAAGCAGTGGTACAGGGAAAAGTCTGAATCGTTCAAGAAGACCATGGTATTTATGCAGGACAATGTATCATAGCATGCATCAAAGTACTCCACTGCATGGCTAGCCTGTAAAGGCCTTAAAGTGGTTGTCAACTTGTGACAACCACTTTAACCTACAGGTGAGCCTATGGTAAGGCTTACCTGTAGGTGCACTGCTTATCTCCTAAACCTGTACGGTTCAGGAGATATGCAGTGTTGAAGCTGTGCCAACGTCATGTCGGCACATGCACAGTGAAGAAACGGCCTGTGTGCCGTTCCTCCACTGCGACCGTGCTGCGGGAGTGTCGTCACGCGACTCCGGCCAGTCACAGCGCCGGAGTCGCGGCCCCTGAAGGAAGAGGGGCAGAAGATGGATGCAGCCAGGAGCGGGGACATCGCTGGACGTCGCAGGCTTCGTTTGCAGGTAAGTGGCACATACTGGGCTACTATGCGATGCATAGTAGCCCAATTATGCTTCTAATTTACTGGGGGACATAGAGGAAGTAAACCCCAACTGGGTTTACTTCCTCTTTAAAGAAGAAAGAATAATGACATGGCCCCCTCCCTGACCTGACCTAAACACTATTGAGAACCTGTGGACCCTTTTTAACCACTTGCCGACCGTCAACCGCAAGTTGACGACGACAAAGTGGCTCTCCCAGGCAAAATGCCGTCATTTGACGGCAGCTGCCAGATCGCTCACTGTGTCCGGGGAGGGCCAGGGAGCGGGTGCGGTGGACTCGATCTCCGCCGGCTACCCGCGATGCCCACCCCGGAGTGAAAGAACGGAGGTCCGTGTAAGTAAACACAGACCTCCGTTCTGTGAGGGGGGAAGGGCTGTGATCATAGCCTTCCTCTACATGGAAGCCGTGATCACTTCCCTTCCCTTCCCCTGCTAGGGCAGCCCCCATACGGTTAGAACACGCCCAGGGAACACAGTTAACCCTTAGAGTGCCCCCTGCAGGTTAACCCCTTCACTGCCAATGGCATTTACACAGTAATCAGTGCATTTTTATAGCACTGATCGCTGTATAAATGCCAATGGTCCCAAAAAAGTGTCAAAATGTTCAGACAAGCCCGTTGCAATATCGCAGTACCGCTAAAAATCTCAGATCGCCGCCATTACTAGTAAAAAATAAAAATAAATAAAAACCCCAGAAATGAATTCTCATCATCCGTACACGCGGCAACTTTTGCGCAAACCAATCAATAAACACAAATTGCAATTTTTTTTATCACAAATATGATGAAGAATATAAATCGGGCAAAACCGATGAAAAAAAATGTTTTTTTATATTTTTTTTGTATTTGTATTTTAGCAAAAAGTAAGAAATTTGTTTTTTTTGCTAAATTGTCACTCTTCTTTTGTTTATAGCGGCGATCAGAAATGAGGCAGCGGTGATCAAATACCACCAAAAGAAAGCTCTATTTGTGGGAAAAAAAGGACGCAAATTTGGTTTGGGTACAATGTCGCACGACCGTGCAATTGTCAGTTAAAGCGACACAGTGCCGAATCGCAAAAAGGGCTCTGGTCAGGAAGGGGGCAAATCCTTCCGGGGCTGAAGTGGTTAATCAGGAGATTTACGGCAAAGGAAAACAGTGCACCTCTCTGAATGGTGTCTGGGAAGCTGTGGTTGCTGCTGCACAAAAAGTTGATCGTCAACAGATCAAGAAATGAATAGACTCCATAAATGGAAGGCTTATGACTGTTACTGAAATGAAGGGGGGCTATATTGGTCACTGATTTTTTTTTTAAATGTCTGTTTATTATTCTCACTTTAACAGATGAAAATAAACAAGTAAGATGGGAAAATGTTAGTTTTTTATTTAGTTGCATAATAATTCTGCACACAAATAGTTGTCCAATAATTGTGTACACATAGATATTCTCTTAAGAAAGTCAAAACCTTACTTTTTACTTTTTTAAATATTCAGGTTTGAGGTTTAATAACATTTTGGAGTGATCACTTTCATTGTTCAATAATTAAATGAATCCTCAAAAATACAACTTGCCCCAAAATTGTGCACACAGTGTATATACTTAATCATAAATAAATGTTTGATAAATAAAATGGTTATTCCATTTCCATTCAATTCCATTTACTCCATTTACCCTATCAGTTTTCAGTATTAACTTATAAAGTTTCAGAGCCACGTAGGGCCCTTTCGTCAGGTAAGTGAGTCACCTGCCTGATGAAGGGGCCCTGCGTGGCTCCAAAACGTTTCTGTATGTGTACCGTGTGACCATGAGAATGAAGCTTTGGACCCTTCTGGGGAATCCTTGGTGCGCTGATGACATTTCTGCACTCTGTGTGTCTAATAAACGCAAAGAGGCGACTCAGGAGGGAGCAGGCACGAGGGTCCCCAGAGCAAACTTGATATGAGGGAACACAGCGGGCAGGAGGGGCCAGGAACATCGGCAGGGGACCCAAAAGTGGAGTATTGGGGCTGCTCTGAGCAAAGTCACTTCAAAGAGCAGGTAAGTGTAACATGATTGTTATTTGAGAAAAATCAAATCTGGACTTTTACAAACACTTTTAACCACTTCAACCCAGGAAGGATTTCACACTTTAGGACCGGAGCACTTTTTGCGATTCGGTGCTGCGTCGCTTTAACTGACAATTGCGCAGTCGTGCGACGTTGTACCCAAACAAAATTTGCGTCCTTTTTTCCCCACAAATAGAGCTTTCTTTTGGTGGTATTTGATCACTGCTGCGTCATTTCTGATTGCCGCTTTAAACAAAAGAAGAGCGACAATTTTGCAAAAAAAAAAAAAACTAATTTCTTACTTTTTGCAAAAAAAAAAAATCCAAGAAAAAATATAAAAAACATTTTTTTTCAACGGTTTTGGTTGATTTATATTCTTCCTCATATTTGTGATAAAAAAAAAATCACAATCGGCGTTTATTGATTGGTTTGCGCAAAAGTTGCCGCGTTTACAGATGATGAGAATTCATTTCTGGGGTTTTTATTTATTTATTTTTTTTTTACTAGTAATGGCGGCGATCTGCGATTTTTAGCGGTACTGCGATATTGCAGCGGCCATGTCAGACCATTTTGACACTTTTTTGGGACCACTGGCATTTATACAGCGATCAGTGCTATAAAAATGCACTGATTACTGTGTAAATGCCATTGGCAGTGAAGGGGTTAACCTGCAGGGGGCGCTCTAAGGGTTAACTGTGTTCCCTGGGCGTTGTTCTAACTGTGTGTGGGCTGCCCTAGCAGGGGAAGGATAGGTGTTTATACT
>BLSH010460462.1:474528-496907 GCA_018402905.1 Glandirana rugosa | reverse complement strand
CTTTTTCAAGCCATGGCTTGAACTGGGGCTTGGGGTAACTTCAGTTACCCCTGGGTTTGAAAAGCCGTGTTTTTACTGACATTTTTTTCAGGACCTTTTACGATCTCCCGACGTTTTCCTTCATTTTACTAAAATCTTGTTCTTAGACAGGGAATGTTGTTGTCGTCCTTGGACTGGGATATCTTGATCCTCTACTAAAATCTTGTTATTAGACAGGGAGATTCATCAGCTGAGATGGATCAGGTCAGTGTAGCAA
Source organism: Glandirana rugosa (assembly GCA_018402905.1). Classification (NCBI taxonomy): domain Eukaryota; kingdom Metazoa; phylum Chordata; class Amphibia; order Anura; family Ranidae; genus Glandirana; species Glandirana rugosa. The sequence continues at coordinate 496,651 of BLSH010460462.1, read as the reverse complement.
GACATTACGTCCTACTCTAGACGTTAGACAGGGATTTTCGTCATCATCATCATTAGAGATGGAGGGACAGATTGCAGATATAATAACACCTCATCCTGCATTACAGAACAATCTGATTGTGGACTAGGTAGAGATTACTACTACTACTGCTTTTAGGGACAGATTGCAGATCTCATCCTGCATTACAGAACGATGTGACTGGACTAGGTAGAGTCGACTACTTAGAGGGACAGATTATTGTTCTAAAATCATCTCCTAGTTCTATAGGGTCAGGTTCCTGCTGTTGTTGTAAGGGACAGATTCTTGTTCTAAAATCATTTTACTTCCTTTTGCAGCCCTCTAGCATTTTCCAGGACTTTTTTTACAGTCATTTTTGTGCCGAAAAGTTTGGGTCCCCATTGACTTCAATGGGGTTCGGGGTCAAGTTCGGTACCGAACTTTTTCGCGAAGTTCGGTCGAACCCACCGAACCCGAACATCCAGGTGTTCACTCAACTCTAATTGTAAACTCTTATGTGAAACAAGAATTGTGTTCTGTAGCCTTGAGAGAATTTGGGATACAAATTTTCCAGAACATAATGTTCTCCCTGTTTTATCAAAGCTACACTAAGCTAGTTAGATATATTTCACCATGGCTTTGAAAGTTATGTCCCTAAATGTGAAGGGTTTAAATGCCATCAAAAAGAAATGGATAGCCTTAAAATAATTAAACTCTGGTGCAGATGTAGTCATGGTCCAGGAGTCCCATTTTCGTTCTGGCGGATCCTTTAAGTTTGCATCCAAACATTACCCCACGTCGTTTGTAGCATCTGACTACACTGGTAAGGCGGGGGTAGCTATCCTCACGGGCACTACGTAATCCTCTCCTGTGATTACATGACCACCCCTGCAACCCTTAAGACTGTCTATGCCCCAAATGTTGGCCAGATTGGCTTTTTGAACTCAGCTCTAGAAATTCTCCAGGGACTAGCCCAATCCTTTACGACAGTTAGAGGGGACTTTAATATGGTGCAGTCTGTGATGAAGGACAGATGGACCCTCTTTGGCCTCAATACCTTTGCTAGAGCACAAGCTTTGTCTGTTTCATTTCGCAAACTTATACAAAATTACCGTCTATTGGATTCCTGGAGCATTGAACACCCGACAGGTAAACAATACACGTTTTATTCCTCAGTTCATAGACTGTACTCCAGACTAGATCACTTCTTTATATCTACTCCCCTCCTGACTAAAGTGGTCTCTGCAGAGATAGGTTTTCTCACATGGTCTGATCACGCCCCTATTTATCTGGATATTACTTTACCTGACAGGCCAACAAAAACCTGTCACTGGCACCTTAATGAATTCTTCCTCACCAATGAAGAAACTAAGACGCAGCTTTCCCTAGCTTTAACAGAATATTTCCAGCTAAATCTAGACTCGGTCTCAAAGGCGACAATTCTGTGGGAAGCACACAAATCCATCATTAGGGGACAATGTATCGCTATTGGCACGCGCATGAGGAAAGAGTCTAATGCTAAAATGGTTGCAGTTCTTGCTCAACTGCGCCTTGCAGAGAAACTTCTCATCCAAAACCCTACGATTCCTTGTCTCCAAGCAGTCACTAACCTACGCAACCAACTTAACACCATCACTGCTCATAGGGTGGCCAGGTCACTTAGGTGGTCCAAACAAAATACTCCAATAAGCCTCATAGGATGCTAGTAACAAGCTAAAACCTCATTCATTCCCAGATTACCTATCTCAGCAGAAGGAACCCCTACACATTGCCCCCAGAAGATGGCAGAGGTCTTTGGAGACTTTTACCATAAATTATATAACCGCCTTTCACCCAAAACTAACTATACATTTAAAAGGAGACATTTGATGACTTCTGGTTGTCTCTTAACCTTTCTAAACCCTCAACATCAGCACGTAAGTCTCTCAATAAAGCGGTAACCCCTGAAGAGCTCTTACAGGAGCTTAAACAATTACCCTCTCACAAAACCCCTGGTCCCGACGGGCTTCCATATTCATACTATAAGACCTTTCAACAAATTTTAGCTCCCCATATGCTATCAACTTATAACTCTCTATTCAAAAGAACCCAACCTGACCCCCAATTTGCCCATTCCTTTCTCACAGTCATACCAAAACCCGGAAAGGACCCCTCTCTCCCTGACATATATAGGCCTATTGCACTTTTAGATTCCTATTATGATATTTTCAGGAAAATCCTAGCCAACAGATTATCCCAATTCCTCCCAAAATTGATTAATAAGGATCAAGTGGGATTTATACAAGCAAGGCAGGCAGGGGATAACACAAGGTGAACTATTGATCTTATAGACCTCCTGAATAAATTTAAGGGCCCGACTCTCATACTGAGTTTGAGCACACAAAAAGCTTTTAACAGACTATCCTGGCCATATATGTTCTCTACCCTCTCTAAATATGTGTTTGAGGGCCCCTATATGGAGGCATTGAAGGCCTTGTATTGAAATCCTACTTTCCAGGTTCAACTGTCAGTTTCTCAATCCAAATTTTTTTACTACGTCTAATGGAACAAGACAGGGGTGCCCCTTATCCCCTCTGCTTTTTGTTCTCTGTCTAGAGCCTCTTGCAGAGGCGATAAGGGCTCACCCGGACATTAAAACGGAGTTCCACCCAAAAGTGAAACTTCCGCCCAAATGAAAGGTGACCCCCCAACATGCCAGAATTGGCAAGTATTTTTTTGTGGGGGGACCTTCTTTTCACAGGGTCCCAGGTCCACTTCCTCCCCTGAAGCCGCGGCTGTGAAAGGAAGTCCACTCCCTCCTCTCGTCGATCTTCTGGGACACGTCACAGGTCCCAGAAGATACGCCGGCCAGTCACAAGGCGTAGCACGACTCACGCATGCGCAGTGCGCGCTCGGCTTTGAAGCCAAAGCTGGGTGCCCACACTTATGATGCTGGCGCCGCTGAGGGGAGGGCACAAAGAGGGAGCCCTCGGATGACAGCATCGCTGCAGCCTGGGACAGGTGAGTGTCTGATTATTAAAAGTCAGCAGCTACACTTTTTGTAGCTGCTGACTTTTACATGGGTGGAACTCCGCTTTAAAGGGGTACTGATGAGACAGAGAGAATACAAACTTTCACTTTTTGTGGATGATATCCTTTTTTTTTTTTTTAAATCATTTTTATTGTGAAAAATAGTATTGGTTACACGTAAGATATATCATTATTACAGCATAAGTAGGAGAGGGGGGACAAAGTAATAGCGTACATGAGAGATTTGTCATATATCCTATTTGTTTGGTTTGCAGAGCTGATCAATGATATAATATATAGTATAATATATGGCATATAATACAACATATAATATCTAATATAATATCTAGTATAATATGTCCCCAATAGCGCCTTTCTGTCTCAGAGATTGGGTCAACTGTGATAGGTTATGTGAGCTAGAGATTTTTAATGACAGAGTTTCTGGGATTGGTTATCCATGTCTGCCACTGTTTAAAGAATTTTGTTGTGGTCATTTGTGCTTTGGCGAATAAGTATTCCATTAGAGCATTCTCATTGAGTATACCCACTACTTTGCCAATTTTGGGGGCTTCTAGCTGTCTCCAATGACGTGCAATGGCTAGACGGGAGGCTATGAGGACATGTGTAACTATGGAGTGATGTGCCTGGGGCCATTTAGTGGTCTCTAGACCGAAAAGCGCCATCTGGGGGGTTAGTGGTCTGGTTAGTTTCGTTATGTCTTGTAATAACGCTTCTACTTCTATCCATAGGGCCTTAATACGAGGACATTCCCACCAGATATGTGTCAAGGTACCGTCCATGTTACGGTTCCTCCAGCATTTTCGGGAGTGTGTTTCCGCTATCTTTGCTAATTTCGGATGATATCCTTTTAACCCTAACAGACCCACGTATTACTCTTCCGTTGCTTCTAAGACTGAAGCCCTACCCATACTTCTCTCACAAGATCTTCTTGTGATCTTGAAACAATCTTATCCATCTAGATGGTGTACCCATGCCCTTACGTAACTGGAAGTACATCTTACTCCCAACTATCAAACCCTATATGCAGCTAATTTACCCCCATTGTTTAAATAAATCCATGCTATGCTGCAACAATGGGATAAATATCCTATCTCATGGTTGGGTAAGATAAATGTATTGAAAATGTCCATACTGCCAAAACTCCTATACCTATTTGAAACTTTGCCTGTCCCTGTCCCCTTTTCACAACTGAAAATGATACATCAGTGGTTTTTGAAGTTCATTTGGCATAACAAAGCCCACAGAATTGCCAGATTTGTTGTCTTCTCACCTCGCACTCGGGGTGGTTTAGGAGTACCGGACATTATTAAATACTATTACGCCACCCAACTCCGAAAGGCTGTCTCTTGGTCTAGCCAGTTTCCCCCCAATAGATGGGCGGAGATTGAGACCGGAGCAATATACCCAGTTCACCCATGCTCATTGATCTGGTCTATGCATCTACAGGGGGACAAAACATTACAACACATGTGCTTAGCGCCCATGACATTCTCTAGACAAATCTGGTACATGGCAGTGAAAAAGTATTCTCTATCCTCTCCATGCCCTCCCTTGACTAATATCCTTTTCAACCCACTGATCCCAGACAGCTTATCCATTGGGCAAATGGTCTCTTGGGTTCAGGCAGCTCTCTTCCAATTACGCCATGTTGTTCACCCGGTGACACATAGATTTTTGTCCTTTGAGGACATTAGGAACAAACATCAGATTCCTTCTAACCTTAACTACTCATACCTACAGATTAAGCTTTTTTTTTTTGCTACTTTATCCTCGTCTCTTACATTAGATAACCCAATCAATTCAAATCATTGTGTGCCCTTGGACCTTATTAGCCCCATTTAATTCCAGCCATATACCAGCTACTTCATGAGGTTTCTCCTTTCTCTGATGACACACATGCATACATGGGGAAATGGTCAGGAATATTGCAGCAGCCAATCCCTATCCAGGACTGGAAATGGATATAGATGGCAGTTTTTAGCTAGATGTGTGCCTCAGAGAGAAACGGCAGTTAAAGTGCTGATGTTCTGGTACAGAACTCCAGATATACTGCACAAACACAACCCAGCCTCCTTGTCTCCCCTTTGTTGAAGATGTGGTTTGAAGTTGGAACCCTGTGTTATATTTTCTGGCAATGTGTAGATGGGGCAAAGTTACCACTGGATCCTACTTATTGGGTCTTCCCTTCTCTGGTCAGAAAAAACATGTGAGGAGGATGCTGCAATATGTACTTTTAGCAGATAGGAGATCCATACCAATGCTTTGGCTGTCAAGGGAACCTCCCTCCCTAACTGCGCTACACAAAATCATTACGGACATAAGGAAGATGGAATATCTCACAGCTTCGGTCACAGATTCTGCCCATAAGTTTGACAAAATTTGGGGGCTATGGGATACCTCCAGTTTTGGGGAGCCCCAGCCCCCCACATAAGGCTATTATCTCCATTGATTTAAGGCCCCCTCCAGAGGGTCCACTAATTAGGCTTACCCTTTTATTCATCAATACATACCCATTCTCTCTACATTGCTATGTTATAGATGTATCAGAGTTACGAATTATGACCCTACATCTTTTTCCTCAAGTTATTATCAGCATCATGGGCCTGGTGCCGAGGATTTTGGTGGGCCCATGATTTACATATCGGTCATGTTTACACACACCGAGCAGGGCTGGGCAGCATCAATGATTCACTGGGCTGGGCCTATCTTAAGGTAAGGACCTGGAGCTACAGCTCCAATAGCCCCTATGTTAATCCAGCCCTGGTTATTATGATTTAAAATTTGGCCTGAAACACTTCTATTGTTTCGTTTTCATACCTTAACTTATATTACTTCTGCATGTAATTTTCTGTAAGATTTCCTGCATTTGTTCTTTGATAAATGTAAACTTTTCGTACCTCTGTATCTTTTTCTCACTTAATAAAAATATAATTATGAAAAAAAAAGTCAGAAGCTACAAATACTATAGATGTTGACTCGAAACAAAAAAGATACTTACCAGTCCAGGAATCCAGCACTGTCTTCACCTGGGACGGTTCTTCACCGGGCTTTGGATCCCTGGCAACACCATCTTGGATGTGGGAGCCAGCTGTGACCTCCTGCCATTTAATAGCTGACTACCCATGCCATATGTGTGAGATTGTGCTGCACTTTCACACTGGTCCCCCCAGCCTCCTGGGATACGTGATATGTCCCAAGAGGTGGGGTGCAGGTAGGCTCAAGCTTCTGTAATTCTAACCTAGGGGAAATGGGATACCTGTTAGAAAAAGGTACCCATTCCCAGAAACCAACATTTCATATTCCTGATATGTGGCTGCTGTACCAGGTACTTGTATGAAGAAGTCTCCTGTTCTCTTTGTATTTCTTCCTTCATGTGAAATCCCTGGTGTTCCTGCCAGTCCCTCTGCTTTCCTATTAAAAGCCCACTAAGCATGAGCGCACAGTGTGGTCAGTTCTCTAGCTGTGCTGGGAGCTCAGTCTGGTCTCCTCCAATGATCATACCTCCTCATCAGATATCCTCCCTCACCTCTCTGTGCTGCTGAGAACAGAGGGAATGTGATCACTTATAAAAAAAATGGGGGAAAAGGTATTTATACATTTTTTATGTCTATACACAAAAATGTTGCCTTTCATTGGTTCCTTAACTGCTTCCCGCCTGCGTCATTGTAAAATGGACAGGTGAGAACCCTATTGTTCTTGGACAACGTCATATGACATCTTCTCGGGAACAGCAGATCACATGACCATTGTAAACCGGTTTGAATCCAACCACGGCACTACCTGCCTGGAGTCTCCATGTTCTCCCTGTGCCTGCGTGGGTTTTCTCCGGTTACTCCGGTTTCCTCCCACACTCCAAAGACATGCTGGTAGGTTAATTGGCTACTGTCTAAATTGGCCCTAGTATGTGTATGAATGTGAGTTAGGGACCTTAGATTGTAAGCTCCTTGAGGGTAGGGACTGATGTGAATGTACAATGTATATGTAAAGTGCTGCATAAATTTACAGCGCAATATAAGTGTCTAAAATAAATAAATAAATTGTAAACAACAAATGGCTTCCTTTCATTCCATTCCTTGCATACAATTGTGTTGCTAGTTGTGATTGGTCACAGCGATCACATGGTACAAACAGGGCCAAGCACAGCCCATTTGTACCATGTGATTAGCTGTGACCAATCACGCCACTAGACAGTGTCTACACACTGTCATTCAGTTAAATCATTTGCTTATAGCAGTAAAATTCACTGCTATAAGCAAACATAATATGTAAATTAAAAAAATTAAAATGTTGATTAACTCCCCAGAGTGGTGCAGTGTTACTATGGTAACACTGCATTACTCTGGCCACAGTGTGCAAAAAAACATATAATAATAAAAAATAAAACATATTTAAAAAAAAAAAATGATTGTTATTTTTTTTATTTATTTTTACATACTGTCACCAGTCAGTGTCCCCGATCACCGCTACACCAGTTATATGATGCTGTACTGCACTGGTGACAGGATGTAAAAAAAAAATAATTAAAAATAACTTTTTTTTTTCATTTTCCAAAAAAGTGATAATTACAAGCAGAGTTGAGTGAACCCGAACTGTAAAGTGGGTGTCCGGGACCCGGACCCGAACCCGGACTTTTCAAAAAAAGTCCAGGTTCGGGTCCGGGGTTCTGGTATTTTACTACACGTGTTAAAAAGCTGCCAAGGGCAGCCAATCAACAAGTGTTTCACTGGTTTTCCCTAGAAGCCATCACAGCCATGCCTACTAATGGCATGGCTGTGATTGGCCAGTGCACCATGTGACCCAGCCTCTATATGGGGCTGGAGTCACCGTGCTGCATGTCATATGCTCTCAGGATAGTTTAGGGAGAGGATGCTGCTGGCTCTGTGAGGGACAGATTGCAGAACATCTCATCCTGCATTACTGAACGATCTGATTGTGGACTAGGGAGAGATACGAGTACTGCTGCTTTGAGGGACAGATTGCAGACCTCATCCTGCTGCACAGAACGATCTGACTGGACTAGGTAGAGTCTGATGCTTTAAGGGAAAGGTTATTCTTTTAAAATCATCATCAAGTTGTACAGGGAAAGGTTCCAACTGTTACTTTAAGGGAAAGATTAGTGTTCTAAAATCATCTTCAAATTGTGCGGAAAATTCTTATATGAGCCGCAGAGAAGCCATATTAGTGTTTTAAAATCATCTTCAAATTGTGTGGAAAATCCTTATATCAGCCGCAGAGAAGCCATATTAGTGTTTTAAAATCATCTTCAAATTGCGTGGAAAATCCTTATATCAGCCGCAGAGAAGCCATATTAGTGTTTTAAAATCATCTTCAAATTGTGTGGAAAATCCTTATATCAGCCGCAGAGAAGCCATATTAGTGTTCTAAAATCATCTTCAAATTGAAGAACTGATTTTTCCCTTAAAGCAACAGCTGGAGGCTTTCCCTGTACAACTTGGAGATGATTTTAGAATCTAAAATCATCTCCTAGTTCTATAGGGAAAGGTTCCTACTGTTGCTTAAAGGGACAGATTATTGTTTCTTGCACAAAATTAAAAAGTGCATCTACATTGCTGGTTTAAAAAACAAACAAAAAATTCCAAAAATAAAAAAAACAGTGTTGGCTCCTCCTCCTCCTCCACCGCCACTTTCACTGCCTCCTCAACCTCCAACTCCACATCCACCTCCATTTTTGATTTTTTTTATGTGATTTTAGCTAAAAAATTATTTTAAGTTATTTCCCTATCCCCATTTCTTTGTAGGGCACTTGCCCTACCCCTACTCCCATTTTACTTCCTTTTGCAGACATCTAGGACTTTCCAGGACTTTGTTACAGCCATTTTTGTGCCTAAAAGTTCGGGTCCCCATTGATTTCAATGGGGTTCAGGGTCCGTGTCAAAGTTCGGGTCCAGTCCGGACCCGAACCCGGACTTTGTCCGGAAGTTCGGCCGAACCAGCAGAACCTGAACTTCCAGAGGTTCGATCAACTCTAATTACGAGTTCAAAAAAAGTGCCATGCCTCTTACTAATCACATCAGACTGTCTACTTTCCAAATAAGAGGTCATCTGGGGGGTCATTTGTACTGTCCTGGCATTTTCGTGCCTCAAGGAATGACGTCAGGAATGATCCATTGTCAGATATATATGACATCGTTTTGGACTCTATAACTTTCCTACAGGATAAATAATATTCACTCATTTGGGTTATTTTCACAGAAGAAAAGTAACAGAATGCAATTTAGCCTAAATTTATATGAAGAACGATTATTTATTTGCCAAATATTATAATGAGTTTTTTTTTTTTTTTTAAATTGTGGACATTTTTTCGTTTATTTAGAAAAATATAAAAACCTAGTTGTGGTTAAATATAGAGTTGAGCGGATACCTGGATGTTCGGGTTCGGCGGGTCCGACGGAACTTCGCGAAAAAGATTGGGTTCGGTACCAAACTTGACTCGAACTTGACCCCGGACCCCGAACCCCATTGAAGTCAATGGGGACCCGAACTTTTTGGCACAAAAATGGCTGTAAAAAAGTCCTGGAAAGTCCTAGAGGGCTGCAAAAGGAAGTAAAATGATTTTAGAACAATAATCTGTCCCTCTAGGCAGTAGACTCTACCTAGTCCAGTCAGATTGTTCTGTAATGCAGGATGAGATGTTATTATATCTGCAATCTGTCCCTCACAGCGCCGGCAGCATCCTCTCCCTACACTACCCAGAGAGCATGTGACATGCAGCACTGTGACTCCAGCCTCATATAGAGGCTGGGTCACATGATGCACTGGCCAATCACAGCCATGCCATTAGTAGGCATGGCTGTGATGGCTTCTAAGGGCAAACCAGTGAAACGCTTGTTGATTGGCTGCCCTGCAGCTATTCAACAGGCGGGATCAAATAACCGAACTCAGAACCCAGAACCCAAACTTTTTTTCAAATGTCCAGGTTCGGGTACGGGTCACGGACACCCCAAAGTTCGGTACGGACCCGAACTTTACAGTTCGGGTTCGCTCAACTCTAGTTAAATACTACCAAACTAAAGCTCTATTTATAAGAAAAAAAAAAGATACAAATTTAGTTTGGGTACATTGTTGCATGACCGCACAATTGTCATTCAAAGTGTGACAGCGCTCACAGCTGAGAATTGGCCTGGGCAGAAAGGGGGTGATAGTTCCCAGTATCCATAGGTGTGCGCAGCCTATTGCATTAGGGGGTGCACCAAAAAGCGCAAACACACATGAGTGTGTGTGTGCATATATGTCAGAAGGGCAGAGATAGGTGTCGGTATTTTATTTTAATTTTATTTATTCTTTTTTTTACAATTTTGTTTTTTTTATTATTTTTTACAATATTATATTTTATTATTTTTTTTACAATTTTATTTAGGAGCCCTGCAAGGGGGCTTTGGTTAAATATCAGGGGCCCCTATGTGCGCACGCCTCTGCCAGTATTGAAAGGGGTTAAACTGAATGGGTTGTTTTAAAAAGTGAGGATTTATATACACTTTAAGTATGGCTGGATCTTTCCTAAAGGATATGTAATAAAATCTGGACTTTTACTGTTTGGTGTTGATCACCTCGCTGATACTTTATGATAAGGTAATTTGTGCACTCACTTACCTGACAGGTGGAGGTGTGCATTGTGCTGAATCAGCGGAATTCACTGCCACCGTGAAGGGATCAGAGAAGAATGTTTTCAGATTTATACATAAAGTAATAGTGGGAAGTAGGAAGAAGCACAAAAAGCAAATAAACCCTCAAGGTTTCAGCGATAGTAAATATGCAAATATCCCCTATCTCTGGTTTGTTGTATGAGAGTACAAAGCACAGTGGGAGATATGTCTTGTCTTACTGGAAATAATATTTTGAGGAGAAGCTATTAAGGAGTTGATTTACTAAAACTGCCTGGTGCAAAATCAGGTGCAGCTCTGCATAGAAACCAATCAGCTTCCAGGTTTTATTGTCAAAGCTTAACCACTTCATCCCCGGAAGGATTCCCCCCCCCCCCTTCGTGACCAGAGCACTTTTTGCTTTTCGGCACTGCGTCATATTAACTGACAATTGCGTGGCCGTGCGACGTTGTACCCAAACTAAATTGGCGTCCTTATTTTCCCCACAAATAGAGCTTTCTGTTGGTGGTATTTGATCACCTCTGCGGTTTTTATTTTTTTGCGCTATAAATGAAAAAAGAGCGACAATTTTGAGGAAAAAATCTATATTTTTTACTTTTTGCTATAATACATATCCAATAAAAAAAATATAAAAAACAAATGTATTCCTCAGTTTAGGCCGATATATATTATTCTACATATTTTTGGTTAAAAAAAAAAAAAAAAATCGCAATAGGCGTATATTGATTGGTTTGCACAAAAGTTATAGCCACTACAAACTACAGGATATATTTATGGCATTTTTTTTTTCTTTGTCAACATTTTATTAAGAATTCAAGGTTACAAAGGTACATGCCATACACCGGAAAAACGGGAGCATATTGAGCACAATTCTTTAGAAGAAAACAGACACGATAAGCATGTTGCCACAGGATTGCGTGATTAACTCTAGCACTGTTATAGCTATATATATATATATAGCTTATATATATAGTGATAGCCCCTGGACGACGTCTGTTGATGACGAAACGTACGTCAGGAGGACGTGCTGACGTCACCGCTTCACACTGTGTACCCGAGGGACACGATTGCCGGCTTTTATACATGCCATTTTGCTTAGACAATGTGAATAGCATTTTAACCTTTTATTAAAGCGTTCATACAGTATTATGCTATGCGAGTTTTTTTGTTTCATGTGACAGCACCGCCCATTGAGTGATCGCATTGGCCACCATTGATTGTGAGGATTCTGGTAGAAAGGTCTTGCGGGGAATACTCCTGCACCCGTGGCTGGGGTTGAGCCACATTTAGCTTTGCATATCTGGTAAGCCTCTATATGTCGATGGTGGGCCACGCAGCATGCCTATTCAGCACTTTGGGTGATTTCATTACGTCAAGATGCTTGCTTAGGAGTCACTACGTTTAGTGGAACTATCAGACTGATTTGCCATGGATTAAGCTTTTTTTTTGATCCCATTCATCCATATTTTAATTTACTATTGGACTAGAAACCCATCTGGGCCTTTATTGTTTTGGATTCAGGACGTGGTTACCATTTGCAATAGCGCAGCCCTCCAAGGGCCGGATTAAGAGCATCATAGGCCTGGTGCCGAGGATTTTGTTGGGCCCATGATTTACATATCAGTCTTGTTTACACACACAGAGCAGGGCTGGGCAGCATCAATGACTCACTGGGCTGGGCCTATCTTAAGGTAGGGACCTGGAGCTACATCTCCAATAGCCCCTATGTTAATCTGGCACTGAGCCCTCCATCTAAAGTAGTTTGTATGTTATACTGATTGTGTATATAGGCTGCTGCTTCCGCACAGGAATTTAGCGCGGTATTTGTCTTATTTGTCTAAGGATCATATGTGTGTCGGGGGGGGGGGGGGTATCCTGTAATAAACGTGGTATTAACTAGGTCATGTAGGGTATGGGGGGATGGAGACAACAAATCTCACCAGCTAGACTCACCATAACAAAGAAGACATCATAACCTAGGCAGTTGGTGTGTTAAACTAATCCAAATGGCCTGTAGGGGGAGAAAGAGAAGAAGAAAAGGAAAGCGGGGAGGGGGGGGGTCCACGGGGCTGGATCCATCTCCGGCTCGACGACATTGCAGCGGATCGGAATGGTAATCACCACGGTAGGAGAACCTTTAGATCAAAGTCGGCCGGTAAACAATGAGTTGTCCAGGGACTCCAAATTCGGTCAAATTTGGGGGACTGTTCCTTGTCAAGTGCATCAATTTTGGCACGGATCATAAAGTTTATTTATGGCATTTTTATTATGAATACACATATGTGTATGTATGAATGGGAGTTAGGGACCTTAGATTGTAAGCTCCTTGAAGGTAGGGATTAATGTGAATGTACAATATATATTTAAAGTGCTGCAAAAATTGACGGCGCTATATAAGTACCTGAAATAAATAAATAAAATAAATCCTTTTTCTACTAGTAATGGCGGCAATCTGTGATTTTTATCGGGGTTGCGACATTGCGGCGGACAGATCGGACGTTTTTGACACTTTTTTTGGGACCAATGACATTTATACAGCGATCAGTGCTATAAAAATAGCCACTGATTACTGTATAAATGCCACTGGCAGGAAAGGGGTTAACACAAGGGGGCGATCAAGGGGTTAAATGTATTCCCCTGTATGGGGGAGGGGGGGATTGTGTTGATTGGGTGAGGAGAGAGAAAGCCGTTCCCGATTATTGAGAACAGCAGATCTCTCTCCACTTTCCTGACAGAACGGGGATTTGTTTGTTTATACTAGCAGATCCCCGTTCTATCTCTCCACCTGATCGCGGGCGGCCGGTGGACATTGCAGCTGCTGGCCACGCGAATCAGCGCTCCCCACTGTGCAGCGGGCACGCGCCTGCTATATATCGATTTAAAGGGCCGACGTATCAGTACGCCGTTTTGCGGGAACGTGCCGACCTCCCGCCGTTTAGTGCAAGTGGTTACTCTAAGCATTATTTCTTTATTTTTTATTGAATGCCCATTTTCACACAAGTGTATTGTTGCTGCCACTGTATTCCTGAATCAAGAATCTGTGTTATATGATCCTCACTGAGAAGAAAGGAGGGGGGATGTGAAGCTGGAATAGTAATACTCTCTCTGCTCTCTTGCTACTTCATGAGATAAAGAAATCAGATTCTGTGTGTTGTTTTTTTTTATCTTAGTAAAAAAAGATAAGAGGATTGCTCATAGCTGGATTAACTCTTTGTGGCAAGACTGGGCACAGATGACATGACATCCTCTACTGTATCAGATAGAAGTCTTTTTTTTTCCAGGTTTACATCAACTTTAACCACTAGCCACCAGTATAATGTAGATAAACTATGGCAAGGTGGCACTGCTGTGCCAGATCACGTTCTAGGTACGTGATCCAATGCTTGCGGGTCTGGGGCACGCACGCGTGCTGCTGGCGACCCGCTCCAACTGTGATGATACAGAGCGGGAGCTGATCTGCGGACTCAATGTCCTTCGGCACCCGCCGATCATTAGGCGGACAGCCAGAACAGAGATTTGCCTATGTAAACAAGGCAGAACGCAGTTCTGTCAGTAGGGAAGGCATTGATCCCGTGTTCCTGCAAAGCAGAGACACCGGATCCATGCCTTTCCCTAGTAAAAGCACCCCCCCCCCCCACAGTGAGAAAACACCAGCTAGGCACAGTTAACCTTTTAATCACCCCTGATGTTAACCCCTTCTCTGCCAGTGTCATTAGTACAGTGACAGTGCGTAGTATTAGCACTGATCATTGTGGTAGTGTCACTGGTTCCCACAAATTGTCAAAAGTGTCACTTAGGGGTTGATTTACTAAAGCTGGAGAGTGCAAAATCTGGTGCAGCTGTGCATGCTGGCCAATCAGCTTTTAACCTCAGCTTGTTCAATCAATCTTTGACAATAAAACCTGGAAGCTGATTGGTTTCTGTGTGGAGCTGCACCACATCTTGCACTTTCAAACTTTAGTAATTCAGCCCCTTACTGTCCGATTGTCCACCACAATGTGGCAGTCCAGCTATAAGTCACTGATCACTGCCATTACTAGTAAAAAGTAAAAAAAAAAGAAAATATCCCATAGTTTGTAGATAACTTTTGCGCAAACCAATCAATTTACACTTATTGGGATTTTTTACCAAAGATAAGTAGCAGAATACGTATTGGCCTAAACTTATATTTTTAATTTTTTTTATTGGATATTTTATAGCAGAAAGTTCACAAAAATGTTTTTTTTTTCAAAATTGTCGCTCTTCTTTTGTTTATAGCGGTGATCATAAATGACGCAGAGGGGATCAAATACCACCAAAAGAAAGCTCTATTTATGTGGGGAAAAAGTACGCCAATTCTGTTTGGGTACAACGCCGCACGACCGCACAATTGGCAGGTAGCCTCCGTAGTGGTTATCCTGAGTGTGGCTCAGTGGGGGGGGTTTTCATTACCAAAAGCGGTAACCCCGAGCCACACTCGGGATCGCAACGCAGGATCCAGGCAATGTTACTTACCTTGTCCCCAGGATCCTGTGATGTCCTGCGGCGGAATCTTTTGCCTCTGGGTTCTGGGCTCCGTTCCCTGCAAGCGTCGCGTCTCATGGGGGCGGTGCCCGGTGGGAAAGTAAAACACACACAGCACATACAGTACACTGAGATCTGTAAGATGACATTACTGCATCCAATCATTTCACATCCCCTTTGTCCCTAGTGGTTTGCCCAGTGCCCTGCATGCACTTTTATATTATATATGCCATTCTTTCTGTCTGGAAACTTGAGAAAGTCCATGGCATCCAAAAAGCGCCCCTTTATGTCAAAAGCGGTTTTGGATCAGCTAGAAAACAGCGATTTTTATCGGGACTGCAATATTGCAGCGGACATGTTGGATACTTTGACACTTTTTTGGGACCATTGGCATTTATTCAGCGATCGGTGCTATGAAAATGCACTCATTACTGTATAAATGTCACTGGCAGGGAAGGGGTAAACACTAGGGGGCGATCAAAGGATTAACTGTGTTCCCTGGGATGTGTTACTAACTGTGTGGGGGCTGGGCTGACTGGGGGAGGAGAGTGATCGCGGCTCCCATATACTGGGAACACACAATCACACTCCCTCTCCCGTCAGAACGGGGATACGCTTGTTTACATACACGGATCCCATTCTGTCACTGCGGGGGTGCGATCGCGGGTCATTGAGTCCGCCCCACCCTCTTCCTGGCTCCCCCCTTTACACAGTAAGCGTGCGCGCCCACGATCCTCGCTCCTGCTCAGGTGACGGCGGTTCGCAAAGGAGAGCCGTGCTGCCGCCGTCAAGCCATGGCGGGAGATCGGAAACTGGTTAAAAAATGATGGTCCTAATAGACTTCAATTAGTCCGGTGCTCTGCACAGTGCACACACACATAGAACAATTTATTTATAATGAAATCGTAATATGACTAACATTATTTAAGTAAGATGTTAAAAACTGTTAATCATATTATCATTTATATAAAAGTAAATTGTTCTGTGAATCCCTTTCCTATTGGTCAAAACTTTTGGGAGGGGAGGCAGCACCCCTAGGCCCTTATGGCCCGGCCGCCACTTGCCAGCTTGTCCTGTATGTATCAAAGATATAAAAGACAATGGCGCACTGGCCTAGCGCATTATCCCCAGAGAATTAGTTTATTAAAAGGTTAAAAACGTACTCACAAGCGAACTGTAGAATCAAGCATATCAGAACTTGTGGATTCCTTCCAGTCCATAAGCACTATACGGTTGGCATCTCACACAAACGGACGACTAACGCGTTTCAAGGTATAGACCTCTTCATGTATGAATGCTGTTCTTCTATTGGATCCCGATACTGGCCAATTCCAGACCTATTACAATACAAGGGTTTAGGCAGTTATACACTCCATGGTCTCAAAAATACCCCCCAGTCATGCAGGCTTTCTTCTACCTTAGACCACCTACCGACCGCCTCACTGGGAAAATACGTCATTTCTGGACTCTTTCATAAAGGCGTGGCACATTTACTGCTGGGTCACTTTTAGAAGTGGTGGGAGGGGTCGTTATCCACCTCTCACCGCTTTCTGGTGGTTTTCAAGTTTGTCAATAGACGCCCTCCCCTTTGGCTCGTGCTGGGCGCACTCTCACCGCCGCACGCCGTGTGAGCGTGCCCATGGGTCGGGCGGACCCGATGTCCAGCGGAGACCTGCGATCTGCTCACAGAGAGCCAGAACAGGGAACCGCCGATGCAAACACAGTGGTTCCCCGTTCTGTGAGGGGGGGTGCCAGATCTACTGATCCCTGTGATCGAGATCAGTGAGATCTGTTATGCCCCTGCCAACCCCGCCCCCATACAGTGGGAACACATTTAACCCCTTCACTGCCCCCTTAGTGTTAACCCCTTCCCTGCCAATGACATTTATACAGTAATCAGTGGCTAATTTTAGATCTGATAAATGTCATTGGTCCCAAAAAAGTGTCAAAAACGTCCGACATGTCCGCCGCAATATCGCAGTCCCGATAAAAATAGCAGATCGCCGCCATTACTAGCAAAAATAAATAAATAAATAAAAACACCATAAACCAATGTCCATAGTCTGTAACTTTTGCGCAACTCAATCAATATACACCGATTGCGATTTTTTCTTTTACCAAAAATATGTAGAAGAATATATGTCAGTCTAAACTGATGAATATTTTTTTTTTTTTATGTTTTCTTTTTGGATATTTATTATAGCAAAAAGTAAAAAATATTGTTCTTTTCTCAAAATCGTCGCTCTTTGTTTGTTTATAGCGCAAAAATTAAAAACCGCAGAGGGGATCAAATACAACCAAAAGAAAGCTCTATTTGTGGGAAAAAAAGGACGCCAATTTTGTTTGGGTACAACGTCGCACGGCCGCGCAATTGTCATTCAAAATGCAACAGCTCTGAAAACTGAAAATTGTTCCGGGCAGGAGGGGGGTTTATGTGCCCAGTAAGCAAGCGGTTAAGGGTAGAGGAGAGATTTGGGGGTCTTTTAAAATCAAGATCTCTACATAAAGAGGACCTGTCATGCTGTATTGTTATCACAAGGGATGATTACATTCCTTGCGATACCAAAAAATATATAAAAATCGAATCAAATAAAAGGGACAGTGTAAAAATGAAAAAATGTAATAAAATACATTTTATAAAATACATTTTTAAAGTGACCCCGTCCTCACGTGCGCGCGTGCAGTGGTGAAAGCATACGTAGGTCACGTCCACATATGTAAACAGTGTTTGCACCACTCGTGTGAGGTATCACTGCGAACGTCTGAGTGAGAGCAATAATTCTAGCATTAGACCTCCTCTGTAACTCAAAACTGATAACCTGTAGAAATTCTTAAAGCATAACCTAAGGAGATTTTAACCACTTCAATACCAGGCACTTACTCCCCTTCCCGCCTAGACCAATTTTCAGCTTTCAGCACTGTCGCATTTTGAATGACAATTGCGCGGTCGTGCGAAGTTGTACCCAAACAAAATTTTTATCATTTTTTCCTACAAATAGAAATTTCTTTTGGGGGTATTTGATCACCTCTGGGGTTTCTATTTTTTTGCTCTACAAATAAAAAAAAGACTGAAAATTTTGGAAAAAAAAAAAAATTCTTTTTTTCTGTCACAAAACTTTGTAAGTACATTTTCTCCATCACTGACGGGCACTAATGATGAGGCACTTATATGCTGCACTGATGGGCACTGATAGACAGCACTAATAAGCAGCACTGACATGCAGCACTGATGGGCACTCATAGGCGGCAATGAATGAGCACTGATAGGTGGCACTGGGCACTGATAGGTGGCACTGGTGGGCACCGATAGGTGGCACTGGTGGGCACTGATAGGCAGCAATGACAGATAGCACTGTAAGGTGGACATTCCCCGGTGGTCCTGGGTGGCATCTGAAATGGGCACTGAGTGTTGGGTTGCCACCTCATCCCTTTAAACCCAAACACATATTAATTACATAGGTTCTGTGGCTGATTAAGGTGGTAATTAAACTCACTTAGTGCCTTACCTGCATTAAATTGGCCTCAGAACAACAACCTGTGTAATTAACATGTGTTCGGTTTTAAAGGGATGACGTGGCAACCCTAACTGAGTGCCATCCATGCTGGGCACTGTGCCTTTTACCTGGTGGTCTAGGGTGGGCTCCCTGGTCATCAGGATGGGCTCCCTAGTGGTCCCTGTGTAGGCGCCCTGGTGGTCCTGGGTGGGCTCTCCCCTGGGATAAACAATCAGCCCCCCGTTAGAAGAACCCCGGTTCGGCTCTCCTCTACTCGCATCTGCAGACTGATACACGGCTTTTCCTGTGTACACTGTGTTCAGCCGTGATTGGGCACAGCGGATCATGTGGTAAAAAGCTTCCAATGGAGGCTCTTTTCCAAGTCAGACTGGCATACCGCACCACCGATCGCCGCAATGCGCGCCCCTGTGGGTTATTCAGCTGGACGTCATATGACTTTCGGTCAGGATAATGAATCCCCTGCCCGCCTGTGATTTGTCTATAGGCCGGATGGGAAGTGGTTAAAGTACCGTAGTTTGGTGTCATTCCATGAGTGTGCGCAATTTTAAAGCATGCCATGTAAGATATCTATTTACTTTTATTTTATCATCTTTCACATTATACAAAAAATAGGGGTAAATAGTTTTTTTTTTAAATTCATTAAAGTGTAGTTGTTCCCCAAAAAATTGTGTTTGAAAAAACGCTGTGCAAAAACCGTGTGACTCGTACCTGCCAGCTCAAATGTAAGCAGTTTTCATAGACTCTAGCGAGCATTATGGTTATGCCCCCTCCTCCTGGCCATTCACAAAACACAAAAGGGGAGATTTCCAAAAAACGGAGAATATAAAATCTGGTGCCGCTATGCATGGGAACCAATCAGCTTCTAACTTCAACTTGTTCAGTGAAGCTTTGACAAGAAAACCTGGAAGCTGATTGGTTTCTATGCAGAGCTGCTCCTGTTTTAGTAAATCAACCCCCACAGCCCTGGCTTTCATTCTGACCCCTTTTACACTGAGGCGCTTTACAGGCGCTATTTAGCTAAAAATAGCGCCTGTAAAGCTCCTCAAAAATCCCTCCCCATCCACCCCAATGTGAAAGCCAGAGAGCTTTCACACTGGGGCGGTGAGCTTGCAGGAGTTACAAAAAGTCCTGCAGGCAGCATCTTTGGGGCGGTGCGGTGAGCGGTGTGATACACCGTTCTTCTACCGCCCCTGCCCATTGAAAACAATGGGCAGTGCTTCCGAAGCGGCTGCACATCGCCTCAGCACTTTTAACCCCATTTTAACCCCTTGTGGGGGGTTAAAAGCATCACGCACCCATCTGCATAGCGGCGCCGTAGTGTCGCTATAACAGAGCTACGGCTCCTTTCACAATAGTGCGTTTTTTGATGCATTTTGCATTTTGCAGAAATGTAGGGAATTTTTTAACACGGGTTCCTATGGAACAACGTTCACATCAATGCATTTTTGTGCCTCTGCATTTTTGGAAAGGGTCGGGGACTTTTTTCATGCAAAAAGCAGCGTTTTGCATGTAATAGACTTCAATGGGCAAGTGCTGCTTTTTTTACCGAGTTTTTGCTGCGTCTTGCGGCTTCAATCTGCCTAGCAACAAGATTTAAAAAAAAAAATATATATATATATATAATATTATAAAAAAATTTTTTTTAAAAAACACAAAATGCAAGATGCGGTAAAAATGCGGCAAAAACGCAGTAAAAAATGCAGAAAGCACAGCAAAAAAGAGTGAAGAAACGCTGAAAAGCAACATTCATTGATGTGAATCGAGCCTAAATCCCCGCTGAAACTAGTGGGGATTTACCGCTACCGCCCGCCCGCCCCAGTGTGAAAGTAAGCTTTGTGAAAAGGGGAGTTGGGACAACCGTAGCTCTGAGGTCTATAACGCCTGTAGTACTTCCATCTGAGCAGCTGTTGTACATCTTCTAGCATAAAAAGTTTTGAGACAACAGAATGTCCAACCTTGGTAAGTGTTTGTGCTTGGAGCTGGGCTTTAAAAGATACCCCGTGTCAAGATCATGGCCACGGAAATATTTAGATATTCTGCACAAGCGGTGAAAGCTTTTTAAACAAACCCTCATTCACCTCTCTGTTTATAAGCATTGTGGAAAAGTTTGTTTTGAAAGCTCAGCAAACAAGCGTTGAGGTCAAAGGTATTTTTAATGAGAGCCAAATCTTGGCAGCCTGCCAGGAAACTTTGCAATTTGTCAAAATAGTTGAAAAAAAATACTTTATTCTATAATCCAGTGCATCCAAACTGCCAGAAGCCCTAGCATGTGCTAATGGGAGGGTAACAATTCCATGCTGGCCTCAGTATGTGTGTATATATATATACCAAGCAAAATGATAAACGTGTGTGTTTGCCCCTATTTATCATGAGCGGAACTCAAAGATCTACAACTTTTTCTATGCACACAAAAGGCCGATTTCTCTCACATATTGTTCACAAATCTGTCTAAATCTGTGTTAGTGAGCTCTTCTCCTTTGCCGAGATAACCCATCCACCTCACAGGTGTGGCATATCAAGATGCTGATTAGACAGCCTGATTATTGCACAGGTGTGCCTTAGGCTGGCCACAATAAAAGGCCACTCTAAAATGTGCAGTTTTACTGTATTGGGGGAGTTCTGAAAACCAGTCAGTGTCTGGTGTGACCACCATTTGCCTCACGCAGTGCAGCACATCTCCTTCACATAGAGTTGATCAGGTTGTTGATTGTGGCCTGTGCAATGTTGGTCCATTCCTCTTCAATGGCTGTGTGAAGTTGCTGGATATTGGCAGGAGCTGGAACACGCTGTGGTATACGCCGATCCAGAGCATCCCAAGCATGCTCAATGGGTGACATGTCCGGTGAGTATGTAAGAACTGGGATGCTTTCAGCTTCCAGAAATTCTGTACAGATCCTTGCAACATGGGGCTGTACATCATCATGTGCAACATGAGGCCGTGCATTATCACGCTGCAACATGGGACCGTTCATTATCATGCTGCAACATGGGACCATGCATTATCATGCTACAACATGGGGCCATGCATTATCATGCTGCAACATGGAGACATGCATTATCACGCTGCAACATGGAGCCATGCATTATCACGCTGCAACATGGAGCCATGCATTATCACGCTGCAACATGGAGCCCTGCATTATCACTCTACAACATGGAGCCATGCATTATCATGCTACAACACGGGGCCGTGCATTATCATGCTACAACATGGGGCCATGCATTATCACGCTGCAACATGGAGCCATGCATTATCACTCTACAACATGGGGCCATGCATTATCACGCTGCAACATGAGGCCGTGCATTATCATGCTACAACACGGGGCCGTGCATTATCATGCTACAACATGGAGCCATGCGTTATCATGCTGCAACATGAGGCTGTGCATTATCATGCTACAACATGGAGCCATGCATTATCATGCTACAACATGGAGCCATGCATTATAGGTA
>BLSH010460462.1:451154-464086 GCA_018402905.1 Glandirana rugosa | reverse complement strand
CAGACCAAACCTAAAACCCCCCTGGGGATACGGTAAAAAATTTTTGTAACGCACGTCTCAAGGGGAATTTTAGTTATGGTCTGGACGTCCCAGACCATGTCTGAAACCCCCCCCGGGATGTGTTAAAAAAAAATAAAACTACGTCCCAAGGGGAATTTTATGTATGGTCTGGACTTCCCGGACCATACCTGAACCCCCCCCCCCTGGGGTTGTGTTACGAAAAAGTCACTAAGAATAGATATAACCGTTATGTAATGTCGGCGTTCGTCAAAATTTACTATGCAAAAGGAAATCTTTACATTAAAACGAGACCGATAGCGCGCGATCGCGCATTATCCTGAGGACGTCAATAGACGTCCAGTCAGGATAATGAACCCCCCGCCCGGACGTCATTTGTCAATGCGCCGGGCGGGAAGTGGTTAAATATCGTGCCTGGGGGGTTCCCTTAGTCTGCCTGTAAAAGGGTGCATCTCTGTGATGTTTAGAACATAGCCAGAGCAAAATTACATTTCTAAAGGAAAACGTATCATTTAAAACTGCTTGCGGCTGTAATGTATTGCCAATATAGATAAGAATCACTGAAAAAGCATTGTGTTGGGGTCCCCCCCCCCCAAGTCCATACCAGGCCCTTCAGGTCTGGTATGTATTTTAAGGGGAACCCTGCATCAAAATAAAAAAAAATTGTGTAGGGCCCCCCCCAAAGTCTGTACCAGACCCTGCAGGTCTGGTATTGATTTTAAGGGGAACTCTGCACGCAATGTTTTTAAAAAATGGCATAGGGGTCCCCCCAAAATCCAAACCAGACCCTTATCCGAGCACACAGCCCTGGCATGGTAGGGGGTGGGGATGAGCGAGCGCCCCCCTCCGAACCATACCAGGTCACATGCCCTCAACATGGGGAGGGTGCTTTGGGGTCCCCAAAGCATCTCGTCCCCATGTTGATGGGGAGAAGGGCCTCATCCCCACAACCCTGGCCGGTGGTTGTGGGGGTCTGCGGTCAGGGGGGCTTATCGGAATCTGGAAGCCCTGTTTAATAAGGGGGCCCCCAGATCACGACCCCCACTATGTGAATGAGTACGGTGTATTTTGTACCCCTACCCATTCACCAAAAAAGGAGTGTAGTGGTACAAAAAACACGAGGAAGTTTTTGGCAAGTCCTTTATTGTGTAAAATAGCTCTTTTCTTCCTTTCTTCTAACTTCCTCTGGTCTTCCTCCATCTTCTCCTGCCCCTCTCCTTCTTCTGGTCTTCTGCTGATTCCTTCAGTCTCCTTCCTTCCTCTCATCATCTTCTTCTTCATCTTCTTACACCGCGCCCTGCTCCCGCCCCCGCAGCCGTGCCATCCAGAGGCGACTCCCAAAATGGGCGGTCTTCAGTTTGACATTTATTTTATAAGAAGGGGGGGCACCCGGTGGCGTAAATGGTGGCCCCTCCCCATCTGATGTTACATGATGTCAGAAGGGGCGGGGTCACTCAGTTATGTCACTGGGTGGCCCCGCCCTTACCTATAAAATAACTGTCAAACTGAAGACAGCCCATTCTGGGAGTTGCCTCTGGATGGCAACGGCACTGGCGGCAGTGAAAAAGCAAGAAGAAGACGACGAGAGGAAGAAAGAAGACCAGAAGAAGGAGCCAGGCAGGAGAAGATGGAGGAAGAAAGGAAGAAAAAGAGCTATTTTACAATAAAGGACTTGTCAAAAACTGTATAGTGTTTTTTGTAACACTACATTCCTTTTTTGGTAAATTGGTAGGGGCACAATGTAGATACATATATATTCTTACACTGCCTGCACTAGCTGTATGCAGAACACTCTATGGGGTTGATTTACTAAAGCTGGAGAGTACAAAATCTGGTGCAGTTGTGCAGGGCCATCTTTAATATGGTTTGGACCCTGGGCAAACATTTTCTTGGGCCCCCCCATTTCAATGGTCATCCCTGACTATCCAGATATCGGATCAAAAACTGGAACATTTGGACGAGTACAAGTACTCGTCCAAATGTTCGGTATTGGCACAGATACCAATACTAGAATTGGTATCGGTGCAACCCTAATTATGATCCAAACCTGCAGTACTGCTTTAGGCCTGGTTCACATGTATGTGGGTTGGAGGCCCACATTTGCATAGGCACGTCAGTTCATTCATTGGAATGGGCTGCAATGCCTGTGCTTCCCGCAGAATAAAGATGCATGCTGCATTTTAAAAATGCAGTGGCCTTAAAATCACTTCCTGCTTTTGCACCCTGCGACCCACCTGCAATTCCTGCACGCGCAAACGCGCTGTGTTTTTAAAAGCGTGTCTCACGCATCTAAAAACGCAGAAAGCTTGCCAGTGCAGGAACTGCAGGGTAAATTGCATGGTGCAAAAGCAGAATGGATTTAAAGGCCACTGCATTTTTAAAATGCAGCATGCATCTTTATTTTGCGGGAAGCACAGGCATTGCAGCCCATTCAAATGAATGGGCTGCTGTGCCTGTGCAAACACTCAGGTTTACATGTAATGTAAACGAGGCCAGCATGCATGGCATGGACTGACCAGGCCATGGTGTCGTCTGGTGGCCTGGCCCATGCTGCCATGCTGCGTGCACACTGTACATGTTGGCATTCATGGTTCCCTCAATGAAGTGTAGCTCCTCAGTGCCGGCAGCACTCATGCAGCCCCAGACCATGACACTCCCACCACCATGCTTGACTCTAGGCAAGACACACTTGTCTTTGTACTCCTAACCTGGTTGCTGCCACAAACGCTTAACACCATCTGAACCAAATACGTTTATCTTGGTGTCATCAAACCACAGCAGAGGCGTATCTAGTGAAAATGGCGCCTATGGCAAGCACTGATACTGCGCCCCTGTCAAAGCATTTGAAACTTCAGACCAGACAGAAGAGCTTAGGAGGTCTTCTAGGCTAGGCTAACTTTTTTAGTGCCCATCAACGCAGTCTGATCAGTGCCCATCAATGCAGCCTAACCAGTGTAGTGCCCATCAGTGCAGCCTGATCAGTGCCCATAAATGCAGTCTGATCAGTGCCCATCAATGCAGCCTGATCAGTGCCCAACAACGCAGCCTGATCAGTGCCCATTAGTGCAGCCTGATCAGTGCCCATCAACACAGCCTGATTAGTGCCCATCAACGCAGCCTCGCCAGTGCCTATCTCATCAGCTCAGCCTTACCTGTGCCCATCAATGCAGCCTGATCAGACATCAGTGCCCATCAACGCAGCGTTGTCAGTGCCCATCATCAATGCTGCCTGATCAGTGCCAAACAATGCAGCCTGATCAGTGCAGACAGTGCCCATCAGCACAGCCTGATCAGTGCCCATTGGATGTGGGGAAAGGCTGAGGGTGTCAGGGTCTAGCTCTGTCTCACCTCAGCAGGTCCTTGTACCATGCACACCCTCTTTGGGGGTGATGAAAGCTTCCAAGCTGCCTGTCTCTGCTCTGCTTGTCTCTTGTTCAAAGACTATGGGACTGGAGTGTAGTAGAGAGGGGTAAGCTCAGCTGCCTGCTCATCTTACTCAAAGCAGGCTGCAGACAGCGCTGCTCTCTCAGTCATCTCCTCTCTCTCCTCTCGAGTCTCAACTTGCAGCCATGTGTCCCCTCCCCTGGCATGCCACATGCCCTGCCTCTGAGACTCCTGGGAGGTGGAAGTTGTAGTCTGGCTGTGCTACTGAGTTCCTCCCACTGCCAGGAACTTGAGCGCGGCCGGACTACAACTCCCATGATGCAGTGCAGCACCTGGCCAGCCAGTTGGCAGCCGACGTCTTCTACCCATAATCCGGACTTTCCATCACAGCCTGGAAAAAAAAATTAACAGACAGGCAGCGGCCACCCCTGCATGCCTGTTAGTGCGCGAGCCGACCGCTAGAGCCGAGAGGCGGCTGCGGTAGGATGGGTGTTTTTGTTTTTTTTCATGCGGGGGCAGCTTTTTTGCCACCCCCCCCATGGCGCCCATGGCACTTGCCATATGTGCCATACTCTAGATACGCCACTGGACCACAGGACATGGTTCTAGTAATCCATCTCCTTAGTCTGCTTGTCTTCAGCAAACTTTTTGCGGGCTTTCTTGCGCATCATCTTTAGAAGAGGCTTCCTTCTGGGACTACAGCCATGCAGACCAATTTGATGCAGTGTGCGGCGTATGGTCTGAGCGCTGACCCCCCCCCCCACCCCTTCAACCTCTGCAACAATGCTGGCAGCACTCATACGTCTATTCCCCAAAGGCAACCTCTGGATATGACATTGAGCACTGCACTCAACTTCTATGGTCGACCATGGCGAGGCGCTGTTCTGAATGGAACCTGTCCTGTTAGACCGCTGTATGGTTTTGGCCACCGTGCTGCAGCTCAGTTTCAGGGTATTGCCAATCTTCTTATAGCCTAGGCCATCTTTATGTAGAGCAGCAATTCTTTTTTTCAGATTCTCAGAGAGTTCTTACCCATGAGATGCCATATTGAACCTCCAGTGACCAGTATGAGAGAGTGAGAGTGATAACATCAAATTTAACACACCTGCTCCCCATTCACACCTGAGACATTGTAACACTAACGTGTCACATGACACCGGGGAGGGAATATGGCTAATCAGGCCCAATTTGGACATTTTCACTTAGGGGTGTACATTAATGGCTGTGTGTTGAGTTATTTTGAGGGGACAGCACATTTACACTGTTATACAAGCTGTACACTCACTACTTTACATTGTAAAAAAGTGAGATACTGTATGTGGGACTGTTTTAGGCTGGTCATAATTGCTTGCACTGATTGAAAGCGTGTGGTGTGCTGTCCATATTCATATTGACATATATATATATATATACAGTATATGGCCACTTTCACTGCAAAACCTATTCAACCTCTAGCCCTCCAAGCTCCCCAATTCATTGTAATTTTATTTTATAACATAAGTATACCTTGAATTGGTTATGTACATGTATCTTTTCATTTTCACGTCTATGCTTAACAGACATTAAAAAGACAAGAAATGCTCCAAAATAACAGAGGCATCCTTCACTCTTTTTTTAGACAGGAGCAAAATGATTTTGGCAAATGCAGAAAAATTACAGATTTTCTATTTGCCAATATTTAGCCACAATTAGCTTCCAATGTCCCCAGACAGACCACTTAGTCAAAATCACCCTCTCAGAATGGGCATGGTGATCATCCAGTTTTGTTTCGAAACCAAGACATGAAATTAACAGGTACCATATTTCTTCTGTGGTGCTCCCAATGTTCCCCTAGAAGATAAATACTTATCACAAAAAGTCAGCACCCTGTTAAAAAAATAATACAAGTTTTTAAAAGATAACACTTATTTCCTATTTGTATCAAGCTTAAGGTTTTTTTATATCGAACACCATGTTCTCTGTTCATTTGGGGCCTTTTTGGCGCAAGGTCAAGTTCAAAATAGGTGAAAGCAGCTTCTGTAGCCCTCAGGAACCATTTAAAGCTCATTGCAATCTTACAATTCACCAACAACTACCTTAATTGTTTTTTGGTCATTCATTTTGATACATTTCACCTTTGTGAAACTTGAACCAAATGTTTTGATTTCGGGCAATATTTTGTCAAGATGACATCTCTCAGTTTTACTTTTCTATCCTCCCGATAACAGGGAATGAATAATTCAATCTCTGCAACACATTGACCTGATGGAAGACCTCTTGATGGTGACTTCATTTTTTTTTCCGTCCTCGTTGAAGTTCTTTCATTCTCTGCCCGTGTTCATACTCATCTCGAAGCCTCTGCCTTTCAAATTCATCCTCCAGCAGCCTTATCTGATCCTTGTGTTCTTTTTGGTCTTTTTGCTTTTGTCTTTCTGCCTCTTCCCTTTTAACCCTCATGGCCCGTTCCACGCTGGCATTCTCTTTGACTTTCTGCCTCTCTAATGTCTGTATGTGGGCTTCCAGCTCTTTGCTGTGAATGTAATTCAGTACAAAGATTTTTCTCTCCATCATCTCCTCCTGAGCATCTCGGGGATAGCTCATGCGGAACTGAACATCAGAGACTACCTCGTATAAAAATTTCATCACAGAGTTGTGGACTTCCATGGATCTGGACTGATTTTCTGGGGTGTAGTTTTCCAAGGAAAACACGTGTTTGGCTCCCAGGTCCTTAAACATGATTTCTGCTTTTTCCACGTTTCTATTTGACTTGTGTGTGAGCACAACGATTGCCTCCACGCCTGCATGAAAAAAAGAGATTGGCAAGAGATGTCAAGTTGTATCACTTTCAGCAAACTTTATTTCACCTTGATTCAGCAATTTCTTCTTCACTTCAATTTTATCACGTTAGAAATAATCCCAACCACTCCACTCTCCACACTCCGCTAAGTCCTACCATCCCCAATACGTTGCCCTTTGGTGCTGGCTACAGAGACTGTGACCCATTCGCACCAACAAAACTAAAGCTGATGTCTTTCTTAAAAGCCCCAAATTCGTTGTAATAATGTTATCCTGCACAGGGGTGAGCTACCTACTCCTCTTATGTCTTTCACTCTGCTTGAGACTTATTCATAGTTGTGACTATGCCTCAAGGACTAAGCTCCTAGCAGAGTGAAATGCGTAAGCGGAGTAGGTGGATCACCCCTGTACAGGATAACATTAATTCAACTCATTCTGGCCTTTTAGGAATGGGAGCTGCTTCATTTTTTCTTTTGCTGCTAAATTTGATCACAATTGCCCTATAACTTTGCCACGAGGCAAAATTAGAATTTAAAGATTTCCATTTAAAGCCAAGAACCTGCAGCCCTTTTAGGTGTGTGACCCTATCAAGGTGGCAAACAAAGTCATGCGATTGCCATGTGGCTTTGTTCCTAAACTGAGGGTTGGGTTAGGCTTAACTTTAGGGTGCTCATTAGGGTAAGGGTAGCCATGAGGAATAAGGTTGTTTTTTAGCCAGAATACAGATCCAAGATGGAGGAAAATAAAAACAATATTACCTATCCCTATTGAACAATAGAACATGTTCTCGGTCATATATAGATCATTGTTGACCTGGGTACAAAGCACAGCTCATATAGTTTACCCAAGATGAAGTGTGAGGTGGGGAAGCTTTGAGAACCATATTTATGGCAAGGGGGGAGGGTTTGGAGGAGAGACCAGACTATTTTTAATCCATATCCTACACCACTATGGTCATCTGTGCTTCCCTCCATTTATTTCCCTTGTTGATAGCAACCCAAAAATCTCACTTGCCTGTCATATTTCTGCAAGTATTCAGAATCTCTCTCAGCTCCTCCATTTCTTCCGGATTTGGAGAATAGCCAACTCTGAAAATGTGACAAAACCATAGAAAGTGATTTCCAGTTAGGACATTGCTTTGACTTTTTTCATTCTTTTTCACATTAGAGATGTAAAAGGTAAGATCTGCTATTTTCTTTTAACTTTTATTTTTCATTTTTTTGTGTGTGTGAATGGTTTAAAACCCCAATTTTTTTTGTTTTTGTTTTTTTAAAGTGGTTGTCAACTTGTGACAACCACTTTAACCTACAGATAAGCCTATAATAAGGATTACCTGTAGGTGCCCCGCATATCTCCCAAACCTGCACGGTTCGGGAGATATGCAGTGCACTAGCATTGCCGATGTCATTTCGGCCTCTGTGCCGTTTCTTCACTGAGATCGTGCCATGACTGGCGGCTCCCTCTCGCATGCACAGGAGTGACGTCATGCGACTCCGGCCAGTCACATTGCCGGAGATCGCGGCCCTGGAAGGAAGAGGGGCAGAAGATGGACGCTGCCAGCACAGGGGACATTGCTGGATGTCGCAGGCTTCGTTTGCAGGTAAGTGGCACATAATGGGCATAGTAGCCCATTATGCATCTACTTTGCAAGGGAATGTAGAGGAAGTAAACCCCATCTGGGTTTACTTCCTCTTTAATAGTTGAAACCTCATACACAAGGGCTCTGTTAATGTCTCGACTCAAGAGAACGGCTACAAAATGTTGGTACAGAACCCCACTTAGAATATACAAATTCGCCCCATCAATCTCCCTTAACTGCTGGCCCTGCCACAAAGAAGTGGGCTCGCTTCTACCTATATACTATGGATAAGTCCTTTAATCCAACCTTTTTGGGCAGAAGTCCATAGACTCACCTGCAAAATCTCCACCCTCCCTCTGGACTACTCCCCAGCCCAATTATTATTACATCACTCTTCCATCCCAAAATCTGACAACGTTCCCTCCCTTGCCATGCATCTTATTAATGTGACCAAACTATGCATGCCATCCCACTGGCGCTCTCAAAACCCTCCATGCATAACGGAATGGTTCAAACGAATACAAAAAATTGCTAACATGGAGGAGCTCATACGCCAAGCAAGAGATACCCCCTCTAAGTTCAGGAAAATGCGGGCGTGCTGGGGACAGTTTAAAACAACAGAAGGATACACCAAACACCAAAACCAAATTCACAGGACCTCACTTCTAGATGGAAGACGAGTGAGCAGGGAGTTACCCTTCGCTCCCTCACACCTCCAACTTTCCTGTTTCACAAACAGTGAGAGTCTTGAACCCCACCTTCACTCTCAGCCCCCTCCCCCCACACATTGTTTACCCTTCCCAATCACCTACCATTCAAACCCCCTCTCAGTCCTCAAGCCCCCACAGTTACCTGATTATGGCATAATCTCCGTGAA
Organism: Glandirana rugosa; assembly: GCA_018402905.1. Classification (NCBI taxonomy): domain Eukaryota; kingdom Metazoa; phylum Chordata; class Amphibia; order Anura; family Ranidae; genus Glandirana; species Glandirana rugosa. The sequence goes on along the minus strand of BLSH010460462.1, from coordinate 455,453 downwards.
ATTGAATGCGTACTCACAACTGTTCTACCTATATACACTCTGTCTAAAATCACATCCACACATATCTCTATCCTATACTCCCTTAAAACAAGTTTTCAACATTTAAAATTTAATTCCACACACTCTGATTATGGATGAAATCCTGTGGACTTCATTACCTGTCACTGACCGGTATTTGGTTCAGCTAGCACATTCCCATAGCAAGTTTCATTTGGAATGTTTAATGTGATAAAGTTTCCCAATAAGTGTAACTAGAATACCCTTAGTAAAGTGTTCCTTGTTCACTCAAGTGTGACTCTGTTATTGTCGGACACGATAAAGAAACTGTAACCAATGTACCTCTTAATTTGTACTCTGGACTACAAAACACTGTTATAACTGTCATGTCATCATTCAAAAATTCATGTTTAAAAAAAGGGATTATCCAAAAAGTTCTAAGAAATTGATCAATAAATGTTCATTTTTTTTGAAAATGAAACACATGATAAAAAAAATCTATATTATTAAATATGTGGAAAAATAGAGTCCCAAAATTAGCCGAGGAAATAGGATAAGAGAATCAGTCCAGCTCCATAAGTAATCCTTTAGATTCCACCAGATAGCATGCAAATCCTTCAGTGAGAAAAATAGATACCTGATACCCTTACCAGATGGAATGGACCTACTATCGCTAGTAAGGTCACTAGAGCAGGCAGATATAACCCTCTGCGCGGTATATACAATCAGCTTGTCTGTGTGGTTGTTTGTAAGTCTGGAATCTCAAGGATATGTATATGTCTTCCGGTCCTGTTCTACATGTTTTGTCATACAGGAAGAGGTCACGTATGACGAAACATGTAGGGCGGAGCTACGCGTTGACGTCACCACGCCTTACGTGATCCTGGAAGGACGGGTGATATGAATGTTGTTGTTCTGTGTGGTTATTTGGAAATCTGGGATCTCAAGGATATGCCTTCCGGTCCTGTCCTACATGTTTTGTCATACAGGAAGACGTCACGTATGATGAAACATGTAGGGCGGAGCTACGTGTTGACTTATTATAATAAAACTGTTTTAATGGAGTTACACTATTGGATTCCTTCTTTGTCTCCAAAAGTCAATCCAATAGTGTAACTCCATTTAAAAAGTTTTATTATAATAAGAAAAATGAGTACTCACAAACATCCATAATAACATTGCATAAGATCAGATAATTGCCGGCAGAACAACAACATTCATATCACCTGTCCTTCCAGGATCAAGTAAGGAGTGGTGACGTCAACACGTAGCTCCGCCCTACATGTTTCATCATACGTGACGTCTTCCTGTATGACAAAACATGTAGGACAGGACCGGAAGGCATATACATATCCTTGAGATCCCAGACTTCCAAATAACCACACAGATGAGCTGATTGCATATACCCAGCAGAGGGTTATATCTGCCTGGTCTAGTGACCTTACTAGCGATAGAAGTTCCATTCCATCTGGTAAGGGTACCCATTTTGTATTTTTCTCACTGGAGGATTTGCATACTATCTGATGATGGAATCTAAAGGATTACTTATAGATTTTTTTCATCACATGTTTCATTTTCAAAAAAATGTTTTCTGCACATATGGTTTTATGAACATTTATTGATCAATTTATTAGAACTTTTTGGATAATCTCTTTTTTTAAACATTAATTTTTGAACGATGTCATGATGAAATTTTCACTATTTGAATGTATTCACTCACCAGGTAGTTCACTCAGCGCAACATTTTGATTATTTATTGTACTAGCTGTGGTTATATCACATGGTTTGTCGCTGCTATCTAAATGCACAGAGCACTTTAACGCGTTATTCACCCATTTAATTAATTACTGTCATGTACCTTTATTGTTGTACTGGAGTATGTTAAATAAAGCTTTTTGGAAAAAAAATTGCTGAAACCTCTGTCAATTTTTTCATTTCTTTGTGATTAAAACTTTATCAATGTGTCTCTTTTTTTTTTTGGACTGATTGAAAGCCATGTTGATTTTTCTTCAATAGTTAAAGCCTCATAAACACAAGCAGATTGTTGGCCAACCAAACATCCAACTTTTGTCTAAATTGGCTGTTGGCGGTTGTCCAACAAAGCCGAACGTGGTGACGTGTTCGGAGCGTATAACGAGGAAGTTCAGGTGAATTGTGAATTAGGAACACAGGTTTACACGACCAAACACTTACTGGATTCCAAGTGCGTGTTTGCACTTCCAACTTTTTGTTGGCCAACTTCTGTACACACGAGCCAACAATTGGCCAACAAGGGTTTTCTAGCCTTGTCAGCCAACTTCTGTTGGCCAACAATTGGAAATTGGCTGTTGGATCGTGCGTACTAACGGTCAGATTATCGGCCAACAGGCTGTTGGACAACCGTTGTTGGACGATAATTGTACCGTGTTTATGGGCCTTTAGTGTAAGCAGGTGCTTCCAAAGGGGTCTGAAGTGTTAAACATTTTCTTCTACTGTGTTCATACTTTGAGATTATTCAGGCCAACTATGTTATTGTGTCAAAGCTACTTGTTAGAATGTAGAAATGTGTCCATAGGTTTTCCTGCTGAGCTGGCCGTTCTTGAGAACAAGGGCTACCACTGCTGGACAGGTTTTCCTGCTCTTTTCAGGAAGATTGTCACCCCCTGCAGGTCATACCATATAAATAGGGACGCCTGGGGAAATACTGCCAAACTGTAGCTGTTATGCAGTCGGCTGCACACCCCCTTGGGGGGAGCCCAGTTGGAATTCCCAGTGGGGTCTGGAAACTATGGACTTATAAGAACTTATGTTACCTTCAGCTGGAGTTGATGCACTTTACTGTGCAAATGAATATCCCTGATGAAGGAGTAAAATACTCAGAAACTTGTAGGATTGGTCGACGTAGAGTTGTATACAATATCATCTTTACTGCTATCCTGACCAGACTGTTGCGGTCGGATAACAAAATACAGTACAGTATATCAATCAGCATATATACAGTACTTTATACTTTTTGAATATTTTTGTACGTTTTTATCTTTGATTACTCTAAAATTTGATGCTAATAAAATAAATAATTTTATATGAAGTATGTCTACACGCCTGTGCCTTTAAAGTCCCACCATTTGGGGAAATAATTTCTTTCTATCTATTAAGGGATGTTGGCCTACCTAAGCAGATAACACATATCCCCTTTTTTTCTTGATATTAAGCTGGACCTTGTTATGGATTATCGCTACCTCTTGTTGATTTACTGCCTATTATGGACTCTTGCCTTGGGAAGGACTATCTATGGACTTAGCCTAAAGTATGACTACCTCATGGGGCATTACTCGGGGGAGCTAGGGAACTTTGTACTGGAAAGTGTGCGGAGGATGTGACTGTTTACCTGCAACTACCTCGGTGAAAGATCTTTATTGTTTATGTAAATTGCCTGGTCTGTAGCCTCTAAAGGGGTGCCTGTAAGGGAGTGTTTCTCAACTCCAGTCCTCAAGGTGCCCTGGCAGTTCATGTTTTCAGGATTTCCCTCAGATAAAACAGCTGTGGTAATTACTAAGGCAGTGAAGCTTATCAAATCACCTGTGCAAAATAATGGAAAACCTGAAAACATGACCTGTTGGGGGTGCCTTGAGGACTGGAGTTGAGAAACACTGCTGTAAGGCATATCAAAGGAACATGGCTTACAACAGTGGACTGGAGAAGGTTAGAGAAGATACAGTACAGAGGTCTAACGAGCAAAGAGCTGACTTCATAAAACACAGTGGACATACACAGGGAGATGACATGGCTCCCCAAATCATCACTGACTGTGGAAACTTCACACTGGACCTCATGCAACTTGGATTCTGTGCCTCTCCACTCTTCCTCCAGACTCTGGGACCACGATTCCCAAATAATATGTAAAATGTTCCACAGTTTGTGAGGATTTGGGGAGCCATGTCCTCTGCTGGTGTTGGTCCACTGTGTTTTATCAAGTCCAAAGTCAGCCCTCTACTAGGCTATTTTGTGTCACCTGGTTGTGGTCGTCTCCTGTACCGAGGGGTTTAGGAGTGTTTGACACCTTGTAAAATGTATAATAAACCCTTAGCACCAGGGTCTCAGACCTCCTTCTCACCTCTCCGTGTCTTAGGTTCAACGTACTCCAGGTCACACTTCAAAGGTGTCAGTCACTACTAAACCCCTCGGTACAGTAGAGGGACACATACAGGTGACACAAAATACTTCAGTCGAGAAACGAGCAATCTGGAGACATGACATAGAAGAGATTGGAAGAGGTCAGGTGACAACATTCGGTACAAGGAAACTATACGGAATGTCGTCACA
>BLSH010460462.1:435223-446313 GCA_018402905.1 Glandirana rugosa | reverse complement strand
TTACTTGATTTTAATTTATTTTCCCTATCCCCATTTATTTGTAGGGCACTTGCCCTAGTTTGAAGATGATTTTAGAACAGTTATATGGCTTCTACCGTTCATTAATACTTTTCAGACACAGTTTGAAGATGATCCACATTCAACTCCATTTTTGCTTTTTTTATGTTTTTATTTTTTTAAAAATATTTAAAGTTATTTCCCTGTCCCCATTTTTTTGTAGGGTGCTTGCCCTACCCTTACCCCCATTTTACTTCCTTGTGCAGCCCTCTGGGGCTTTCCAGGACTTTCCTACAGCCATTTTTGTGCCTAAAAGTTCGGGTCCCCATTGATTTCAATGGGGTTCGTTGTCCGTGTGATCGTTCGGGTTCCATCCGGACCCGGACCCGGACTTTGTCCCGAGGTTCGGACGGACCAGCAGAACCCGAACTTCCAGGTGTTCGCTCAACTCTAGTTACGAGCGTATAAAAATGAAGTTCAGGTGAATGTGAAGTGTGAATTAGGAACGCAGGTTTACACGACCAAACACTTACTGGATTCCGAGCATGCGTGTTTGCACTTCCAACTTTTTGTTGGCCAACTTCAGTACACACGAGCCAACAATTGGCCAACAAAGGTTTTCTAGCCTTGTCAGCCAACTTCTGTTGGCCAACAATTGGAAATTGGCTGTTGGATCGTGCATACTAACGGTCACATTATCGGCCAACAGGCTGTTGGACAACCGTTGTTGGACTATAATTGTACCGTGTGTATGGGCCTTTAGCGTAAGCAGGTGCTTCCAAAGGGTTCTGAAGTGTTAAACATTTTCTTCTACTGTGTTCATACTTTGAGATTATTCAGGCCAACTATGTTATTGTGTCAAAGCTACTTCTTAGAATGTAGAAATGTGTCCATAGGTTTGCCTGCTAAGCTGGCGGTTCTTGAGAACAAGGGCTACCACTGCTGGACAGGTTTTCCTGCTCTTTTCAGGAAGATTGTCACCCCCTGCAGGTCATACCATATAAATAGGGACGCCTGGGGAAACACTGCCAAACTGTAGCTGTTATGCAGTTGGCTGCACACCCCCTTGGGGGGGAGCCCAGTTGGAATTCCCAGTGGGGTCTGGAAACTATGGACTTATAAGAACTGATGCTACCTTAAGCTGGAGTTGATGCACTTTACTGCACAAATGAATTTCCCTGATGAAGGAGTAAAATACTCCGAAACTTGTAGGATTGGTCGACGTAGAGTTGTATACAATATCATCTTTACTGCTATCCTGACCAGACTGTTACAGTCGGATAACAAAATACAGTACAGTATATCAATCAGCATATATATTTTATACGTTTTGAATATTTTTGTACGTTTTTATCTTAGATTACTATAAAATTTGATACTAATAAAATAAATAATTTTATATGAATTATCTCAACACGCCTGTGCCTTTAAAGTCCCACCATTTGGGGAAATAATTTCTTTCTATCTATTAAGGGATGTTGGCCTACCTATGCAGATAACACATACCCCCTTTTTTTCTTGATATTAAGCTGGACCTTGTTATGGATTATCGCTACCTCTTGTTGATTTACTGCCTATTATGGACTCTTGCCTTGGGAAGGGCTCTTTATGGACTTAGCCTAAAGTATGACTACCTCATGGGGCACTACTCTGGGGAGCTAGAGAACTTTGTACTGGAAAGTGTGCAGAGGATGTGACTGTTTACCTGCAACTACCTCTGTAAAATATCTTTATTGTTTATGTAAATTGCCTGCTCTGTAGCCTCTAAAGGGGTGCCTGTAAGGGAGTGTTTCTCAACTCCAGTCCTCAAGGTGCCCTGGCAGGTCATGTTTTCAGGATTTCCCTCAGATAAAACAGCTGTGGTAATTACTAAGGCAGTGAAGCTGATCAAATCACCTGTGCAAAATAATGGAAAACCTGAAAACATGACCTGCTGGGGGTGCCTTGAGGACTGGAGTTGAGAAACACTGCTGTAAGGCATATCAAAGGAACATGGCTTACAACAGTGGACTGGAGAAGGGTAGAGAAGATACAGTACAGAGGTCTAACGAGCAGAGAGCTGACTTGATAAAACACAGTGGACATACACAAGGAGATGACATGGCTCCCCAAATCATCACTGACTGTGGAAACTTCACACTGGGCCTCATGCAACTTGGATTCTGTGCCTCTCCACCCTTCCTCCAGACTCTGGGACCGCGATTCCCAAATAATATGTAAAATGTTCCACAGTTTGTGAGGATTTGGGGAGCCATGTCCTCTGCTGGTGTTGGTCCACTGTGTTTTATCAAGTCCAAAGTCAGCCCTCTACTAGGAAATTCTAGAGCACTTCATGCTTCCCGCTGTTGACCAGCTTTATGGAGATTTCATTTTCCAGCAGGACTTGGCACCGCCCCCCACACTGTCAAAACTACCAATACTTGGTCACATGATCATGGAATCACTGTGCTTGATTGGCTAGCAAACTATCCTGAACTAAACCCCATAGGGAATCTGTGGGGTATTGTCAAGAGGAAGATGAGAGACACCAGACCCAACAATGCAGAGGAGCTGAAGGCCACTATCAAAGCAACCTGGGCTTCCATAACATCTCAGCAGTGCCACATACTGATCGCCTCCATGCAGGACCATCTTTAAGGCAGGGCAAAAGGGTCAGCTGCCCTGGGCCCCATCATTCTTGTGGGGCCCAAAGCAGCTGCCTCATACTTGCCATCTATCCCAGTTTAAATTTCCTGGTCCCTTGAAGTGTTAGTCCTGTGTTGTGTCCTGATATCTCAGTGTGAAGTTCTGTTAATAATGCTGCCCAGCTCTGCCCTATTGCTGTGTACTGATGACTCACCTGCCGGCCCTGTGTTTACATGTAAATACCTTGCATTGATTTGCAAATAGTGATGGCATTAATATGTAAATAGCCACGGAGAGGCGGCATTGATATGTAAATAGAGGCAGCATTCATATGTATATCATGCCCCCCTGAGGTCATACCCGCCATCACTTCTGCTGAATGCTGCCCACTGAAAAGGTAAAAGGGCATGCTTGAAAATCCTGCCTACAACTGTGGCCATTAAGCCTAACATCAGCCTGTGTACTAACCAATTAGTGAGTGATAAGGATGTCCAGAAACCTCTGGCAACCAATCACAATCACTGTCTGAACTGATTCAGTAAACTGCTATTTTCTGTATGTCTCAGAGCAGGTGGAGAGTGAAACCACATGGAAGGAGAGGGCCCAAAAAAATCTTTGCCCAGGGTCCAATCAATATCAAAGATGGCCTTGCCTTCATGCCACGCCACATTGATACCGTAATTCATGCAACAGAAGCCCCACCCAAGTATTGAGTGCATATACCTTATATAATGTGCTTTAACTATATGTACCTATACTGATGTGATGGATGGGGGCATTCTTTATACCATGTTTTTTATACTATGCATTATTGTACTCACTAACGTATAGTATGCAACCAGTTTACTATCAACTTGTTTGAATATTGATTATGTAATGAATTTTCTTTATTTTATTCATTAATAAATGATTAGAGTTGAGCGAACACCTGGATGTTCGAGTTCGGTGGGTTCAGCCGAACTTCGGGAAAAAGTCCGAACTTGACCCGAACTTTACCCCGAACCACATTGAAGTCAATGGGGACCCAAACTTTTCGGCACAAAAATGACTGTAAAAAAGTCCTGGAAAGTGCTAGAGGGCTGCAAAAGGAAGTAAAATGATTTTAGAACAATAATCTGTCCTTACAGCAACAGCAGGAACCTGACCCTATAGGAGTAGGAGATGATTTTAGAACAATAATCTGTCCCTCTAAGCAGTAGACTCTACCTAGTCCAGTCAGATCATTCTGTAATGCAGGATGAGATCTGCAATCTGTCCCTAAAAGCAGTAGTAGTAGTAATCTCTACCTATCTATCTATCTGCAATCTGTCCCTCACAGCACTGGCAGCATCCTCTCCCTACACTAGTCAGAGAGCATGTGACTGCAGCACTAAGTGACTCCAGCTTATAAAGAGGCTGGGTCACATGATGCACTGGCCAATCACAGCCATGCCATTTAGTAGGCATGGCTGTGATGGCTTCTAAGGGCAAACCAGTGAAATGCTTGTTGATTGGCTGCCCTGCAGCTATTCAACATGCGTGATCAAATACCCAAACCCAAACTTTTTTTCAAATGTCCGGGTTCGGGTCCGGGTCACGGACACCCCAAAGTCCGGTACGAACCCGAACTTTACAGTTCGGGTTCACTCAACTCCATAAATGATTCTATCGTAAGCCATCCAATATCTTCTTCTCACATGCGTGTGTCATTTCAAGTCCCAATTACCCCCTCATTTGCTTCATACTTACAAAGTATAAGGGATGGAAACGTGCGCCTCTATTTAGCCACAGTTTTATTAAAACTCCCAATCCCCACCCCCCCCCCCCACACACCATTCAAAAGAAAGAAATGCTTGAAATATATCACTCTGTGTGTAAAACAGCTATATAAAATATATGAGTTTCACTGTTTGAATTGAATTTCTGAAATAAAATAACTTTTTGATGATATTCTAATTTTATGAGATGCGCCTGTATATCTTATATCTTCTTACCTGCAGACGAATATGGGGGAAATGAAATCCGATGACTGCACCAGGGGTGCAGCTTCCACAATTCTATCTGCCAACTTAAACCCTTTGCCCCATTCAACCTTCATGTTTAAAGGCATCAAATTTGCTGGGGAAAAAAAAAAACAATATAAAAATTAATATTTCACCCTTATGGTTCAAGGCATCATATTTGCTGAAAAAAAAAGCCTAGAAGCAGCTAAATATACTAATTAGATATACAGGGCACTTAAAGTGGGAGTAAGCTCTCTTCTCTGATTTGTACCTGTAGGTAAGCCTATAATAAGGATTGCTTATAGGTAGTGCAAAGGAGATATTTACTTTAGATGCAGCCGGTGACGTCACCAACACATGCACTCTGAAGGAACAGCTTACCCATACCATTCCTTTAGAGCCATAAACACTCGGGAGTGATGTCATCGTCAGCTAGGCCAATCAGATAGCTGAAACCTGTGAAACCAGAAAGAAGACCAGTTAAGATGAAAACGCCTTCAGCAGTGACAGCGCATCGCAGGAGGGCTTTGTTTTCAGGTAAGTCTGGCAGGATGTGCTAGTATGTAGTTTACTACCGCTTTAGGGGGGTACAGGCAGTACTGTTGTAAGGGGCCCCAGTGTCTCAAGGGGCCCTTTCAACAAATACTTTTGCAGTCTTTAACATTGGAGTCTATGGGAGGGGGACACCCGGTTTGGGGACACCGTTCTCCCGAACCATAGCCGATAAAAATACCAAACTTGGGTCACATGGAGAGGGCCACGGAGCAACAACTGGTCCAAGTTTGGGACCTCCAGCACCTATGGATGGGCTGTACCGGGTCCCCACAATGACCAGTTATTGACCACAATTATCAGGTGAATTTCGAACTTAACATTGGAGTCTATGGGAGGGAGCACTCGGTTTGGGGGCACCGTTCTCCCGAACCAAACTAAACATACCAGACTTGGGTCACATGGAGAGGGCCCCCTGGACCACAACTGGTCCAAGTTTGGGACCTCCAGCACCTATGGTTCGGTGCGAGGTCTTATTGCAAGCATCGGGTGAGGCTGTGCTGCCTGTGCACTGTTTTTTTTAACCCGTTGGATCCCACACTAGCATGCATTGTTCACTTCAATGGGTCATGCTTGGCAGGCTACACCTGGTAAGTGTGACAGGGTGTATAATTCCTACTGCGGTTGCAACATGTGTGCACCCCTGGCCAGTGGGTGGATGTGGTGGGATGGCCAGTGGGCGGCCCTGAGGAATGTTGGTGGTCAGATGGGTGGGGGGCCCAGGTTTAAAGCTGTGTAAGGGGCCCTTTAATTTGTGATGGCTGCCCTGCTGAGAAGAGTTTACAATCCGCACTGTGTTGGCATTTTTTCAAGTCAGCTATCTTGATTTGGAATCGAAACATCTAACATAATGTTTGGGGAGAAATTGACAGACCAATCTACTAACATTCTACGAGGAAGTCAGCTGCCATCTAGATAGGGGGAGGCCTGTGGATTTAGGGTACCTGGATTTTCCAAAAACATTTGATACAGTCCCCCATAAACGCTTCATTTACAAGCTGAGGTCTGCAGGACCATAAGGTTTGTTCTTAGATAGAAAACTGGTCACAGTGCTGCATCCAAAGGGTAGTGATAAATAACGTGGATTCAGACTGGTCTGGAGTAGTGAGTGGGGAACCCCAAGGTTCTGTCTTGGGACCAATTCTATTCAATTTATCCAGAGGAAACGATAAATAGGTCAATCTCAGTTTTTGTGGACGACACAAAAATAAGCAGGACAACAACTTCACATCAGGATAGAGAAATTTTACAGAAAGACCTGAACAAAATAATGGAGTGGGCAAATACATGGCAAATGAAGTTTAATGTGGAGAAATGTAAAGTAATGCGCTTGGGGGGCTAACAGTATAAACACAAACTAACCACTATGACAGGGGCATATCATGAAATGGATGGGCCCATGTGCAAGATAAAAAGTGGGCCAAAGGCACAGGAAAAAAAAGTGCCTTGGTGAAAAATGGGTGTAGCTTAAATTGTGCTAAATATTGGGCATGGCTAAAGGGGATGTGATTTAATAGAGTCTGAGATGAGCTGCTCTTTATCCATTTTTCTGCTGTTTATGGATTTTAACTCTTCAAGATACAATAAAGGCGTTTTAAAGGAGTGCGGCCATCCAATTTCCCTGTTTTTGCTCATGACTTACATAATGCAGAATGCAGTAATAGTAAATAGGGAATGTACAGTGAGGAGTGCATGACATGGGTAGTATGTGCAGGAGGGGAGTGTGTAGTGTATGGCAGTGGGTAGTATGTGCAGGAAAAGAGTATGGAGTGTATGGCAGTGGGTAGTATGTGCAGGAGAGGAGTATAGAGTGTATGGCGGTGGGTAGTATGTGCAGGAGAGGAGTATGGAGTGTATGGTGGTGGGTAGTATGTGCAGGAGAGGAGTATGGAGTGTATGGCGGTGGGTAGTATGTGCAGGAGAGGAGTAAGGAGTGTATGGCGGTGGGTAGTATGTGCAGGAGAGGAGTATGGAGTGTATGGCGGTGGGTAGTATGTGCAGGAGAGGAGTATGGAGTGTATGGCGGTGGGTAGTATGTGCAGGAGAGGAGTATGGAGTGTATGGCGGTGGGTAGTATGGACAGGAGAGGAGTGCAGAGTGTATGGAAGTGAGTAGTATGTACAGGAGAGGAGTGTGGGGTGTATGGTGGTGGGTAGTATGTGCAGGAGAGAAGTGCAAAGTGTATGGCGGAGGGTAGTATGTGCAGGAGAGGAGTATGGAGTGTATGGAGGTAGGTAGTATGCACATGACAGGGGTGTGGAGTGTATGGAGGTGGGTATTATGTGCAGTAGAGAAGTGCAGAGAGTACAGTGGTGGGTATTATGTTCAGGATTGTGTCAGTAGGACAGTGGATGTTGTCAGTAGTTCTTTATTTTGGGAACTCCATGCCCAAGAGGGTTAGGGCAGTGCTGGAAAATAATGTTGACCACACAAAATATTAACACTTTGGGCCCAATTTGGACATTTTCACTTAGGGGTGTACTCACTTTTGTTGCCAGCGGTTTAGACATTAATGGCTGTGTGTTGAGTTATTTCAAGGGGACAGCAAATTTACACTGTTATACAAGCTGTACACTCACTACTTTACATTGTAGCAAAGTGTCATTTCTTCAGTGTTGTCACATGAAAAGATAGAATAAAATATTTACAACAATGTGAGGGGGGTACTCACTTTTGTGAGATACTGTATATATATATATATATATATATATATATATATATATATATATGTATGTGTATATATATCTAAATCTATATAGTCCCAGGAGTTAAGTGAAGAGTGCTCCGGTAATTTTTCCCAGTGGAAAGCAATCAAGCCTTCCCACAGACTATATATAAAAAGAAAAAACAAAGGATTGCTGCATTTAAAATGTATTTTAAAAGTCAAAAAAGTTACAAACAATGCATAAGGTGCTCCATGGATTTGTACAGTGTACGTGTATATAAATACAGTATCTCACACAAATGAGTACACCCCTCACATTTCTGTAAATATTTTATTCTATCTTTTCATGTGACAACACTGAAGAAATGACACTTTGCTACAATGTAAAGTAGTGAGTGTACAGCTTGTATAACAGTGTAAATTTGCTGTCCCCTCAAAATCCTACAGGAGAAGGTCAAAAACTGCAAACATACTACAGGAGATGGTCAGAGACTGTAGACCTACAACAGGAGATGGTCAGAGACTGCAGGAATATTACAGGAGACAATCAGAGACTGTGGACATACTACAAGAGATGGTCAGAGACTGTGGACAGGATACAGGAGATGGTCAGAAACTGCAGACATACTACAGGAGATGGTCAGAGACTGAATACATGATACAGAAGATGGTCAGAGACTTCAGACATTATACAGGAGATGGTCAGAGACTGCAGGCATACTACAGGAGACAGGGAGAGACTGCAGACCTACTACAGGAGAAGGTCAAAAACTGCAAATATACTACAGTAGATGGTCAGAGACTGCAGACATACTACAGGAGATGGTCAGAAACTGCAAACCTACTACAGGAGATGGTCAGAGACTGCAGACATAGTACAAGAGATGGTCAGAGACTGCAGACATAGTACAGGAGATGGTCAGAGACTGCAGACATAGTACAGGAGATGGTCAGAGACTGCAGACATAGTACAGAAGATGGTAAGAGACTGCAGACATAGTACAATAGATGGTCGGAGACTGCAGATATAGTACAGGAGATGGTCAGAGACTGCAGACATAGTACAGGAGATGGTCAGAGACTGCAGACATAGTACAGGAGATGGTCAGAGACTGCAGACATAGTACAGGAGATGGTCAGTGATTGCAGACATTGTACAGGAGATGGTTAGAGACTGCAGACTTAGTACAGGAGATGGTCAGAGACTGCAGACATTCTACAGGAGATGGTCAGAGACTACAGACATAGTACAGGAGATGGTCAGAGATTGCAGAGATAGTACATGAGATGGTCAGAGACTGCAGAGATAGTACAGGAGATGGTCAGAGATTGCAGACATAGTACAGGAGATGGTCAGAGACTGCAGACATAGTACAAGAGATGGTCAGAGACTGCAGACATATTACAGGAGATGGTCAGAGACTGCAGACATAGTACAGGAGATGGTCAGAGACTGCAGACATAGTACAGAAGATGGTAAGAGACTGCAGACATAGTACAATAGATGGTCGGAGACTGCAGATATAGTACAGGAGATGGTCAGAGACTGCAGACATAGTACAGGAGATGGTCAGAGACTGCAGGCATACTACAGGAGATGGTCATAGATTGCAGACATAGTACAGGAGATTGTCAGAGACTGCAGACATACTACAGGAAACAGCCAGCAGGTAAGTATATGTTTTAATAAAAATACATAAATAAAACCCTTTTAGTAAGGGGGAAAGATTCCTACATAAGGATCCCAGGAACAAACCGGAGAGAACACAAGTGCGCAGCCCCAAATGTGATAGGCATACAGACAGGATAGGAAGGTGCAGCAGAGGTGGGGGATGTTCAGCTCTTATACAATCACCATGCAATACTTTAAGGATGACACAGGCTGGTTAGCTATCTGTCTTCATGTAAAGGATCCACATCAACCCCCCCCGCGGGAGCAATTCACTACCTAAAAGAAGACGTCTCCCTGTGCCTCATACCGGGTATGTGGGGACTCTTACAGCTGTTCTCTTATCGGTAAAGGGCGGCAGACCGGATGAAGATGTATGGCTGTGACAGGGGACTAGACTCCTGGTCCAGACAGCAGCCAGTTCTGTTTTCACACACAGCACACAGGTGGGAGGCAGTAGCAGGAGACGGGACGTGAAAGACTCCTAAAGCTACAGTAGGAAGCCAGCCTCTGTATTTTTCGTGACAGTCTGACACACCGCATGGGCCCCCCTACTGGCCCAGGGCCCTCGGGCAGCACCCGAGTGCCTGAATGGTCAGTCCACCCCTGTTTAGTGGAGGGGGATTATGGTGTGGGTTTGTTTTTCAGGGGTTGGGCTTGGTCCCTTAGTTCCAGTGAAGGGAACTCTTTTTTTTTTTTGTTTCAATTGTTTTTATTCAGATGAAAATAACATACATTGTATCGGTTTTTACAAAGTACGGTGCAAGAGTTGAAAAAATAAAAGGGTATACAGTAGGCTGTAAACATAGTTTGGTTAATATGTAACATAAAACAACAAATGATATTGTGTTTAGTTTTGTGATAGTGCTTACATCGGAGCAGGTCATTTAGGTCTAACTTTCTAACCATTTTGGGAAAGTTTCTTGACATGGATATTTTGTTTGAACAGGCAGCGATATGGTGTATATGGTGGTATGATCTTCTGTGTTTGTGCTACATTATATTCTGGTGTAGCGTTGTGTTAAGGAGGTTCGGATTCATGTGTGGGTTAGTTGTGGTGGTCTGTTTTATAGGGTATTGGTCTTGTTAGCCCATGTCTATTTATGAGTGTCATTGGGTATTTAATTTTTATTTAGGTTGTTAAGCTGATGTACGTGTCTGATGTCCTGAATAATTCCCATTTGTTCCAAATTTTGTGGTATTGTGTGGTATTTTCTTTTTTAATGGCAATTATTTCTTCCATCTCTTTTATTTCGTCTATTTTTTTTATCAATTCACTGATGGATGGGGTTTTTGTTGTCCTCCAATTTAGGGGGATGAGGCTTCTGGCAGCGTTTAACATATGTCTAGTCAATGACCGTTTGTAAGATCTATATGATATGTTATTAATGTTTAAAAGACAAGAGGGTGCGTCAAGTTTGTTTTGGGTGTTTGTTATTGATTTGATGAGGTCTATGACTTTGGTCCAGTAGTTTTGAATTTTGTGACAGGTATTAACGGTAATTTTTTCTTTTATGGTGTGTTATGGTGTTTTAAACCTTGTTTACCCTTAATAAGTCCTGTAGTCTGTGCATGTAGTCGAATTGTTGGATTTATTTTT
>BLSH010460462.1:418126-430128 GCA_018402905.1 Glandirana rugosa | reverse complement strand
TGGGTCTGGCGCCCGATTTAAACGCTTCGAGGGCCTGCCTTTGCGAGCATGGTGTTTGGCTCGTTGTGCTCATTCCTGTTTATTGCGGGCTGTTGGTTATGGACCCAAATAGTGGGACTATGGTGAGCCATCTGCGAGGGTGCCGGATTCGGTGTTTTCCGGGTTTGGTTAGGGGCCTGATTTAAATATGTGGGGTTGTGCGGGCGTGCCTGCTGCCGCCTCTAGTTTGACAATGGAGTAGAGGGTCAGGAGAGTGAGGGGTGTGGATGTTTTCCTCTAAATATTGTTCTGAGTAGAGGTAAGGGTCTGTCATTGTCTTCGAAATATTTTGTGATATTATGTCACTTCTTGTCGCCGGTAGAACCCTGAGGGATGTAGCTTTTAAGGAAGTGCCATCATATTATATCACATCAGTGATTGAAAAGTGGGAGTCCCAAGATGGCCGCTGTTCTTCACTGTATTATAGTGTTTTATAAAGCTTCTGTTACTGTCTGGGAATGGAGATGAGTCTTGTTATAAATCTCCTTTTGTAGGTGTGGGGAGTGAGAGGACTGGGAGATGAGGTAACAGTTTGATCTCCGCCGTCGTCCGTGCGGGCGTGTTGGGGTGTATAAATTTAGTCCGGGGATTGGTTTGGGCCTTTTGTGGCTTAGGCCGTGGGAGCGTCTACCGAGTGGTATCAGGGTGATAAACCCAGGTATTGGTTGTCGGGCGTTATTTGTCCTTACTCGTGTTGCTCGGTTTGTGGTACGAGCGTTTCCGTCCGGGAGCTTCGCAAATTTAGCCCGCGGTCTGGGTTGGGCCTGCCGCGTTATAGGCCGCGCTGTTTTGTAAGTGATCCTCAGGTCTTAAACCTTAGATAGAGGGTCGGTTGTGTTCGTGGTGGTGTTGTGGAACACAATCTAGTGTGTTTTGATCTCACCCGGTCTTTTTCCCGCTGGATTAGCCGTGATTCTCCTTCACCAGCACGGAGCTGCTCCTTGAGACGTCCGCCACCTTGCTCCGCGAGCCACGCCCCCCGGGAACTCTTAAGGGGTCAGCATACCAAGACATTTTGGACAATTTCATGCTCCCAACTTTGTAGAAACAGTTTGGGGATGGCCCCTTCCTGTTCCAACATGACTGCCCACCAATGCACAAAGCAAGGTCCGTAAAGACATGGATGAGCGAGTTTGGGATGGAGGAACTTGATGGGTCTGCACAGAGTCTTGACCTCAACCTGATAGAATACCTTTGGGATGAATTAGAGTGGAGACTGCAAGCCAGGCCTTCTCATCCAACATCAGTGCCTGACCTCACAAATGCTCTTCTGGAAGAATGGTCAAACATTCCCATAGACACTCCTAAACATTGTGGACAGCCTTCCCAGAAGAGTTGCAGATTCTTGCAAAATCAAATGTTACTAGACTATTTTCTCTCCAAGCTGGATGTTGTTCAAGAATAGCATGAATCAGGAAAACATTGCAGTATGACCATTAGGTGGGAATAATAAATATAGTCAATAAGTATTTATTTTAGGTACTTATATAGAACCATCAATTTACACAGCGCTTTACATATACATTGTACATTCACATCAGTCCCTGCCCTCAAGAAGCTTACAATCTAAGGTCCCTATCTCACATACATACACATACTGTACTAGGGCCAATTTAGACAGGATCAAACTAACCTACCAGCATGTCTTTGGAGTGTGGGAGGAAACCGGATTACCCAGAGAAAACCTACGCAGGCACAGGGAGAACATGCAAACTCCAGGCAGGTAGTGTCGTGGTTGGGATCCAAACCAGCGACCCTTTTGTTGCCAGGGGTAAGTTCTAACCACTACACCACTGTGCTGTTACCATCACCTCCATCTAGAGGCCATATTGAGGTATTTTGTTAAGTCACCCTATATTTATGGTCAGAAAACATCCAACTTGGAGTGGAAATTGCCTAGTAACATTCAGTGTTGTCCCCATGCAATTTTTGTATAACTTTATATAACGTAGAACTTTTTTATAAATATGCCCCTAGGTGTCACGCTTACCGAGCTGGGCAAATATCTCTCCTTTTTCATCGCTGCGCATAATGGTACACCCCCGATTGTCCACCAGGATGATGTTTTCCGTCAGCTGGTAGGTCCGCCGGTCCATAGTGTCTCCCCCATACGATCCTGACGCCTTTGTATAGTTGTTGTAGGCTGAGTTTTCGAAAACAATTTTACAGCTATTTATGAACGAGGACTTTCCATGCCCGGCGAATCCAAAGACTTGTAACAGGAGCCTCTGGAAGCCCTGGTTACCCAGTTTGCAGTTATTGAAGCTGAAATCTCGGATGAACTGCCTGGGATCAGTCGTTGGGGACTGAAGCTTTGACTTTGATACCAGTAATGGTGGCTGGATTTTGCTTAAATTTCCGGACATGTCTGGAGAGCACACTGGAAGGAAAATGCCTTCTTCTTACCCTGACTACACTAAAATCACTGAATACTGATCTCTGCTCCAAACATATATCCAGTATTCCCTGAGTAGGAACTTCCTTGTATGAGCCCTCCACCCCCAATCAATGTGCAAGGTTTACGGACATTTTTTCACTCTCTATATCCTTATTGCCACCATCAGTTGTTACAGATATACAAAGTGCCTTTACAGCTGGTTATTAGGCCATATACTCGACAGTCTTATTTATTTGTTCTTAAAATTACCCCATCACCTTTTAAAAACATGAAATGACAATAACGTGAACATCGTGTTCTTTTGCTAACTGAAAAAAATTACTATTAACAAATTGGATTACCCTGGTTCTCCCTACTATGGTAGATACATCGCAAAAAAATGCATAAACTTCCAGAGACTTGACGTCACTTCTGGGCCGCTCCGCTGAGGTTGTAATGGAGTATCGGCCATTTTTTATGAAGACTTGGAACCACGATAAAATTTCCGATAACCCATTAGAACCCTCTAGCTCAGCCTTCCCCAACCTTTTCAACACCGGGGAACCCTGGAAATAATTCTCCGGTCTCAGGAAACCCCTGCTAAAAATGAAAAATCTACAACTCATGATACATTAGTGTGATGGTCAATGGGAAGAATGCTTCTTACACTTGTGGTCATTGGGAAGAATTACCCCCTTACAGATAGCTAAAAAGATCAGAACTTACCTGAAAGGCAGAAATTGACCATTCCTCAAGAGGTACCTCTTGAGGAACCCTAACGCGCGCTCACTGTGTTCGGGGGGGGGCCAGGGAGCGGGTGCGGCGGCTTCGATTGCCGCCGGCCACCCGCGATGCCCCCCCCCGGAGTGAAGGAGCGGAGGTCCGTGTAAGTAAACACGGACCTCCGCTCTGTGTGAGGGGGAAGGGCTGTGATCACAGCCTTCCTGTACATGAAGGCTGTGATCACTTCCCTTCCCCTGTTAGGACAGTCCCCATACAGTTAGAACACGCCCAGGGAACATAGTTAACCCTTAGCGCGCCCCCTGCAGGTTAACCCCTTCACTGCCAATGGCATTTACACAGTAATCAGTGCATTTTTATAGCACTGATCGCTGTATAAATGCCAATGGTCCCAAAAAAGTGTCAAAACGTTCCGACATGTCCGCCCCAATATCGCAGTACCGCAAAAAATCGCAGATCGCCGCCATTTTTAGTAAAAAATAAAAAAAATTAAAAACCCCAAAAATGAATTCTCATCATCCGTAAACGCGACCACTTTTGCGCAAACCAATCAATAAACGCCGATTGCGATTTTTTTTATCGCAAATATGAGTAAGAATATAAATCGGCCAAAAACGGTGAAAAAAAATGTTTTTTTATATTTTTTTTTTGGATTTGTATTTTAGGAAAAAGTAAGAAATTTGGGTTTTTTTGCAAAATTGTCGCTCTTCTTTTGTTTATAGCGGCGATCAGAAATGATGCAGCAGTGATCAAATACCACCAAAAGAAAGCTCTATTTGTGGGGAAAAAAAGACGCAAATTTTGTTTGGGTACAACGTCGCACGACCGCGCAATTGTCAGTTAAAGCGACGCAGCGCCGAATCGCAAAAAGGGCTCCGGTCCTAAAGCTGGAAATCCTTCCGGGGCTGAAGTGGCTAGGGTTCCACGGAACCCTGGTTGAGAAACGCTGCTCCAGCTATTTTTTTTTTTCTTGTTCAAAGTTTTTATTAAAGGAAGAGCGAACATACAAGCAGGTGTGTACATTGTTACATATTTCAGGGTAAAACATCGAGACATGAGTAGCGTGAGGATCAACCTCTACAGTCCGTACCTAGCAAGGTGGTTTAATTAACAGTACCATACAGAACAATAAACTGAGAGTTATATTGAGTTATAGGCATAGACATATAAAACTTTCAATGAGCACTTAGTAGAGGGTATGTCTGATTTGTGGTGTGCTGGTACCCTTACTAGGTATGGCCTGCTCTAGCTATTTAAACACACCGAGTCTGCCACCCTCCACCTTCTGAGGAAGTCGCGTGGCCCATGACGTGATGTTTAAGGAGAGCAGAGGCAGACACGGACGGGAAGTGACGTCCTATGTGAAAATAAAGCCCGAGAATTTTATGCTGATGCTTGTTTGAAAGTTTTTAAATGTAAGGGCATCAAATTTGATTTTAAATAAATGTTTTTAATTGACCACAATACTGTGCCATAAGAGGTTATTTGATATCTCCCCATACATGATCGAGACATGGAGGCAGCTTGAGTTGGTTGGGTATTAACCACTTCAGCCCCGGAAGGATTTCACACTTTAGGACCAGAGCCCTTTTTTGCAATTCGGCACTGCGTCGCTTTAACTGACAATTGCGCGGTCGTGCGACGTTGTACCCAAACTAAATTTGTGTACTTTTTTTCCCACAAACAGAGCTTTCTTTTGGTGGTATTTGATAATCGCTGCGTCATTTCTGATCGCCGCTATAAAGAAAAGTGACAATTTTGCAAAAAAAAAACAAATTTCTTACTTTTTGCTAAAATACAAATGCAAAAAAATATATAAAAAAACATTTTTTTCCATCGGTTTTGGCCGATTTATATTCTTAAATATATATACAGTTGCACTATAGATGATAAATAATAAATTAATTATAAATGGATAATTACAATAATCCGAAGTGCATAACTCAAATGTCCCAAGATATAAGAAAATGTGATTAATATATTTGTGTAGAAGTCCAAAGAGTCTAATCAGGAAGGGATTCCAGGAAGATGGAGACTATACTGAAAAATCCACCATAAAGATCCGAATGAAGCAGCCAGACCACCACCAAGGACATGCACACCTTAGGTGTTTAGGGGAGATACCCTTACCAAAAAAGGTGGACTCACTATCGCTAGTGGGTCAATCAGGCTAGCAGATTTCACCCTCTGCAAGGTATAATACAGCAGACTTCTCCCTCTCAGACCTTCCGTTGTGTCCCGCAGTCAGAAGCTTCGTTTTTCAACCATCCATATCCACCATATATGGCGATAAAAACAGAAAAGACTCCATAGTGTGAATCCGTATAGGTCAATTTTATTTAACATAAAAGACGGGTATTCACATTCAGCAGATAAAAACAAGCGTAAAAAGCCGGCATCAATCATAAGAACATCCCCGTATTCCCAGAGTTTGTAGGCGTGGTGACGTCAGCACATAGCTCCGCCCTACATGTTTCGTCATACGTGACGTCTTCCAGGGGCACGGGTGACGTACTGATGCACCACTATATACTCTCAGGAGACCAAGCCTCATTATCAGGTCGGCGGCCATTTCTACGGAGTCCGGAACACACGCGTCGGGTTAGCAAAGTATAACTGAATACAAGAAATTAATAATAAACTTGCATAAAACATTGATTATAAAAACGGGCTAAATTAATCAAAATACTCATCTCTAAAATAGTCACTTCATATTGGATAACTCAGGCAGCACTTTCAGCGCTAAATAACCCCACATTACTAGTTATAACCAACCTCTTTATGGGGAAATGGGAGGAGGTCGTCTCTGCCCAGGCACGACCCCAGTTGGTCTTATGGACTAGATATATAGATGACGTCCTCCTCCTATGGGAGGGTTCTGCAGAATCCCTCTTTAACTTCATATCAGAGCTCAATAACAATAATAGAGGATTTGAGCTCAAGCCAACATTCCATCAATTTCCTGGATCTGAAGATTTGGGGGGAGGGGAGACAACTCCTGACCTCCACATTCTTTAAAGCCACAGATCGAAATTCCTACATTCCGAAGGATAGCTGTCACCACCCAGCCTGGCTTAATTCCGTTCCAAAAAGTCAATACATGCGGATAAGGAGGAATTGTACGAGGGTAGAGGATTTCCGTGACCAGGCCAAAATATTGACCTCTAGATTTCAAGAAAAGCGGTACGAATTGGAAATTCTTGATGAGGTCCTTTTGGATATTGAGGCACAGAATAGGAATGACTTACTCATCGAGAAACCCCCATTGGAAGGGGAAAATGCCAAGACCCTTGTTCCATTTATAACTAGATTTTCTACACAATATAAGGCGATTAAACAATTAGTATATAAACATTGGCATATACTGAAAAATGATTCGATATTGGGCCCCTCTTTTCCAGATAAAGCCCAAGTAGTCTTTAAGCGGGCCCCATCTCTAAGAGGTATGTTGGCGCCAGTTGTCTGCAATCCCCCAAGTGACAGACCAATGTTTTTTCAAAATTTGAAAGGTTTTTATAAATGTGGGAGATGCACAGTATGTAAAGTCAACAAAATTAAAGAGAGGAAAATGACCAGTTTCCACTCTAACAGCAAGGGTAGGAGCTTCCCTATTAAACCTTTTATTTCCTGTAACGTATCCAATGTGGTTTACGCTATTACTTGTCCATGTGGCCTACAATACATTGGGAGGACCGTTAGACCGCTACAGGTCAGACTTAAGGAGCCTATTGGGGAACATTAAGAGGGGTTTCCCTAAACACCCCCTCTCTAGACACTATCTAGAGGTCCATGATAAGAATCTTGAGGGTACCTCGTTTCTGGGTATTAATATCCTCAAATTGCACTGGAGGGGGGGGCCCTAGAAGGAGGGAAATTTCAAAACTCGAGATGAGTTGGATCTATAAAGCTCAAACCTTGAAGCCTATGGGTTTGAATGTTGAGGTAGAAATTACGGCCTTTATAGACAACTTTTAATACCTCTGACCCACAGGTATTTTTGTGTATCCCTTTATGTCAAACGCTAGCTTATTTGGTCTACCATTTCTGGATATCAATTATGATTGGGAACCTACAAGTCTAGACTAGGCCATTTTGACACTAGACGTAATACATTTACAGAGTTCAATGTCTACTGCTCCCTACAGAAGTCTCAGGCTTTCTACTGAGACATTGAGGACTGCTAAGGTGGGATGGGGATTTAATGGATACTCCCTTGTTAGATGGAGATGGGATTTTTTCCTCCCCGTCCTGTAGATGAGTTTGAGTCAATCCCTTTCTCCGCACACTAGATGGCAGTGGTTTATATAACTAGTAATGTGGGGTTATTTAGCGCTGGAAGTGCTGTCTGAGTTATCCAATATGAAGTGACTATTATAGAGATGATTATTTTGATTAATTTAGCCCGTTTTTATAATCAATGTTTTATAATCAATGTTTTATGCAAGTTTATTATTCATTTCTTGTATTCAGTTATACTTTGCTAACCTGACGGCGGCTACATTTAATGGTCGCCGCCACGTGTGTTCTGGACTCCGTAGAAATGGCGGCCGACCTGATAATGAGGCTTGGTCTCCTGAGTATATAGTGGTGCGTCAGTACGTCGCCCGTGCCCCTGGAAGACGTCACGTATGACGAAACATGTAGGGCGGAGCTACGTGCTGACGTCACCATGCCCACAAACTCCGGGAATATGGGGATGTTCTTATGATTGATGCCGGCTTTTTTCTGCTGAATGTGAGTACCCATCTTTTATGTTAAATAAAATTAACCTATACAGATTCACACTATGGAGTCTTTTCTGTTTTAATCGCCATATATGGTGGATATGGATGGTTGAAAAAGGAAGCTTCTGACTGCGGGACACAACGGAGTGAGAGGGAGAAGTCTGCTGTATTATACCTTGCAGAGGGTGAAATCTGCTAGCCTGATTGACCCACTAGCGATAGTGAGTCCACCTTTTTTGGTAAGGGTATCTCCCCTAAACACCTAAGGTGTGCATGTCCTTGGTGGTGGTCTGGCTGCTTCATTCGGATCTTTATGGTGGATTTTTCAGTATAGTCTCCATCTTCCTGGAATCCCTTCCTGATTAGACTCCTTGGACTTCTACACAAATATATTAATCACATTTTCTTATATCTTGGGACATTTGAGTAATGCACATATGCACTTCGGAGTATTGTAATTATCAATGTATAATTAATTTATTATTTATCATCTATAGCACAACTGTATATATATTTATGTTTTTTTCTGTGTTATTATCACATAGTCTGTTGCTGCTGCACTAGACACTTTAGCGCAATACCACTTTTTACATTTACGATTTATGTTCTTCCTCATATTTTTGGTAAGAAAAATCGCATTCAGCGGTTTGCGCAAAAGTTGCTGCGTTTACGGACGATGAGAATTAATTTCTGGGGTTTTTATTTTTTTTTTTATCTATTACTAGTAATCTGCGATTTTTAGCGGTACTGCGATATTGCAGCGGACATGTCGGACCATTTTGACACTTTTTTTGGGATCACTGGCACCTATACAGCGATCAGTGCTATAAAAATGCACTGATTACTGTGTAAATGCCATTGGCATTGAAGGGGTTAACCTGGAGGGGGCGCTCTAAGCGTTAACTGTGTTCCATGGGTGTGTTCTACCTGTGTGTGGGCTTCCCTGGCTGGGGGTAGGGGATGATCCAGGCTTCCATATACAGGAAGCCTGTGATCATCTCCCTTCCCCCTCTAACAGAAAGGAGATCCGTGTTTACATACACGGACCTCCGTTCTCTCACTGTGGGGGGGCCATCTCGGATAGCCAGCAGTGATCGAGTCCACCAGGCCCGCTCCCTGGCCCCCCCGGACACAGTGCGTGCGTGAGCGCGCCTCCGGTGGCGCGCGGGCGCTCAGAGCACTAGTTATCGCAGCCTCCGTCGTATGACGGCGGTTTGCGATAACGAGCCACTCTGTCGCCATCAGACTGCGGTCAGCAAGTGGTTAAAGTGGTTGTAAACTCACCACTCACCCATTATAAACTAATGGCACAGTATATGCATGCAAGCCTCCATATATCCCTACCTTGCAAATGTCACTCCTTTCAGCAGTAGCAGCCTTGCAATACATTGGAATCAGTGGGTGTCTATCTTTGCTGAAGCTTGGTGGGTGGAGTTGTGATGTCACAAGACTTCCCATCCAGCTCTATATTGAGAGCTGGAGGAGATGGGAGGGGGGAGTGTGAAGCTCTGTATGCTCCGAGCAGGAGATAAGAAAATGACTTGTCACTCACACAGCACGGGATGAAATGATTCCTTTTTCTCCCTTAGACGGTCTTTCTCTTACTGAAAAAAATAAGGGGATTACTCAGAGTTGAATTAACTCTTTGTGGCAAGACTGGGCACAGATGATGTTATATCCTCTCCTGTACAAGGTAAAGTGTCAGTCATTTTCTTTATTTCTTGTTTACATCCACTTTAAAGGCATAATATCTCAGAGTAGTGGAAACAGTAAGAGGTACAAATGAAGGCACCCCCAGAGGTAGAGAGGAGGAGGAAGAGGCGAATACCACCACAATCTGGGAGGCAGGGGCGTAACAACAGGGGTTGCTATTGCAACCGGGCCACATGCTCCAGGGGGCCTGTGTGCCTCCCTTGTACACCTGGATAGGAGGGATGGCAGGGGTGGCATTTAGAGGAGCCAATCTCCTCCATTTTCCCCCTAATGCAGGAGATCGGTTCCTCTATATGCTGCCCCCGCCGCCCCTCCTATACAGGTTACTTGTCTTCTGCTGTTCCCAGGGTCCCTGTGTGCTTCCCTGCCCCGCCCCCCACCCCATGGAGCTGCTGTCTTCCCCCCTCCTCTCTCCTGCCAGCTGCTGTAGAAGATGTGTCATGATGGAGAGATGGGAATTTGTCAATTACCGGCTCCTTCCTTTTCTGAATGGACAGAGTCAGTGATTGGTACCAATTGGTTCATTCATAACTAAACCGTAGTAAACAGTTATTACTATACTTCCGTTCCTGAAAGAATGGGAGACTCGGGAGGGGATCATGCTTTGCTTCAGTATGTCACAGTACATGTTGGCATTCATGGTTCCCTCAATGAACTGTAGCTCCCCAGTGCCGGTAGCACTCATGCAGCCCCAGACCATGACACTCCCACCACCATGCTTGACTGTAGGCAAGACACACTTGTCTTTGTACTCCTCTAATTTTAATATTTGTTCCTCTATGTCGGTGAGAGAACACAGGCCACTTGATCATACAACTGCATTGGGTACAATTCAAGCCAGGGTAATTCGAGATTACCACACGTGTCAATCTTCATTTGTGGTGTACATCATCAAATGTCCTTGTGGTTTTCTCTATGTGTGGGAGACAACTCAGAAAGTGAAAGATCGAATTGCCCGACATAAGTATTCCATCAGAGACAAATGAATGCCTCGTACACACAGTTCGACGGTCTTACGACCAAATGGACCAAATCGTATGTTGGCAGCTGTATCTAGCATACCGACATGCACTACACGATCGTACGACCAAGCTGAACATAGTGACGTGTTATGAATGTATAAAGAGGAAGTTCAGGTGCATGTAATTAGCATCGGGCTGTTCCTGACTTCTGAGCATGCGTGTTTTGCACAATACAACTTGTTGGACCAACTTCTCTGTACACACGGTACAACGGTCGTATGAGCGCTTGTTGGTACTACCAAAGTTTTTTAGTTTGCTCATAAAACTCCTGTTGTACGACCGCTGTACGTTGGCTGTTCTAATCGCGTGTACCAACGGTCGTATTAGCATACAACGGTCGTTCGCACGACCTGTTGTATACGATCGTCGAACCCTGTGTACGAGGCTTAACTCAATTACCTTTGGCAAGACATTTTGTGGAAAAGGGTCATTCAGTATCCCAACTCAGATTTATGGTCATTGACGAAGTCAAGAAAAATAGGAGAGGAAGAGATCGTGAGCTAGCTTTAAAAAGATTGGAAGTTGAATGGATCGATCTTTTAGATACGATTGTACCTAGGGGTTTGAACTCAGATTTTGATTTACATTTATTTCTGTGGGATAATCACCATTGGAGTGTGCATCTTGTATGCACATAATAATATAGGTCTCTTTATTCACGACCACCATCTATAATAGTGTTGCTAAAGTTATTTTTGTCATATTTGAGATGCGATTGTAATACTGTTTCTCCATTTATCTTTCTAACAGGATTCTATGAGGAAGTAAAATGTGGTCCTTAGGATTGAAGATGTTTGACCCTTGCATGCCTCCTTTCTTTGACCTTTATGATAATATAAAGGAAAGAACTATATAGTACAATGAAGCAAGAGATATCTCAGTGGTTCTAAATGTGTGTAATTGAACTATTGATTGCTATGTTAACACATGTGTATATATACTTTGAATGATTTCTGTTATTTAGATGATGCTTTAGCCTGGGGAAGGGCGTTCTGTACTTTGCCTGAAAGCTCGCTATCTGAATGATGACTGCTAATATGCAAGTATGACTTGTAAATGTTTTTTAATAGTCCTAATGGACTTCTGAATAAAAATTTAGTGCAAATATCCCCGTTTGGAATCTTTCTATATATGGTCGGTGGGATGACTTGATCTTTTGTGCACAATTTCCTTCATCTGCTGTGCTGTTCGCCACACCTGACTTGAATATATATATATAATCATTAACATCAGCGTCCCCAGAGAGCCCCCCTTACATCAGCGTCCCCAGAGAGCCCCCCTTACATCAGCGTCCCCAGAGAGCCCCCCTTACATCAGTGTCACCCCTGCGACTACATTCCCCCCGAGAGACCCCTGTGACTACATTCCCCCCGAGAGACCCCTGTG
>BLSH010460462.1:405801-417952 GCA_018402905.1 Glandirana rugosa | reverse complement strand
CCTCCCGACAGACCCCTGGGACTACATTCCCTAGAGAGCCTCCCTTACATCAGGGTCCCCAGACAGCCCTCCACTTACATCAGGATCCCCAAAGAGCCCCCCTTACATCAGAGACAGAGAGCCTCTCCTTACATCAGGGTCCCCAGAGAGCCTCCTCCTTACATCAGGGTCCCCAAAGAGCCGCCCCCACTTGCATAAGGGTCCCCAGAGAGCCTCCCCCTTGCATCAGGGTCCCCAGACAGCCCTCCTTACCTCAGAGTCCCAAGAAAGCCGCTCATCAAGGTCATTTTCTCCCACAGTTATTTGTAAAATGAAGATATTTTTTTCAAAAAATTGTCATATTAACAGGTTATCTCTCTCACATGGCATATGCATACCACAAAATACACCCTAAAATACATTCTGCTATGGCGATACCACATGCGTGCAGCTTTTACACAGCCTGGCCACATACAGAGGCCCAACATAGAGGTTCTAGAGACATAAATTACACAATGACGTGGCACTGTAGAGCACTGATGGGGCACAGATGTGGCACTGATATGGTATGAATGGGGCACTGCTAGGCACTAATATGGCACTGCTGGGCACTGATATGGCACAGATTGGGGCACTGCTGCACACTGATATGGCACTGTTAGGCACTGATATGGCATGGATTGGGGCACTGCTGGGCACTGATATGGCACTGATGGGCACTGATATGGCACTGCTGGGCACTGATATGCCACTGATGGGTGATGATATGGCATGGATTGGGGCACCTATATGGCATGGATTGGGGCACTGCTGGGCACTGATATGGCACAGATTGGGGCACTGCTGGGCACTGATTTGGCACCGCTGGGCACTGATATGGCACTGCTGGGCACAGATTGGGGTACTGCTGGGCACTGATAGGCACTGCTGGGTACGGATTGGGGCACTTCTGGGTACAGATTGGGGCACTTCTATGGCGTGGATTGGGTCTGGCACTAGGAGAATACCTGCAGAAGCCTCATGCTGCAGATTCTCCCTCAGCTGCTCACACGATCGGTGTGAGCACCGGAGAGAACCAGATATAATGCCGGTTTGTTTACATTGACCACTGTCGTTGGCCCTTTACCGCGATCCATGGACAGCCCCATATGCGGGCCCCAGGGGGTGCGCAGGGCACGCAATTCTGGGAGGACTTCATTGTACACCCTCCCAGAATTAAGTGACTGCGCTGTATACGTCATTCGGCTATGGCCTGGTCGTTAAGTGGTTAAAGGGGTTGTAAACCCTTGAAGGTTTTCACCTTAATGCATTCTATGCATTAAGGTGAAAACCCTCCTGTAGTGTAGCAGCCCCCCAGAGCCCCCCTTTTACTTACCTGAGCCCAATCGTTCCAGCGCCGGGGATGAGCACACCCGCTCCAGCCAATGTCTCGGGTCCTTAATGGATAGATTGATAGCAGCAGTCCTTGGCTCCCGCTACTGTCAATCAAATCCAATGACGTGGGAGCCGGGGTTGGGGCCAAGTCCTGCTATCTGTGTCAATGGACGCAGCAGCAGGACACGCTAGCGCGCCTGCACAAGTGCCCCATGGGGAGCGGTTCTCCAACAGGGCATTTGAGAAGAGGAGGAGCCAAGAGCGCCACTGAGGGACCCCAGAGGAGGAGGATCTGGGCCACTCTGCAAAACCACTGCAACAGAGGAGGTAAGTATGACATTTTTGTTAAGGATATGTAAAGTATAACCTTTACAAATCCTTTGACCTGCCTATGATGTGGCACATCTTCATGAATCTTGTTGATAATGGTCTGGTAAGGCTGTCAAGGAAGACACCTAACAAAATAATGGTATGGGGTCCTCTCCAAATGCTATATCAGACCCTTTCAGTCAAGGGGGTGTTAACGGGGAATCACACCCAAAAATAATAAAAAAGTGGGGGGCCCCAAAACTCCATGTCAGACCCTTGTCTGAGCATGCAGACTGGCTGGGAGGAGCCACATTAGGTCACATGCTATCAACAGGAGGTACCTTGCCAGAGAGGATTGCCCTAGCAAAGCACCTTGTCCCCATGTTAGTCTTTCCCACATTCCTGGCCTGGTGGTTGTGGGGGACAGTGAATAGGAAACGTATCAAAATCAGGGAGCTCTCTTTAACCACTTCCTTACTGGGCACTTAAACCCTCCTCCTGTTCAGACCAATTTTAGGCTTTCAGCGCTGTCGCATTTTGAATGACAATTGCACGGTCGTGCGACACTGTACCCAAACTAAATTTTTATCATTTTTTTCCCACAAATAGGGCTTTCTTTTGGTGATATTTGATCACCTCTGCGGTTTTTATTTTTTGCGCTATAAACAAAGAAAGAGCGATGATTTTGAAAAAAGAACAATATTTTTTACTTTTTTGCTTTAATAAATATCCAAAAAAAATATATAAAAAGAAAATTATTCATCAGTTTTGGCCGATATATATTCTTCTACATCTACATTCTACAAATTGCAATCTGCGTATTTTGATTGGTTTGCACAAAAGCAATTGCGTCTACAAACGATGGGAATAGATTTATGGAGTTTTCACTATTTTTTTTTTTTTTTTACTGGTAATGGCGGCGATCTGCGATTTTTATCGGGGCTGCGATATTGCAGCGGACATGTCGGACGTTTTTGACACATTTTTGGGACCAATGACATTTATACAGCGATCAGAAATGTAAATGTCCAAATGTATAAATATCATTGGCAGTGAAGGGGTTAACCTGCAGGGGGCAGTGAAGGGGTTAACAGTGTTCCCTGGGTGTGTTCTAACTGTGGGGGGGATGGGCTGGTCGGGACAAAACAGATCTAACTGATTCCAGTGACAGGTAGATCTGTTATGCCCCATTCACAGAACGGAGAACCGCCGTGTTTACATTGGCGGTTCCCTAGGGTTGCCACCTTTTCTTCAAGCCAAACCCGAACACTTCAGCGGTGCATGCCAATTTATTTTATGGGGGACCACTGTGGACTCTGGTGTTAAGAGGGACTCTGGTGTAAGGGGGGTTTCTGCTCACCAAAGCTCCCACTTACTTTAGAGCTCCCAGCATTTTCCCTTAAATCAGGGTTCCCAAAGCCCCCCTTACATCACAGTCCACAGGGCACCCCTTTTATATGAGTCCCCCTTATCTTAATGTGCTCACTTGCTCAGAAGCAGGAGAGGAGGGAGGAAGGGGGAGACATCAGTCATTGGATGGTGAGCTCACTCACCTGAGGATGGAGGCTGAAGCACTGACACCTTTCATCCACGATGTATCTACCGACTGCTGAGCTTCAAATTTCCAGCCCACACATCCCTTTCCTGAGCACAGAATACCAGGGACTGGAGTGTGGATGAGCAGACAGAGGGGTAAGGGCAGGAGATCAAGCCCTCTTTCCTCTCCTGTCCATGTACGGGGGTAGGGCCTGTGCACACACCTATGTACTTGGCAGTTGTGGTTACTTGGGGGAACTGCATTACATTCTCAATGTGTCAGATGTGTCCGGGTTTCAGGAAGTCTGAAACCCGGACACACAATTCCAACTCCGAACTGTCCGGGTGAATCCTGGACAGGTGGCAACCCTAGGTTCCCCGTTCTGAGGCTGCTACAAGTGATCGGCGGGTCTCGGGCGGACATCGAGTCTGCCCGACCTGCGGGCACGCCCACGAGCCGCGCAGGCTGCGAGTGTGCGCGGGGAGCGCGTACGAGGCAGGACGTCCTCCCAGAATTTCAGAGCCGCGCTGTAGCCGTCTTTCGGCTATAGCGCGGTTCTGTACTGGTTAACAATAAGTTGGCTCCCAGATGCCATTTCCTCCTATGTGAATGAGTAGGGTATACACCATGGGTGCTTAACCTGTGGCCCTGCAGCTGTTATGGAACTACAAGTCCCATGAGGCATTGCAAGGCTGACAGGTGAGTCGTATGGCAACAGCTGGAGGGCCACAGGTTGAGCATCCATGGTGTACACAGCACCGTTTACCTATTCACAAAATAAATTTGAAACATTCAGATCAAACTTTGAGTTCATCCCTAAAAGTATTGTAGTGCAAAACTTTGCATTTTTCTACCAACCCTTTTAAAATTTCGCAGAAAACAAATATCCATCATATAAATTTGAGATGGGATGCCATGAATACTATATTAGGTTTCCATCGGCATCATCTGAACACAGAAGAAGTACTTGGAAGGAAATGAGACTTTAACTCCCCTCCTGCCGCTTTCCGGTCATCTCCGCCACTTACCGGACCCATCGGCAGCGGCGGAGATGATCAGGTGTCCCCCCCCCAGTGTCCGTGAGCCGACTGAGCAGCTGAGGCCGCTCACTTAGTTCCAAAACATGGCAGGGCGGAAGCGACGTTGCACGCCGCTTCCGCCCACCGGTCTTAGTTTTTTTAGGACTGTCGTTTTTTTCAAATTTTTTTGCATTTTAGTGTAAATATGAGATGTGGGGGGGGGGTCTTTTTGACCCCCAGATCTCATATTTAGGAGGTCCTGGCATGCCTTTTTCTATTACAAGGAATGTTTACATTTCTTGTAATAGGAATAAGAGTGATCATTTTTTTACATTTTTTTAAAGAACAGTGTAAAAATAAAAATTAAAAAGTAAAATAAATATTTCAAAAAAAAAAAGTAAAACGCCCCGTCCCCGTGAGCTCGCAAGCAGAAGCGAACGCATACGTAAGTCCCGCCCACATGTAAAAACGGTGTTCAAACCACACATGTGAGGTATCGCCGCGATCGTTAGAGCGAGAGCAATAATTCTAGCACTAGACTGTCACTCAAAAATGCTAACCTGTAGAATTTTTTTTTAACATCGCCAATGGAGATTTTTATGTTGCAAAGTTTGTTGCCATTCCGCGAGCGGACGCAATTTTGAAGCATGACATGTTGGGTATCATTTTACTCAGCATAACATTATCTTTCACAAAATGGAAAAAAATTGTCCTAACTTTACTGTTGTCTTATTTTTTAACTCATAAAACAGTTTTTTTTTTTTTAATTGCTTGTAAGACCGCTGTGCAAATACGGTGTGATATAAAGTTTTGCAACAGCCGCCATTTTATTCTCGAGGGTGTTAGAAAAAAAAAACAATATATAATGTTTGGGGGTTCTAAGT
This sequence comes from Glandirana rugosa, assembly GCA_018402905.1. Taxonomy (NCBI): domain Eukaryota; kingdom Metazoa; phylum Chordata; class Amphibia; order Anura; family Ranidae; genus Glandirana; species Glandirana rugosa. Next base: position 412,850 of record BLSH010460462.1, on the reverse strand, counting down.
AATTTTATAGCAAAAAAAAATGGTTTTAACTCATGATCACCGAACCCAAAAAACAGGCTTGAAGTGGTTAAGGAAGGGGCCTGGAGCTGCAGCTCCAATAGCCCCTATGTTAATCCGGCCCTGCCCCTAGTCTGGGGGAATGTCCAGGGCCTCGGGTGTTGGAAGGTTTCTTCTACGACACATAGGAGGAGGCTTTCCTGGAGGCAGAAAAGAGAACAGAGTGAGTAGCAACACTGTTGGGGACTAACAAGGGGGGGACACTGCCACATGCAGCCAGTCTCCCTGAAGATAGCAATGTGCATAAGTCTTTATCCCTTCGCTGAGAGATCTCCTGAGAGTCAGCCAGGTGGCTGGTGAAGAGGGCTAGCCCTGTAAAGAGCTACTGCTACAAATCTGACCGGGTGCTTGTTGGATTATTCTACAGTGATTCAGCTGGAACAAGCAAGTGTGTGCAGGAGGTGAGAAGGGGAGACTATATATAGATGGTATATATTTTCGTTTGGGGGGGTGTCCAGGGCTCGGGTGCTGGAAGGTTCCTTCTACAACACACAGGAGGAGGCTTTCCTGGAGGCACAGGACTGGCAGCCTTAGGCCTGGGGGGGCAAGTCCAGTAAAGTGGCCCATTGAACCACTGAATCAGCTCACCATCCATGCCCACCTGGTTTTATAATAGATATTGATGTTATGAAGCAAGACAAATATGACACAACGTGGTAACATAATTTAATGTTAATAGCAACAAAGGAGGTGCAGCCTCATCAGTGCCCATCAATGCAGTCTGATCAGTGCCCATCAATGCAGCCTCACCAGTGCCCATTCAATGCAGCCTGCAATGCAGAAAGAGGAGAGCTAGCGGATTACAAAGAGCGGGGATCTCCTGCTTACCTAGCGTGGACGCTGTCATACGAAGTCCCGCCTCCTGGACCGGCTCCGATAATAGACATCATCCATGGTAGGGTCAGCCCTGGGCGCCCCCCTATGCTTGCAGTTAGTTGGCGGCTGTGCCCCTGGCCCCTACTTCCTCCACAAAAAGAAAATATTGTCAGTGGGCAACGGCTGCCGACCATTTTGAATGTAAGTTGAGGTGGCCTGGGGGGCAATTGCCACTCTGCCCCCTGGCCCAGCCCTCCCCTGCACAGGAGCAAGAGAGAATAGAGTGAGTAGCAAAACTATTGGGAACTAACAAGGGGGTAGACTGTCACATGTAGCCAGTCTCCCTGAAGACAGCGGTGTGCTTAAGTCTTCATCCCTTCCTTGAGAGATCTCCTGAGAGTCAGCTGGGTGGGCTGGTGAAGAAGAATCAGTCAGGTGGACTGGTGTGAGAGTTAATCTGGAGAGCTAGTTAAAGGGGCAACTGCAGCCAGGAGGGTTGGCAGTGCCTGAAGAGGTGGTGCAGGGATCAGTGGCCACAGAGTAGAAGTGACAAGATGTTTCACTGCATTTATTTCTACACAGTAAGGGGCTGTTCCTGCCTGTAAGGAGCTATTGCTACAAATCTGACAGGGAGCCTGTCAGATTATTCTACAGCGATTTAGCTGGAACAAGCAAGTATGTGCAGGAGGCCAGTGAAGGAGAGCAGTGGTTCTCAACTCCTGTCCTCGGGACCCCCCAACAGGCCAGGTTTGCAGGATAACTGAAATACATCACAGGTGATATGATTTGCTGCTCAGTGATTGCAGTATTCTAGTCTGCATCTCCCCAAGGTAATACTTAAAATCTGGCCTGTTGGTGGGTCCTGAGGACCGGAGTTGAGAACCACTGATCTAGACTGTATATAGGAAGATGCCCAAGAAGTTTTGTTGAAGGTTTTGCTAAAGTCAAGTGGGCATCCCATAACCTCCCTATCCAAGTTTTTAATCCCCCTAATAAATAACAAACACAAAGCTATGGACTGTTCTCTGACTCTGCGGCTCTTGTAAAAAAATTGGTGTGTCTGGCTGTGCAGGAGTAGGTGATCCAAATTCATCTGCGGCCCCTACATGGGGTGCACTTCATTTACATTGTGGGGGGCAGAAACTTAAATTACTTCAGGGAAATCTCCCCATTGTGGGAGGGGCAGAGACACAAACTACTGCAGGAGATCTCACCATTGTGGGAGGGGCAGAGACACAAACTACTGCAGGAAATTTCCCCATTGTGGGAGGGGCAGAGACACAAACTACTGCAGGAGATCTCACTATTGTGGGAGGGGCAGAAACACAAACTACTGCAGGAAATCTCCCCATTGTGGGAGGGGCAGAGACACAAACTACTGCAGGAAATCTCCCCATTGTGGGAGGGGCAGAGACACAAACTACTGCAGGAGATCTCACCACTGTGAGAGGGGCAGAGACACAAACTACTGCAGGAGATCTCACCATTGTGAGAGGGGCAGAGACACAAACTACTGCAGGAAATCTCCCCATTGTGGGAGGGGCAGAGACACAAACTACTGCAGGAGATCTCACCATTGTGGGAGGGGCAGAGACACAAACTACTGCAGGAAATCTCCCCATTGTGGGAGGGGCAGAGACACAAACTACTGCAGGAAATCTCACCATTGTGGGAGGAGCAGAGACACAAACTACTGCAGGGAAATATCTCCATTGTGGGAGGGGCAGAGACAAAAAGTAAAAAAACATAAAAGATTACATGTATTATGATTTAGTGTAATCAAAATATTATTTTGCATTATTATTAAGGAATGGTGTAGATCTGGCAAATGATTAGACACAATGGCGCCTAAACATTATTACTTACAGTAACCCAATAACCCATTAACCCCATAAAAAGCCCCAAAACAGCATTACTTTAACTAAATGTATTTTGCTATTATAATGGCATAAAATTGTGCTTGCATAATTGTTTTTACACGTGCGTCTCTCATACACATACAATGTTGTAGATATTAGACTTTTTTTTCTATATCTTTTACCTTTTTCCATTCTTTATTAAAGGATTCACTTTTTAATTTTAGAGAAAATTCTCTCTACTAATTAATGTAAGATTTTCACCATTTTTGTTGTCATTCGAATGGAGTAAAGGTACCAAAAAAGACAAAATTACAAAAATTACCCAAAAAGCCCCCACTTTTTCTTCTTTTTCTTTTGAAGCCTCCCTTGTGCAGCTCTCAGCTCCCCCTGCTGTCTAGCTAAATCCATTTGTCTCTGCCTCTCCAGCTCCTCCTGTTTCCATTTCAGCTCCATGGCCTGGTCCTGCCTCTCCCTCTCTCTCTGCCTGTTGAGCTCCTCTTCCTGCTCCTTCTTCTGCTTCTGTAATCGTACTTGCTCCAAGGCTCTCTGCCTCTCCATCTTCTCCTGTTGGGATTTCTTATTATGCTCATGTATGTATTTCATTACAAAACTCTTCCTCTCCATGATCTCTTTCATTGGATCCTGTGGTTTGTGTTCTATTCTGAACTGAACGTCTTTAATGACTTCATATAGAAACTTCAGCACCTCCTCGTGTCTCCCCCTGGTCTTCATGTGATCTTCTTTAGTGTAGTTTTCAAATGAGAAAATTCTTTCCATGCCCATGTTCCGAAACGCGTTCTCTGTATCTGTGAGTTTCCCGCTGTTCTTGTGGGTGAGGACAACAATGGGGTACACACCTGAGAGATAGACATAGAAGTATGACTTCACTCATGTTAATGAAACCTCCTGATATATTTGTGTACGTAGTTATTTATTATTCACTTTTTTGTGAATGAGTAGGGGTACCCCTTTTTCATTCACACAGGGGAACTGTTTTCTGGGTGATGCCTTGTTGTTAAAGGGGGCTGTCAGATTCCAATAAGCTCCCTCCCCACAGATTCTCACAACCACCCAGCCAGAGTTGTGGAGAAGAGGCCCTTGCCCTCATCAACATTTAGTAAGGATCTGGCAGGGAGGCACATGCTTGCCACCTCCTTTCCTTGCCTGCCAAGCTGTATGCTCAAATAAGGGACTGGTTTGGATATTGACCCTTGTCCTCATCAACATAGGGAAAAGGTGCTTTGCCAGGGGGCCTACCGTGCAAGGTACCCCCCCCATGTTGGGGGCATGTGGCTTGGTACAGCGCATGCCTGTCACCCCCTTTCCTTGATTGCCAACCTGCATGCTGAGATAAGGGTCTGGTTAAGATTCCCGAGGGGGCCTGCCTTTATCCACATTGAGTTCCCAAGCCCAAAGTCCCTGTTCTGAATTAGGTGGGAAACTCTCACTCTGTTTTTTTTTTTTTAACCTACCCCCAGGCTGTTTTTTTACATTGGAAATAAGGCCATTCCTAAGGCTACTTTCACACTGCAGCGGTAGCCGTGGTCATTAGTTTTAGCAGAGTTTTACCAGCGATAGGGCTCCGCTATGCAAGAGGAAGCGTGGCGCTTTTAACCCCCCCCCCCCCACAAGGGGTTAAAATGGGGTTAAGAGTGCCGGCACTCCATGCTACTGAGGCGGTGTGCAGGGCACAATGGCAGGGGCAGTAGAGGAGCGTCATATACACCGCTCCCCTCACCGCCCCAAAGATGCTGCGACGGCTCTCATAGAGAAACATTGGTGACGTCATGCGACTTGTGCTCACAATGTCGGTCCGTTTGTCGGACAAGTGTGAACCCAGCCTTAGCCAGGCTTCAAAGCCTCTCCAACGCCTCCATAGAAGTGTCCAACAAACGGACCGACATTGTGAGTACAAGTCGCATGATGTCACAAAATCAATGTTTCCCTATGAGAGCCGTCTTAACTGGTCTGACACAAGTCGGTCCGACTTTGAAAAAGGTTCCTGTACTACTTTGGTTCTACTTCAGCCCATTGAATATCATTGAAGTAGGATCAAAGTCGGATCCTTGTTCTAACTATTCGACTTGTGACATCCAACTTGGTGATAACAGCAGCAGTAAAAGGAATTTATCTCACACTGGGATTATTTTGATTGGTCAAAGGACAAGTCACTATCTCAAAGTCGGAGCAAAATCTTATCTTGTTCATTCAAGTCAGATGGAAGTAGGACCAAAGTAGGACAGAAGTAGGACCGATGGTGCAGGGAAAAGTCTAACCATTTTTGTGTCGGACAGTGTGAACCCAGCCTAAGGAAGCTTGTTTGAAGCTCGCTTCAAGCACCTGCGGATTTTCAGAGGCTGTAATTCAGCTTTAGCTTCGCTTTGTTCTGGAGAAATTGCAGGTGTGAGATAAAAACAAACACACAGGGCATCGGCCAAGCTTCAACAAAACTTCAAAAGTGCATCACTGAAGCCTCTTCGAAGCACTGCTGAAGCCTCAAAAACACATCATAAAAGCTTATTGAAGCTGTATGAGCTTTAAACTCCCTGGCGGTATTCCCGAGTGTGGCTCGGGGTGGATTTTCAGTACCAAGAACGGTAACCCCGAGCCACACTCGGGATTGCATCGCTGGATCCAGGCAATGTTACTTACCTTGTCCCCTGGGTCCAGCGATGTCCCCCGCAGTGTCTGGGAGCTGTGTCCGCCGCCAGATGACTCCTGTGTGCCGGGCTCCATTCCCTGCGAGCATCGCGTCGCACGGGGACGGAGACCGGCGCAAAATTCAAAAAGTGAAACACACACAGCACATACAGTACACTGTGATCGTATAGATTACATTACTGTATGAAAACATGGGTTTTACTTCCTCTTGCAATGTAAAAGCATAATGGGCTACTATGCATCACATAGTAGCCCATTATGTGACACTTACCTGCATTGGAAGCCTGCAATGTCCCCACTCCAGGCCACGTCCATTTCAGCCCCTCTTCCTTCCGGGGCCACGCTCTGACTGACCGGAGGCGCGTGACGTCACTCCCACGCATGTGCGCGGAAGTCACCAGTCACGGCACGGTCTCAGTGCACGGAGGCCATTTCTTCACTGCGCATGTGCCCAATGACGTGGGCACATCCCAGTGCACTGTATATCTCCTTAACCATGCAGGTTTAGGAGATATGCAGGGGACCTACAAGTAAACCTTATCATAGGCTTACCTGTAGGTTAAAGTGGTTGTCAAGGGTTGAGAACCACTTTAATATCTAAGCCCAAGTTTGCAACTTTGACATGGGTTAGTAAAACTGTACATATCACAGCTACTTAGTGCATCCGGTTGGATTATACCATGTTTTTTTCAGAGCAAATTGGGCTTTCTTTTGGTGGTAAATGGTATTGGATATCTCCTGATTTTTATCAAAGGAAAACTGGCCCAAACTAGTATAAAAAAAAAAATAGTTTCAAATTGTAGCTTTATATTTAGAGTTGAGCGAACTTCTAGAAGTCCGGGTTCTGCTGGTTCGGGGTTCGGGACTGGTTCCCCATTACAATGGGGTTCGGGACAAAGTACGGGTTCGGGTCCAGACAGAACCCGAACTTTGTCCCGGACCCCGAACCCCATTGAAATCAATGGAGACCCAGACTTTTAGGTACAAAAAATGTTGTAAAATAGTCCTGGAAGGTCCTAGAGGTCTGCAAAAGGCAGGAAATGTGGGTAAGGGTGGGACAAGTGGCCTACAAAGAAATGGGGACAGGGAAATAACTTTAAATATTTTTAAAAAAATAAAAACATAAAAAATGGAGATCATCTTCAAAATGGGTCTGAAAAGTATTAGAGGCCATAGAACTGTTCTAAAATCATCTTCAAACTGTGTCAAAAAAGTATAAATAAGCCGGGAGTACCCATATCACTGTTCTGCAAAATGTGTGTGTCACTTTAAATGAAACCGGGAATCAGTGCACATCTCTTCTGCACAATTATTTCAAGTCTGTGTGTCACTTTAAATCAAACCGTCAATCATTGCACATCTGTTATTCACACTTCTTTTTAAAGTCTGTGTCACTTTAAATGAAACCGTCAATCATTGCACATCTGCTATTCACACACATCTGCTATTCACACATTCTGCACCAGAACAGATGTTATTCACACATTACATCTGTTCTGCACACATCTGAAAATAGTTTAGAACACTTTACCTAAAACCGGGGAGAAACCATACACCTGCTCTTCAAACATCTGGAATCTGTGTGTGAAAATACAGCATAGAGAAGAGCATGCATATGGTTGCGCTCTTCACACACAGTTCACTGTGTGTGTAAAA
>BLSH010460462.1:353274-379422 GCA_018402905.1 Glandirana rugosa | reverse complement strand
CACCCGTTGATGTACCGTTTACGCAAAATTACATCTTTTTACATTTTATTACGTAAACCGACGATTTTTAAACTTACGTCCCACGCGTACGTGCCCTCGAGGCTATACCTGCGAGTTTGGCCTCGAGGCGTTGCGGCGGCCTTAATCTTCGGGCGAGACGAAGTGACTCGGGAGCCTAAGCCCATTGTTCCCCGCGAGATCTGGGGGGTGCGTCATATCTTAGTGCGGTATACCGGCCCGGTCGCCGCTTTTTCCTCGATAAAGGTGGCGATTGCCGCTGTGGTCGGTGTCCCACATGGTTCTACCGGCGGCGAGGCTGTCGTTGTCCTCCGAAGGTGCTCCGTGAGGAGTGCCTCGTGGAAGCCTCCTGTTGCTGTCGGAGCGGCGGCCATCTTGGTACACCCTGTGGCTGGTGTCGCCGTTAGCGGTGGAAATAGCTCCTTTTTCGCCGCTGGCCCGGCCATATGGCGTGATTCTATACTGCGTGGGGGGTCTAGAGCGCCCCTTGTTACCCGAATCCGAGGGCTCAGTGAAGCAGAGCGGGCTTCTAATTCCGGCGGCGTTGCGGAGCTCCGGTTTGAGCGTCCATATCGGAGCTCCCGTGCATGCGCACCCTGCATTCAAATTTTTAGCAGCCAAATGCATTATTTTACATTTTTCTACATTAAAACGCATTTGCCATGTAGTTGCCCACCTCAATCATTTCTTCAGATCTTCTTACAAGGTTTCCACAACCTGCGGAGACTTGCCTGCTTAGCTTTGTATCGTCGGCAAATAATCAGATTGAGCTGTTTATCCCATTCTCCAGAACGTTTATAAATACATTAAATAGGATTGGTCCCAGGACAGATCCCTAGGAAACCCCACTTTCCACACCGGACCATCCTGAGTACTCCCCATTTATCCCCACCCTCTGGACTTGCCCCCGTAGCCAGTTTTCAATCCATGTACTCACTCTTTGGTCCATGCCGACAGACCTTAGTTTGTATAGTAAACGTTTATGGGGAACTGTATTGAATGCCTTTGAAAAATCTAGATACTCCACATCTACAGGCCTTTCTTTATGTAGATGGCAGCTCACCTCCTCATAGAAGGTTAATAGATTGGTTTGGCAAGAACGATTCTTCATGAATCCATGCTGATTACTGCTAATGAGACCATTTTCATTACTAAAATCTTGTATATAGTCCCTTATCATCCCCTCCAAGAGCTTGCTATTGATGTTAGGCTAACTGGCCTCTAATTCCCAGGGAAAAGTGGAACTTCCACTTTAAGATAAGGTGACCCCCTGACATGCCACAATTGGCATGTTATTTTTTTGGGTGGGGACTGGGGACCCTGTTTTTCACAGGGTCCCAGGTCCACTTCCTCCCCTGGAGCCACTGCTCCTGAAGGAAGTTCACCTTCCCCCCTCCCTCTTGGCTTACTTCTGGGACACGTCACAGGTCCCAGAAGATACGCCGAGCCATTCACAAGGCGTAGCGTGACTTGCGCATGCACAGTGCGCGCCTGGCTTTGAAGCCAAAGCCGGGTGCCCACACTTGTGATGCTAGCGCCGTTGAAGGGAGGGAGAGAAGAGTGAGGGTGGCCGCATCGCTGGAGCAAGGGACAGGTGAGTGTCAGATTGTTAAAAGTCAGCAGCTACCCTTTTTCTAATTCTGTCCTCTGCTAGCCATGAGGGTGCTTCCTGTGACCTGTTAATAAGATTAACATTACCGTCTTGGTTACTGACCCCCCCCATTTCCCTTATGATGGCTGAGGAGAAGAATAGATTCAAAACCTTTTCCATCTCTTCATCTTTTGTAACCAGATTCCCTTCCTCATCCTTTATTGGGCCAATATGTTCTGACCTCCGTTTTTTTACTATTTATATATTTATAGAATTTCTTGTTTTTGTATTTTTTTTACTCTCCTTCGCTATGTGCCTTCCGTGTTCTATCTTAGCTGCCCTGATTGCACTCTTACATTTCTTATTGCATTATTTGTAAAGTTGAAATACTGACGATGACCCTCAGCCTTTTCTTTTTTGAAGGCTTTTGTATGCAATTTTACGTTGGAGTTAAGCCACCCAGGAGTTTTGTTAGCTTTTTTGAATTTATTTCTTATTGGAATGCACTGGCCAATACCTTTATTTAATATGTGCTTAAAGCACTCCCATTTTTCCTCCATGTTCTCTGTTATTAGGATTTTGTCCCATTTAATATCTTCTAGCAAAGAGCGCAGTTTAGGGAAGCTGTCACTTTTAAAATTCAGTGTTTTTGTGTTCCCCCTGTGTTTTCTATTTATGTGATTCAAACTGAAACTAATTGATCTGTGGTCGCTGTTTCCTAAGTTTTTCCACATTCGCCATCAGGTCCGTATTGTAATGGAATCAGTAAGTCTATAAACACTTCGTTTCTTGTTGGTTCATTTACCATCTGACCCATGAAATTGTCCTGCAAGACATTTAGGAGATGGCGAGCCTTAGATGAATGTGCGGTTCCTTCCACCCAGTCTATATCTGGATAATTAAAATCCCCCCTTATAATTACACTTCCCATCCTTGCCGCCATTCCAAACTGTGAAAGGAGGTCCACCTCCCTCTCCTCTCTCCGGTTAGGAAGCTTATAGCATACTCGCAGTTACTCACGTTTACTTGCACATCATTCTTGATATACAGGCATCCTCTCCTCTCTGACCTCTGACATCAACAAGACATTTTCCTTCACACAACTACAGCTCAATGGATATTTTCTCTTTTTTGGACCATTCTTTGTAAACCCAAGAGATGGATGTGTGTGAAAGTCCCAGCAGATCAGCAGTTTTTTAAATACTCAGACCGGCCCGTCTGGCACCAACAACCATGCCACTCTCAAATTCACTTAAATCCCATTTCTTCCCCATTCTGATGCTCGGTTTGAACTTAAGCAAGTTGTGTTCACCAATGCATTGAGTTACTGCCATGTGATTGGCTGATTAGCACTTTGTGTTAGGGCTCTTTCACACTAGCGGAGCTCGCTTTGATGGGCTCCGCTGCTCAGCGGGGATCCATCCGTTTATCCCGCTGAGCCGGCGGACGACAGGACAGTCTCTGCACTCCTGTCACAGCTCCGTTCTCCTCTATGGAGAATCGGATGAACATGGACCGTCTGTCCGTGTTCATCCGATCCGATCCGCCAGACGGATGGAAAATAGGTATTCCATCCGTCTGTTTTTGGCGGATCGGAGAGGATCGGGCGTCAGCGGACATGTCACCGCTGACATCCGTCGCTCCATAGAGAGCAATGGAGTGTTCGTTCGGGTCCGCCTGAAAAACTGACAGGCGGACCCGAACGATCCGCCCATGTGAAAGGGGCCTTACCAAGGAATTGAACAGGTGTACCTAATAAAGTGGCCAGTGAGTATATACATACAGTATATACAGTATATATCCACTTCCGTGTCGCCGGACGTCCTATGACGTCCTTGGGTTTGAGTGGTGATATCTGAATGGTTTCAGATTCCGTTTTTTTCAGCAGGTGATTCCCTGCAAGATAAAAGTGGTCTTAGCGGTGGATTCGCCGCGAGATCACTTTTATCAGTGGCGGGAGAGGTGCCCCCCCTCCCACCTCTTTCCGGTCATCTCCGCCGCTTACCAGACCCGCCGGCAGCAGCGGAGATGATCCAATCCTCTCCCCCCAGTGTCCTTGATCTGACTGAGTGGCTGAAGCCGCTCACTCAGCTCCATAGTACGGCCGGGCGGAAATGACGTCAGAAGTGACGTCCACCCAACGGTCTTAAAGGGCCCGTTTTTTTTTTTTTTGTCCTGTCATTTTGTTCAGATTTTTTTTTTCTTGAATTTGAGTGTAAATATGAGATGTGAGGTCTTTTTGACCCCGGATCTCATATTTAAGAGGACCTGTCATGCTTTTTTCTATTACAAGGAATGTTTACATTTCTTGTAATAGGAATAAAAGTGATCAATTAAAAAAAAAAAAAAAAAAAAAAAGAACAGTGTAAAAATAAAAAGTAAAAAGCAAAATAAATAATTAAAAAAAAATTTTTTTAAAGCGCTCCGTCCCGCCGAGCTCGCGTGCAGAAGCGAACGCATACGTAAGTCCCGCCCACATATGAAAACGGTGTTCAAACCACACATGTGAGGTATCGCCGCGATCGTTAGAGCGAGAGCAATACTTCTAGCGCTAGACCTCCTCTGTAACGCAAAACTACTAACCTGTAGGATTTTTTAAACGTCACCAATGGAGATTTTTAAGTTGCAAAGTTTGTCACCATTTCGCGAGTGGACGCAATTTTGAAGCATGACATGTTGGGTATCATTTTACTCGGCGTAACGTTATCTTTCACAGTATGGAAAAAAATTGGCCTAACTTTACTGTTTTCTTATTTTTTAACTAAAAAAACTGAATTTTTTTTAAAAAAAGTACGCTTGGAAGACTGCTGCGCAAATACGGTGTGACATACAGTTTTTCAACGACCGCCATTTTTTTCTCTAGGGTGTTAGAAAAAAAATATATATAATGTTTGGGGGTTCTAAGTAATTTTATAGCAAAAAAAAAAATGATTTTAAGCACAGAATTCAAGAAACAGGCTTAGTCTTGAAGTGGATATATATTTTAGATGACCTACAGGCAAACAGATAAATATTTATTTCCTCGATAATAAGCCTCAATTTTTCTCTTGTTCAAACAGTACAATAATATAATGTGCTGTTCTAAACACTGAACTGAAAAAAAAAAAATATTAATTTTATCTGATATATATTTTTTCTTACTTTGTCATCAGATCCAGCAAAAAAAAAAAAAGAAAGAATCTTAAAAAGGCAAAACTTTTCATATGTACAGAAAAACATTTTATTTTCGATAATTGCATTTGCTATTTTTTTTAAAAAATTGTTCCATTTGTTGCTGGATCTGATGTTCAAGTGAAAGTAAAAAAGAAATAACAGATAAAATTTGTGGTTTATTTTTCAGCTCAGTAGTTTTGTAGAACTTTATTGTACAAGATTGTATAGTGTAAAGATGAGTAAAATCAAAGTTTACTGTGGAGGAAATAGGTATTTGTGTGAATTTTAGAAATGTGGTGATAAAACACATTTTAATAGATTACATAGCATAGAGGAAGGTTTCCCCTTCTGATAAGGAGCCGGTCTACATGTGTACTTTGCTCCCTTCAGTTATGTAATAACCTAAAAGAATCTAGAGTGAAACCACAATAAACCCCAACTAATAACACAAATATTCTCTTCTGTTTCCTGGTTAGTTGTTTATTGCTTTGTTTGTAAAACATACAATCACACCGATAGCCCTTGTCATAGGCGTAAGCAGGGGGTGTGCCAGATGTGCCTGGGCACACCCTAATCACTACTTGTGTTGCTGATTCCCCCTACTTCTCGGGCTCCACCCCCCTTGTTGGTGCCCCCTCCTTGTGGTGCTGCTGGCATCCCTCCTCTCTTCTCCCCCCCCCACCCAGCTGCTGCAGAGGATGTTTTAGGATGTAGAGCAGGGGAAGGGGCTAGTAAATAGTTGCTTTTCTAAATGAACACACTCGCTCACTGTGTCCATTCATAACCGAAGCATAGTAAACTGTGTTTATTATTCTTCAGTTTGTGAATGAATAGGAAGCCGCTCAGCACAGAGCACTTCCCATTAATTCACTGTCCCATGCTGAGGCTGCAGAGAAATGAATGTGTGTTTGAGTTTTGGGGTGCACAGCCTAATGCAATACGCACACCTATGGCCCTTGTATTGACTTTGCATTCAGGAATATTTCAGGAGGCGGAGCTGTGACACGAAGAGGATAAGGGGGGGGGTGTGGATTATTAGAAAGTGTATGTGAACCCTGCCAACAAAAAAAAAATCCTAACAAATTGTATGCATTATGAATAATTACCATTTTTATATACAAAATACTGTTCTCACTTTTTTTCATTCCTCCTCCCTGATAATCTCCCCAGTTTCTTCCTCTCTACATGCACTGAACATCCCATAGTGTTCATTAGAAACTGCAAAATGTCAGATAGAGTTGAAGGAAATCCGGCATCATCTAGTCCTTTCCTCTCCAGCTTGACTGTCCCTGGCCTGACCATTTCATTCATTGGATTTTAGTTCTTCAGTCACAAAGGCTCAGCATCAAATGTGAGCATTACCCATAATTCCCAACTGTCCCGGATTTCGAGGGACTGTCCCTGATTTGGAACAAAATCCATCTGTCTCTCTTTCCTCCTCCTTTGTCCCTCATTTTGGTCTGATCTATAGAGTTGTTTAACCACTTCACCTCCGGAAGAATTTCCCAGGTTAGGACCAGAGCACTTTTTGCGATTCGGCGCTGCCTCGGTTTAACTGACAATTGCGCGGTCGTGCGACATTGCACCCAAACAAAATTTGCGTCCTTTTTTTCCCCACAAATAGAGCTTTCTTTTGGTGGTATTTGATCCCCTCTGCATGATTTCTGATCACCGCTATAAACAAAAGAAGTGCGACAATTTTGCAAAAAAACCCAAATTTCTTACTTTTTGCTAAAATTCAAATCCAAAAAAATATATAAAAAAAATTTTTTTTCACCGGTTTTGGCCGATTTATATTCTTCCTCATATTTGTGATAAAAAAAATCGCAATCGGCATTTAATGATTGGTTTGCGCAAAAAAATGGCCGCGTTTATGGCTGGTGAGATTTCATTTCTGGGGTTTTTATTTATTTTTACTAGTAATGGCGGCGATCTGTGATTTTTAGCGGTACTGCGATATTGCAGCAGACATGTCGGACAGTTTTGACACTTTTTTGGGACCAATGACATTTATTCAGCGATCAGAAATGTAAATGTCCACTGATTACTGTATAAATGTCATTGGCAGTGAAGGGGTTAACCTGCAGGGGGAGATCTAGGGGTTAACTGTGTTCCCTGGGTGTGTTCTAACTGTGCGGGGGCTGGGCTGCCAGGGACATGACAGATCTAACTGATCCCAGTGACAGGGATCAGTAGATCTCCCATGCCTGCACTGTCAGAATGGGGAACCGCCGTGTTTACATCGGCGGTTCCCCGTTCTTTGCCTGTGGCCGCTCATCACGGCTCGCCGGCGGACATCGGGCCCGCCAAAGCCGCAGGCACACTCCTCGGGAGTGCGTCGGGCACGCGCGTGCCCCCTAGCGGCCATTTGCAGATCTCTGCCTTTTTACGGCGATTCGCGGCCAGCGTCCACACTGCCGCCATAATTATGCGATAGGCGGTGTGGAACTGGATATAAAACACACTTTTTAGCTTTCAAAAAGTGTTTCCCAGTGCTAAACCTTCTATCCAATTTCTAAATTGCTGCATTTGTACATGTCAAAAGCCAATATAAAGGCATAATAGTGGGGAAAAAAAAGCATGCTAGGGTTTAACCAATCATTTTCTTTTGAACAATTTTCATTTAAGAGGGCGTGGCAGGGGGTGTGTCCTATGCCTACATACTTTTACTATTAGGTTTCCCTCGTTCCTACCTCAGAAAGTTGGGAGGTATGGCATTACCTACATTAGTCTTCTGTATTATAGGACATTTTGTGCAACCCCTCCTACCAGCTATGATTTGCCTGCATTGTACAGAGAAGCACAGAGACCCAGTGATAATATCACTACATCTGAAATAAGGTATATAATGAAAACATAAAGATTTTATTAAAAAATATCATTAGCGACCCCCTTGGTATCCTCTCATACTTAGGTGTGTTGCTTACCTATCCAAGCTCTAGAACCATGCTCCTCAATCTCACAGCACTCTCCTCCACCCTTACACAACTATGCACCAACCTTCAATCTGGAGTAACCTCGTGGATGGGATGAATTTCACAAGATAAAATGTTTCTTCTTCCGTATGTTTTATACCTCTTTGGTTCCCCTCCCCTACCTTATCCCTGAGCCCATCTGAAGAAAGGGCAATCCATAACACAACTCTTTATCTGGAGCTCTAAAAAACAAGCATTAAAGCCACAGTAATGCACCTACCCACAAGGTCTGCCGGGATGGGTTCACTCAATATAATTTCCAACTGCAAGCCAACGGCAACAATTAAAAACATGGTGGAATCCATCCTTGAGATTATCTTGGGCCCAGATTGAATCCACAGCTCTGCCAACCGACCCTAAATTGGCACTTAGTGCCAATTGGATCCAAAGGACTTCCTCGTCATACATTCTCATCAAAGCCACATTCAAAGTCTAGATGTCGGTAATAGACCTTTCTCAGGGACTGTCCAAGCAAGCTCTTCATCGTCTCCCTCTACGCTTATTAGAACCATTAATTCCGGGCAGTTCCCTTTCTGACTGGGAAAGGGCCAGAATACGCTCTCTAGCACATCTATACTCCTCTAACAATTTACTTTCTTTCCAAGAATTGAGCACCAAGTACTAGCTTAAATCATCGACATTCTTCGAATATCTCCAAATACGCCATGCTCTCCATGGTATTACGCCATTTTCAGACTCCAACCTACCTGAAGACATCTTGTCACTTCTTTACACTCCACCTAGCTCACCTCCTCATCTCCAATACAAAAGACAGCTTTGAAAAACTATTGAATAGCTAGTACTACACGCCTGACAAACTGGGTACTATATATCTAACCTACCCTCTGCATTTCTGGAGAAACTGTGGTCACATAAGCTCACTTTCACATATTTGGTGGGTCTGCCCACATATCACCAACTTTTGGACCTCCGTTTTTTTACTTAGTCTCCTCCATCACCAACTCATCAATTCTACTGGACGCAAAATTGGCACTACTGAGAGTTGGCATGGACCTTAAATTCCATGGTATACTAACTCATATCTTCATTGCAACAAGCAACCCCCCCCCCATTCTTAAAAACACCATTATCATTCTAAATTACCACACTCTGCTCAAACTCATGTTCATTAACACCCATCTCCATCTTGATAAGTTCCTCCAGAACTGGTCCCCTTTGATCTCTCACCCCTCATGCAACCTTCCTCTTAATTGATAACTGTAAAGTTCGGGTCCGTACCGACCTTTTGGGTGTCCGGGACCCGGACCCGAACCAAGACTTTTCAAAAAAAGTCTGGGTTCGGGTCCCGGTTCTGGTAATTTGATAAAAGTTTTGAAAATTGCTGTAAAAAAGTCCTGGAAAGTCCTAGAGGTCTGCAAAAGAAGATGATTTGAAGATGATTGTAGAACAGTGATATGACTTCTCCCGGCTAATTTATACTTTTCACACACAGTTTGAAGATGATTGTAGAATAGTGATATGGCTTCTCCCGGCTAATTTATACTTTTCACACACAGTTTGAAGATGATTTTAGAACACTGCTATGGCTTCTCCCGCTAATGCATACTTTTCTCACACAGTTTGGTCCACATCCACCTCCATTTTTGATTTTTTTATGTGATTTTTTTTAAAAATAATTTTAAGTTATTTCCCTATCCCCATTTCTTTGTAGGGCACTTGTCCGACCCTTACCCCCATTTTCCTTCCTTTTGCAGACCTCTAGGACTTTCCAGAACTTTGTTACAGCCATTTTTGTGCCTAAAAGTTTGGGTCCCCATTGACTTCAATGGGGTTCGGGGTCCGGGTCAAAGTTTGGGTCCTGTCCGGACCTGAACCCGGACTTTGTCCCGAAGTTCAGCCGAACCAGCAGAACCCGAACTTCCAGAGGTTTGGTCAACTCTATTGATAAAGCAACTATTCCTACGGCTTTACTCCACCCTTTGCAAAGGAGTCCACCCCTCCTCCCACACAGCCACAATGTTAAGAGAGTTCTGGCTACAACCACATCTTAGTAGGCTGTGTTCTCATATGTTAACTATCAGCAATTAACATGTGATGTTTACTGTGTTATGATTATTGCTTATTTATACTTCATAATACATCTGTATTTACTTTTCCATGGATGTCATACCTTCATACCTCCTTGTCAATTTTCCTAACGCACACCTCTGGCAAAGTAAGGCCTGTGTAGAAGTGGGTGCGATCACCAGCTGGATACTGGAAGCGTCAATCATGTGTAAGTATGCGCCAGCACACCAAGGAGCACCGTCCAATGGTTCTTTATTTAAGGAAGGATCACAGAGAGTGCAACGTTTCGGGGCCACGTAAGACCCCTTTATCAGGCATGTGACACATGGCGAATACTTACACATAGCTTCATACCTACCTGCCTACCTCTCTACTAGCCCTCCTCTTTGCATACCAATCTCCCCATTTTCATACCTCCCCTTCTTCCTCCCTTGCTCTTCTGCTCCTCTCCCCTTATCTTTACTTCACTCTGTAGATAATACTGCACCTACTACCAACGTTTTTATTGCTAAACTGTACACCAGTATTGATTTCATTTTTCAAACTCATCTGTGATATTGTACTCGTTTGATCAATGTACACCTTTGTTTGCACAAGTTATTTTCACCATAATAAAGAAATATCGAAAGTAAAAATGTCATTAGCATGTTGCTCAAGAGGGGTGGGGAGGGAACTAAGGAAAGCAAAGGAAGGAACTAAGGAACTTAGGAAAGCAAAATATAGGCCGCAGGCAGCCTACAGGCTGGATTATTGTGAACTGAGTTTGTTTCTAAGATACATATTAAGAGCCCTCTCTTTGAAATATAAGTGACTTGACTACTTT
Organism: Glandirana rugosa; assembly: GCA_018402905.1. Lineage (NCBI taxonomy): Eukaryota > Metazoa > Chordata > Amphibia > Anura > Ranidae > Glandirana > Glandirana rugosa. The sequence goes on along the minus strand of BLSH010460462.1, from coordinate 368,834 downwards.
GACTATCATGCTGCCTTTATGGTGACTTACACTAGGTCTGGATGGTTCCCCATTGGCAAGCTGGTCCTTTTATTTTAATATTATGTGTACAAGACCATTTGCGGTTTACTGAATGCACCTGAATTTTCCACCCGAAAGGCAATGGGCTTCACCTTGGCTTAGCTTACTCATTTGCTCCTCTGTGGGCAATATACACATGCTATGAATTGCAGTCTACCCTACTGGCTGATATTACTCTATTAAAGATTAGGAGTGGGTTCCAGTGTACTGATGTTGTCACATGTGCTCCTGAAGAAGTATTCCTGAAACGCATCAAGTCCACATGGGAACTGTAATCAGAATCTTTGCATGTTGTGAACCTCTATGTGAAGAGTCATTTTTAATGTGGTGTAATAGATTTTTAAATGGTACATAATAAAGTTGTTTTTATGGTACTCGGTTTCTTTTCTAGATGTCCACACAAAGTTCATGACTACAAATTCTGTTCATAGTTGTACATGGTACAACAAATGTATTAAATTGTGAAAGTTCCATGAAAAATTGATTGAAGGTGAACATTATAATAAAATTCAAAATGTGGCTCATTTTCTAGTGATTTCTCTTCTTGTTGACCCCCCATGTCTTCTCATTCTCGGACCACACCCCATGTCTTAGAACTTGCAGTGCCGATTGGTATTTCAAGTCTCTTGTCCTTGGACTGTCACCACTCCTGGTCTTCGTACACAATTGAGTAATCTTCTAAACTTACTGTATCAGTGATATTTCATATTTTCATGTGGATGCTGGATGCACCGTCAGGACATTTGTGGACGTTTGAACTTTGTTTGGTAATAGCTGGAATTACTGTAGGAAACAGAAAGTAGTATACCGTTTCTTATTTTGTATTGTACTTATGCTATTACAGGAGAAACTGTACAAGCATTAATGTTGAAGAATTTCACTGCCATGGTCCCACTCACTTTTTTGTACTCTGGGTAGCTAAGTTATGTTTCTAATTTCCATTAAAGACCAACATCAGACAAAACTTGGAATGTTATTTTGTATAGAACCTCTGTCAAGTTTGAATGTCCTCTCTTCCCTGTTGGGTAGATTATCCCTTACCCCCTATCCTGTTCTTGTCTCTCCCTTGAGGAGTGAAGTGGTTTTAAACCCTTACATATATCCAGTGAAGTGACTGGCATTAGGTGATACACAGGGATGAAACAAATCCTCCTACATACGTTGTACCTGTTTATCTTCAGGCCTCTCTCCATCCATTCAAAGTCCAGAATATATACAGCTTGTCTCAGCTGTCAGAAAAAAGGGATGGGGAGCTGAAGTTACACTCTGCAGAGCTCAGTGAAGAGAGCTTTGAGAGCTGATTGGAGGGAAGAGACACACACCCCTTCACATAGCACACAGGAACAGACCCGGGGCTTTCAATCACAGGCTGTGTGCTTAAGCTCCCTCCCTGTCACCTTCTGCTCATTCTCGCAAAAATAAAAAAAAGCCTTGAGTCAGACATTAAAGAGGCTTATAACCGTATACATTCTGAAAGCAGGTATAATTAAATTATGGTATCTGTGATCTTTGTGATATCTTAAAAATAGTTGTTCTAGGCTGTACATAGGTGTGTCCCATTACATAAATATGTATAGCACCATCCTAATTAGGTTGCTAGACTGTTAGGCAAATGTAGTACTTTTTGGCTGATCTGTAATCAGTACAGCAGTTGTTCATTTTTTGGCTGCTCTGGATTTCACAGACTGCAGGTTTGATTGCTCTCCCCTACTTTCTGAAGATTTCTAGAACACTGGGAGTCGAGCAATGCAAATGGGCAGCAGGAATATTTATGGTGCTGCAGCCAATTCCTGCGGAGTTGTGTCCAGAAGGTGAATGAGGAGCATATAAATAGTCTGAGCTGTAAAATAGCAGGGACTTCCTGTTGAAGGGTTTCCATCTGTCAAGAAGAGGGTACCAAGCTCCCCCCCAAGCCATTCTACTGATTCAAGTTGTTGTTCATCAAGGTCTTGGCTGTGCTAAAGCCAGGGGGCCTACACTTTGAAAGTATCTCTGATACCCCAATACTTCACCTAAAAGATCCAGTCCGCACAGCCTAACTAGAAGGTATCTAGAGGAAGTTAAATGGGCACAGCTGCTCCCCTGGCCTCGTGAGTACTAACTTTACTACAATGTCCTGGTGACTGTGTATTATTGGGATAGCTGGGCCAAGTAGTTCCTCTCCTGAGGGGTTTCTATCTCTGGCTTCCTTTAGTCTCTTGTGCCATACTTTGAAGTATAGTAGAATTTTTTCTTTAGAGATTGCAACCTAGAGAAGTGTGTCCTCCGGTTATTATTAGTGGTCCTGAAGTATCCCATGCCACTTTACACCTTCTACAAGTTTTTTTCTCCAAGCGATAAATCACAATAAGACATCCCCTAGCCTGCTTATTGTGTTAGTGTGCCTGAAATGTGCACTGTATATGCTGGCAGCCCCTGCACCAGTGAGGGTCATTATCTATGTGGCTGCTATCAGAAAGTATGCAGTGACTGTGCTCTTGTTATATTAAATCATCTTCATCCAGTGGCCCTTTCGGGGTTAGCACTACATATGGTTATAGGAAATCATGAATTCCTTTCAATTATTTTCTTTGTTGTGCTTGTGTAAAGATTCAAGCTGGCTCAACAATGAGCACATTTTGACTGGTTCATTAGGAATTCAACCAGTTGGTGGCCCTTCTGGCACCAGTCCAGTCTACCTGGCATAGTTTGAGTGAGAAATTGAAGATGCTGGGTGAAAAATTGTTGGCTGAACAGCACCTCCAATCAGGGGTAGGCATTATTTGGGTATTCTGACAGCACCATGGAAGAATGGTTCATCCATGCTGTTTAGTGTGGATGGAAAAATCTGCTAAACATCTTTCATTCATCCTGTAGGCTGAACAAAAAAAAAATATGTTGGTGAATGGACCAGCTTTACAACGAAAGGTCCCCATTCAATCATTCCATTGATGGATGACCGTTCATGGAAAATCACAAAGATAAAAAAAAACATAATTTGCTCCCCATATTCCTGAAAATCTATAACCACGAGGTGAGTGCTGGCAATCCATGGCCAAAAAGTCAATACCAAATTGGATATTTTTTTATTTCTAATGTCACCAGACTGTCATCTCCTGCTAGCCTCATTTCATGGGACATATAATCAGAATCATTCTGAAACAAGTTATTTTGGGTGCCCCATTTGACTACCATAGTGGGGGTTGGATGAACTTATGTTCTTATTGTAACTGCCCCATTTGTAACAGTTTTTGTTTTCCTTCCCAACCCTTGCAAGGTCCCTAGTTCATTTTGTTGCTAAACACACCAGACTACCAGTTATTCACTACTAAATCCCCTATTTACATCAAGTAAGGCAGCTGCCTCCCAGATACCCCCTTTTTCTTACCTGAGCTTGATCCGATTCAGCAATGTACATGAGCCCAGCGGCTCCAGCTGCTGTCTCTCTCCTCATTGGCTAGATTGATAGCAGCAGGAGCCTTTGGCTCTCACTGCTGTCAATCAAATCCAGTGACACGGGAGTGGGGGGCAGGGCCAGTCCCGCTGTCTGTTAATGGACGCAGCTGTAGGACTCGGGAGCGCACTTGCATGGGTACCTTCATGGAAAGTGGCTTTCTGTGGGTGCACACAATGAGGGGTAGGAGCCAGGAGTGCCAGTGGGGCACCCCAGAAGGAGAGGATCGTGGCTGCTCTGTGCAAAACCCTTGCATAGAGCAATCAAGTATAACATGATTTTTATTTTTTTTTATTTTTTTAAAAGGAACCTATACAACCCTTTTAAGAGAAAATTACCTAAGGATGATGTAACTGGGTTATGCTTTTCAGTTTTCCTACAAGCAGCATTTTCTCAGCTTTCTCCATGTGTGATATGAGGAGGAGGTTACTGGCCAACCTTTCGATATCGGGCTGATTCTCTAGGATCCGAGTCTTCTCCCGATCACTGCTGTCCTCCAGATCATCAACCACCACAATAACATTGTCCTTTCCTGAGTACACAGATGACATCAATAATCAATACAAGTATTGTTCAATTGTTGTGTATACTGTATGTTTCCTTACCTGTTTGGCCAACACCAAAATCCCCTCAATTCTTTCTATATGTAATCAGAACAGTTTTGATTGTGAATTACCTTTTCTACATTTACCCACCTAGATTCCAATACACAATCAATAATATGCATTTGAAGGAACAATATCAGCTTTCCAGACTCCAGATATTTGCTCTAGTATCAAACAGCTCTAATTAAAGATGTGCTCATACAAGATCCATGTTGCCATGTGATTCAGATTAGACATACCCCCCCAACTGTATGAGATGGGAACGAGGGACACCTATTAGCAAAAGTATGTAGGCATAGGACACACCCCCTGCCATGTCCTCTTAACGAAGAATTATACAAAAACAAGATTAGTTGAACTCCGAAGTGTTTTTTTTACCACTTCTATTCCTTCAAACTGGCTTTTAAAATTTACAAATGCAGTAATTTAGAAATTGGATGAAAGGTTTAGCAATGGGAAACATTTTTTGAAAGATAAATAGTGCATTTTATATACAACTATATAGATCAGACCAAATTGAGGGACAAATGAGGAGGAAAGTGGGACAGAGGGACTTCATTCCAAATCAGGGACAGTTGGGAGCTATGAGATTACCCACCATCAGCCAAGAAAAAATACCAGGTGATCTTCTCTGACAATACATAACTAGTTTAATGGGCAAACTTTATCATTTCTTGTTGAACTAAACAGTTAACTCTTCATCTATGAGTGCAAAGGAAGAGGTTTTGGGACTTTAAATGGGAGATGTATACCAACCAGCAGTCATTGCAAAGAACATTTTACTATTGTTTGAGATCATATACAACATACTCAATGACAGAAAGGGCATACACAAAATTGCATATAGTGCGAGACATGCTAAAAAACACATATGCATAATAAATAAAACATAATATATGAAACCACTCTTAGTTTCTTCATCTATATGGTGTCCTCAAGGCCCCTTCCACTTGGGCACCTAGGGGGTGGCAAAAACTGGCAGTTAAAGTGGAACTTCACTCTCTCAATCAGCATTGACTATTTTAATTCTTATACTGCTAGCATTAGTAAATAGATTGGGAAGTATATCATATTTACGATTTAGTTTCCGTGCCTAGGCAAATTATGTGATTCGGCCCAGGTGTCCTTAGGAGGGGAGAAGAGGTTTTCTACGCTAATCACACACCCCTTTCTGCATGCCTGAGCTAGGGTCAGATCGATTCCAGTAAGTAAATGCTACATGAGTCACCTGCCCTTACTCAAGATGGTCACACCAGAAATGCTGGGTGGGGGTGAGGGTTCAAGACAATCTCTCAGCAAAATAATGCACTGAGACATAGATGAATAGATACGTTATCTTTGAATATTAAAGATGAATTAAGTAGCATTTTTGGTTTGTGTTGCCCAGATACAGTGTAGTTCCACTTTACGCCGTGGTCTTGCTGCCCACCTAAAACCTAACATATGCCTGGATGGGGCTGTAAACATGCTGTGGCCAGGATGATTTGCATTGTAGATGTGGCAAATTTAAAGTAGAACTATATGCAATACTTTTTTTTTCATTTTGGATAGAGTAGTGAAGGGTTATAACCCCTATACGGTTTATTCTTGCCATCTGTGTCCCATTGGGGAGATTTCCCCATCACTTTTTGTACCATAGCCAAACAGGAAGTGAGAAGAAATCCCTGAAAATTATTAGAGTCACTTGGGGCCCCTCAGGTCACCAGATCTAGTGTCTCCATTGGAAGATTTTTCCTCTATTTCTGTTCTGGGGACAGCCCAAAATGTAGGATTTTCTTTTACTTTCACTTTCAATGATAATGGTAAACAGGGCAAATAGAGAGGCTGAATCTTCCTCATGGGAGCACAGATGGCAAAAAAAGCTGACAGGGGTTAAAATCCCTCTCCACTCTATTCAAAACTAGAAAAAAAAAAACATTTTGCCTTTAGTTATACTATAATGTGACTTGTCAAGCTGATAGGGGGCATTATCTGTTGAGCTCACCTATGGACCCTACCATGAGTAAAGCATTTAACTTGGAGCTGTGGCATCTTAGTCCCATTCAAAACTGCTGTTTGGCAGTTCAGTTCCTGAACCCATGGAAACTGCAGCTTAGACATTCTCTAAAAAGTGATCCATCGCAGATCACTTTTCAGAGAATGCTGTAGTGTGAACCTAGCCTTACCGAGCATCTTCTCAAGATAATCCAGCTCTTCATCATACAGGGAGTCAGGGACATTGGTGATGTTTACTCTTCCTCTGTTCTTGGTGTGATACAGAATCCCAAATGTGCAATGAGACAAAACCTCTATGAACCTTTGGAATCCATTGTTGGAGATGTAACAAGGTTTAACATCTTGGATGCTATTTATGAAATATTCGGATGTCAGGAGTCCCACCAGCCAGGAGTAATCATCATCAGAAGATCTGGAGAAGATCCCAATGCTGTGCTTTTTACCTGCTTGCTGAGATATGGAAAGACAAATCAGCACTAAGACTGACACATTGTGGAAAGTATGGAATACATTGACGCATTATATAGCCTTGAAGGGAAAAGAAAAAGCCTGAATTGTGCAAACTGTCCCCAATAGACAATTTATAATAAACCAGAATGTTTGGGTATATAATGGGCTATGTAGGAACTGTTGTTCCTCTTTTGAAGAACTTTTCCCAGTTGACACATCACAAGGGATTTCTCAATGAAAAAACTTTTCATTTAGACCCGTAACACCAGCAAATCATGTTTTGGTCAGGTATTATCCTGATCGGATGTCCTTTTTGTGAAACTATATTATTAATGTCATGAATTTTACCAGTCTGGTAGTAAGAGAGTGCAACACTAATGAGCTTTTATTTTTCTGTTGCAATTTTCTCTTAAAGCTAAATTCCAGCCAAACCTTCTCGTTCGTGTTTGGATGGAGTGGGGGAAGGGTTAGAGCCTGTGTCAGGCTATTGGAGAGATTTCCCACCAGGATATGATGTTGTGGGAATGTTAATAGTGACAAGGACAACGTTTTTTATTTCATGTGTCTGTGGCTGGGGCAACCTTGGGTATGCAAAATCATGGGTCAAGAGATTCAGCACATATTATAGATTGCAACTAATATTTTCTAACTATTAAGACAATTGAGAACAGTTTATTGTATATGTATATGAAATATTACACAACATTTATGTGACTCCCTTTAGAGGTCCATTCATGTTGTTTTTTTAGGAGAATAAAACAAAGTAATAGTTTATAGTTTATCATTTTTCCATTTCTTACCTCTAGAAAAATATTGCTCCTTGGCTCTGCAAATAAACACAACAAATATGACCTACTATTCTATACATTTACCTATGTTTCTTCAAATGTAATATGAGATAATCTATAGCTATGAAAACAATTTATTTTTAGATGTTCACTTTTAGAGATGTGCACAACAGAAATATTTGTTTAATTTCGCTATGGATCCATTCGTTAAGTAAATCATTTAGTAACATCATATGTGTTATGTCAGAATGATTTGTTTCCAGAATTAGTTTTGTATGTTCAGATTCATTAAGTATTAATTGTTCTGAATCAATTTACATTTTCAGAAGTTATATGGGAAGATTGGCTGTATTTATTTTCAGTGGTGCTCAATATATTGAGGGGGTGGCAAACCAATGGCACCCCTCTCCCTCCGGACGTGTGTCATCAGAGCGTGACTTTCCTACTGAGTTTTTGAGGATTTTACTGAGGAAGTCACGTCCTGACGACACGCGTCCGGGGAGAAGAGCCTGCGCCTGGACGTCACGCGGCGGCCATCTAGAGTACCCTTGTGCACTGTGTGTCCTTGTACACATGCTGTATCCAGCATGTACGGTTTTATGTGCGATACTTTGTAAATGTTACTTTTGCTTTCTTTGGGCTTAATAAATGTTATGACAGAGAGCACTAGATCCTTTTGCCTTCTCTCTTTGCATATGGTACTTTGGAGGGGATATATGGTCCGCAGTGAACGGAAGGAATCCCTGAGTGTATTAACAAGGAGATTGGCATTGCATGTTTGCATCACCTGTGTATCTTATCCCATGGTGGGAATCAATGTGCCTTTTTCTCCCAAGTGAGGTGAGCGGTTAATCTAACCGGTGGAGGATAGCCCTTCCTCCTGGATCTACTTAATCCATCATGATTCTCTTCTGATGAACTTTTTGCTGCTACTTTATTATTGCACTGATGAATGTTTTTTTGCACTAGCACTTTATATATATATATATATATATATATATATATATAAAGTTTTTTTTACATTAGCACTTTATATATATGGACTTTTTTTGCACTTTATTAATGATTCATGATATGGACTCAATTATGCACTGATGCTTTTTATTGACATATGTTTATCACTTAAGTGGACTTGCTTTGCACTAGCGCTTTTGATGTTTATTAATTGTGCACAATTATACCTTATACTGAATTGCTGGAATCTAGTCTGTTACTTTATTGATATCTATAAATCTCTGCTCATGTTATATACATTTCTATTAACGGGTATCATCGACTAGGGTTTGCCATTTCATGCTGTAATGCTTTGCTGCATACCTTGAAAAAAGAATTTAAAAAAAAATGTGTAACTATTGTGATTCGGAGATTCAGATATTTCCAAATAACAAACATTTTGTCTAAATTTTGATTAACGAAACGCACTTGCCTACTCACCTTTGCTGTAAGACCTGTCTTTCATAACTGCAGGATCAGGAGTGTGCATAGATGTGTGTTGGTTGGGAGTGGTTGAAGCTGGCACTGGAGGATCTGTCCATACATAACATTGTATCATATGGATAGAATAATTCAGATGACAAAACAGTATGGAATCAATGTCTGTACTGTTACAGGAGAACTCAAACTGGTCAGTGGTCACAATCAAATGCAGTAAAAAATAGTTTTATCTCTGTATACAGTATTGTGTTTGGACCTCAATATATTATTGGGCAGTGTGACATATATTTCACCTTCAAAACATAGCTGAATGTGGGCTTTAAAACAAAATCCAGAGTCCTGCTTTAAAGTCCAAATGGAGGGGAGAAGAGTTAGAAGATCTGTAAGGTTTTGCTGCTGTACATTTCCATTATTTTGTAGAGATTTCCTCAAGTTTGCTGTCTATTTGATAACTGTCAGACAGAACAAAAAATGGGGCACAATCCTCTACAATGGGGACAAAAACAGCAACAAAAATGTTTGCACTTGTAGGAGAGGGCTATTACCTCTGTCAGGTTTTAGTTACTGTTTGTGTGTCCTTTAAGGAGATTTCCACACTTCTTGTCCAAGTGACAGGTATCAAAGTGTACATAGATGGGCTTGATATTGCTGATCTCTAGAATATTCAGGTTTTGTCAGCTCTGTAATCTTTGCCAACTTTCTGGTTGAATACCTTTAAATATATCTAAATTGTGAAGGATGAGTATAGAATGATAAAGAGAGAGATGAGAAGATGAGGAGTTTACATGGAGGAGATGAGGGGTCTAGATGGAAGAGATGCGGGAGAAGGAGATGAAGGGTTGAGATGTAAGATGAGGGAGAAGGAAGTGAAGGGTTTAGATGGAAGAGATAAGGGAGAAGGAGATGTGAGGTTAAGATAGAAGAAATGAGGGAGAAGGAAATTAGGCGTTTTGATGGAAGGGAGGAGGGAGAAGGAGATGAAGGGTTTAGATGGAAGAGATAAGGGAGAAGGAGATGTGGGGTTAAGATAGTAGAGATGAGGGAGAAGAAGGTGAGCGGTTAAGATAGTAGAGACGAGGGAGAAGAAGATGAGGGTTTAGATGGAAGAGCTGAGGGAAAAGGAGATGAGGGGTCAAGATAGAAGAAATGAGGGAGAAGGAAATTAGGCGTTTAGATGGAAGGGAGGAGGGAGAAGGAGATGAAGGGTTTAGATGGAAGGGAGGAGGGAGAAGGAGATGAAGGGTTTAGATGGAAGGGAGGAGGGAGAAGGAGATGAGGTGTTAAGATGGAAGAGAATAGAGTGAAGGAAATTAGGGGTTCAAATGGAAGAGAGGAAGAAGAAGATGAGGGGTTTAGATGGAAGAAAGGAGTGAGAATGAGATTAGGGGTTTAGATGGAAGAGATGAGGGAGAAGAAAAATAGGGGTTTTGATGGAGGGAGCAGGGAGAAGGAGATGAAGGGTTTAGATGGAAGAGAGGAGGGAGAATGAGATTAGGGATTTAGATGGAAGAGATGAGGGAAAAGGAGATGAGGGGTTTAGATGGAAGAGAGGAGGGAGAATGAGATTAGGGATTTAGATGGAAGAGATGAGGGAAAAGGAAATGAGGGGTTTAGATGGAAGAGATGAGAGTGAAAAAAATAGGAGTTTAGATGGAAGAGAGGCAGAAGAAGATGAGGGGCTTAGATGAAAGAGAGGAGAGAGAAGGAGAAATGGAGTTTAGACAGAAGGAGGTAAAGCTATACATAACATAAACATAGTTGTAAAAATGGGTTTTTAAAATGCTCACCTTGGTTGTTGTACTTACCCATCACATTTGCTGGACTGGAAGTTTTAGCACATCTCTTTTGTCTTTCAATTGATGGGATTGACAATAGTAGATCTTTTCCTAAAAACATGGCACATCATATGGGTGAAAAAAAAAATCACAGTATATAAAATGGTTCTATTTTAAGGACATATAATCAGAAATATCTGACATTTTGCACCGATCGTCTTTCAAATTATATGTGTTTTAATTGTTGAAGAATCTCAATACAAGAGCCGCTTAACGCCCTTGTTTACTTGTGTACTTCCCAGGTCTTTGGCCAAGTGCTACACACTGATGATGTCACAAATACGAGTACTATGTGCAGCCACACTGGTTTTCTGCATGGTCCTCATCTGTGAACAAGTCCCTCAGAAGTTCTTCATATGTATTGGGCTTAATCATAGCAGACCTCTACAATTAGGCCCAAAAGGGGTTAAACGCATTGGGGTTGATTTACTAAAACCGGAGAGTCTAAAACCTGATTCAGCTGTGCATAGTAGCCAATAAGCGTCTTACTTTAGCTTGTTCAATTAAGCTTTGACAAAAAAACCTTGAATTTGATTGGCTACCATGCAGAGCTGCACTAGATTTTGCACTCTCCAGTTTTAGTAAATCAACCCCAGTGTTTGTAATACTTTAATATATTCAGATTTGTGTTTATTCAGCTAATATGCTGGATATATGACTAAACAGACTAAAACAGAGAAAAAGCAATACAATTACAATTACAATAAAGCTTGTTTCACACTGCCGTGACCTGAAAGTCATGTGACTTACTATAAGACTTAGCCAGGAGACTTCCTGGTGACTTGAGTACTACCTTGAGGCACAAGTCTGATAGAAATCGCCTTAACCACTTGCCAACCGCCCGCTGTCAATTGACGGCGACAGTCTGGCTCGATAACGCAAACTGCCGTCACCTGACGGCGGTTGCGAGATCACTGCCGGAGGCACGCTTGTGCACTCACTGTGTTCTGGGGGAGCCAGGAAGCTGGTATGGCAGACTCAATGTCCACCGGCTACCCATGATCGCTCCCCGGCAGTGACAGATTGGGATACGTGTATGTAAACACACAGATCTGCTTTCTGACAGGGGGAATGTGATCGCAGGCTCCCTGTGAATGGGAGCCGTGATCACTCTCCTCTCTCAGACAGCCCAGCCCCCATACAGTTAGTAACACACACAGGGAACACAGTTATCTCCTAGAGCGCCCCCTGCAGGTTAACCCCTTCACTGCCAATGGCATTTACACAGTAACCAGTGGATATTTACATTTCTGATCGCTGTATAAATGTCATTGGTCCCAAAAAAGTGTCAAAAATGTCCGTCATGGCCGCCACAATATCATAGTCCTGATAAAAATCGCAGATTAAAAAAAAATAAAAATAAAAACCCCATAATATAATTCTCATCATTCGTAAACGCGGCAACTTTTGTGCAAACCAATCAATATACGCCAATTGCGATTTTTTTATACCAAAGATATGAGGAAGAATATAAATCGGCCACAGCAGATGAATACATTTTGTTTTTTTTATATATTTTTTTGGATTTGGATTTTAGCAAAATGTAAGAAATATTGGAGTTTTTTTTTTGCAAAATTGTCGCACTTTTTTGTTTATAGCGGCGATCAGAAATGACGCAGAGGGGATCAAATACCACCAAAACAAAGCTCTATTTGTGGGGAAAAAAAGGGTGTCAATTTTGTTTGGGTACAACGTCGGACGACCGCGCAATTGTCAGTTAAAGCGACGCAGTGCCGAATCGCAAAAAGTGCTCTGGTCCTAAAGTGGGAAATCCTTCCAGGGCTGAAGTGGTTAAAGTAATAAAGGAACAGAGCGACTTCTCATGCAAGTTGGATCACAAGTTGCGGCAGTGTGAATCGAGCCTTAAAGTCACACAACAACAGTAACGGCAGCATACATTTGGATTTCTGAGATCCCAGCCCTGATCATTATACTCACCCACTATCTGTGTTGGATAGGAAGAGTTATTAAATCTTCCATGGCTTGAGGTAGGTGAGATCGCCACTAGTAGTAATTCCTCTCCTGAAATAACATCATATGACTGAAAAAGTTATATAGCAGAAACATTTTATTGTTTATCATTACTATAATACTCAATTTTTTCAATGGCTTACATTGGTTTTTTTTATACATACCCATTGTGTGTGTTGTAGTGGAATTATTACCATGTTCTTCCTTGTTAGTGGATGCTGAAGTAAACATACCATCATAAGGGTGAACATAGTCAGATGACAGACATATTACTGTAAATAAATTGTCATTGTTTTGTTGCCCACATTAATTTAACATTAACATACCATCATAAGGGTGAAAATAGTCAGATGACAGACATATTACTGTAAATAAATTGTCATTGTTTTGTTGCCCACATTAATTTTCATACTTACCCGCCGGGAGTGCTGCATGGTGAGAACTAACAAGTCTGTCCGGGTTCAAGGTAGCTGGGGGTGGTGCTATTATATTTACCCCTGAAATAGCACCAGATGTGAGTGTAAACAATAACATAACAGAAGAATATTAATTATTTTTGGAGATAAAATGTATTTATAAAATGGGACATGAAGAAACAAATAGCTGTTTCTTTAGATCAGAAAAGGTGGAAATAATTTAGCAAAATATGTCACTAGTCATGCCCCTGATGACTTCCCCTTACCAACCGTTCGGTGTCCGCCACTCCTCTCTGCCAATCCCTCCACTGGCTTCCCATTACCACAAAGAATAAAATTCAAAACTCTAACCATGACATACAAAGCCATTTACAATTCGACCCCAAGTTATATCACCAATCTTATCTCCAAATATCACTCAAACCGTCCTCTTTGCTCCTCCCAAGACCTTCTGCTCTCTAGCTCCCTTGTCTCCTCCTCCCATGCTCATTTCCGGGACTTCTCCAGAGCCTCTCCCATCCTCTGGAACTCTCTACCTCAATCTGTCCGCCTATCTCCTACCCTGTCCACTTTTAGGCGATCCCTAAAAAATCATCTCTTCAGGGAGGCCTATCCTGCCTCCAGCTAACAACCAAATCTTTTACTCCCCCCGTCAGTTCATCCCCCACAGTCCCTACCTTTTGGTTCACCAACCCCCCCCCCTAGATTGTAAGCTCACAGGAGCAGGGTCCCTCTAAACCTCCTGTTTTGAATTGTACTGTTGCTGTATTGTCTCTATTTATATTGTTAAGCGCTGCACAAACTATCGGCGCTATATAAATCCTGTAAAATAATAATGATGAAATTCATAGGAAAGAGTTTATGTGACGTGTGACATCATCATGCAGAGCACCGTGGAGTGATTTCCATATCTGGTTTTTGATGGTTATTATATGCATATTGGCTTTTTAATCATGTGAGTTCAATTATTTGTTTTAATAGATTTTATCTTATAATTACTACACTATGAGGCTGCTTGTCCATATAGTCTTTATGAGCAGAGCATTCATTTGAAATTAATGGAGAGAACTGCCATTTAAATGCCTACTGGGAGAGTGCTATAAACATCCGGCCGGACATCCAACACGAAAAACTCCAGTGATGGTTGTTTGAAAGCGCTGTTTGACCCCTAACTGTCAACATCTTCTGGTAAGGGGCTTCTGGACACTCACCATTGGTGCCTCTTGCATAGAGGATCACCTTGGGGTCACCTTTTAGTCTGGAAATATATCTTTTATCTATCCTACAATTCCTTTTGGGACTTTTGATAGGCTTACTATTTTTTTTTTTTTTTTTGGATTTATTATTCACTTCTTGATTGCACTTCCATTTTCATTTTGGATATACAATATCTCTTAAAGGTGAGTACACCCCTCACATTTTTGTAAATATTTTATTCTATCTTTTCATGTGACAACACAGAAGGAATGACACTTGGCTACAATGTAAAGTAGTGAGTGTACAGCTTGTATAACAGTGTAAATTTGCTGTTCCCTCAAAATAACTCAACACGCAGCCATTAATGTCTAAACCACTGCCAACAAAAGTGAGCACACCCCTAAGTGAAAAAGTCCAAATTGGGCCCAATTAGTCATGTGTCATGTGACTTGTTAGTGTTACAAGGTCTCAGGTGTAAATGGGGAGCAGGTGTGTTAAATTTGGTGTTATCACTTTCACTCTCTCATACTGGTCACTGGAAGTTCAACATGGCACCTCATGGCAAAGAACTCTCTGAGGATCTGAAAAAAAAGAATTGTTGCTCTACATGATGGCCTAGGCTATAAGAAGATTGCCAGAACACTGAAACTGAGCTGCAGCATGTTGGCAAAGACCATAAAGCGGTTTAACAGGACAGGTTCCACTCAGAACAGCGCCTCACCATGGTTCACCCCAGAAGTTGAGTGCATGTGCCCATATCCAGAGGTTGTGTTTGGGAAATAGACGTATGAGTGCTGCCAGCATTGTTGCAGAGGTGGGGGGTCAGCCTGTCAGTGCTCAGACCATACGCCGCACACTGCATCAAATTAGTCTGCATGGCTGTCGTCCCAGAAGGAAGCCTCTTCTAAAGATGATGCACAAGAAAGCAGTTTGCCAAAGACAAGCAGACTAAGGACATGGATTACAGGAACCATGTCCTGTAGTCTGATGAGACAAAGATAAACTTATTTGGTTCAGATGGTGTCAAGCATGTGTAGAGGCAACCAGGTGAGGAGTACAAAGACAAGCGTGTCTTGCCTACAGTCAAGCATGGTGGTGGGAGTGCCATGGTCTGGGGCTGCATGAGTGCTGCCAGCACTGGAGAGCTACAGTTCATTGAGGGAACCATGAATGCCAACCTGTACTGTGACATATTAACCAATTATTATTGGTTTATTTATTTAACAATTTATTTATCATTAGTGGCTGCTGTTTTGATTAATTTTTATTTGATATTTATTTATTTTTAACATTGATATATATTTTCAGTGTATGGTTATCCTAGAGCACTGATATTTTAGCACTGTAGCCTTTTAGACTGTAGTACTTTTGACATA
>BLSH010460462.1:324080-338181 GCA_018402905.1 Glandirana rugosa | reverse complement strand
TTTCTGCTATCTGTCCTCAGAGCAACAGCACAGACAGCAGTAGCAAAGTAATCTATCTCAGGATGCAGGATCAGGTCTTAAAATGTCTCAAATCTGTCCCTCACGCAGTCAGCTACCTTTCCCTACACTAACCCAAGGAGCATGTGACTGCAGCACTGTGACTCCAGCTTATAAAGAGGCTGGGTCACATGATGCACTGGCCAATCACAGCAATGCCATTAGTAGGCATGGCTGTGATGGCTTCTAAGGGCAAACCAGTGAAACACTTGTTGATTGGCTGCCCTGCAGCTTCTCAACACGTGGAGTAAAATAGCAGAACCCCGGACCGAACCCGAACGATTTTTGAAATGTCCGGGTCCGGGTCCGTGCCACGGACACCCGAAAGTTCGGTACGGACCCGAACGTTACAGTCCGGGTTCGCTCAACACTACTCATGATCCCATCTCCCTACCTCTCTACTCCCTTTCTGACAAAGTACCCAGTGACAGTTCTCTCGTTCGTCCTATTGTTTACAGTTCAGACATGTTAAACTATATGAATAGGCTGAACAATCCTAAAATCTCAATACTACGATATTAGGTAACCGCATGGTTACCCTCTTGCCTGAGAAGTGTGATTGCAAGTTCCTAGGCAATGTAAATATCTACTACAGGAACAATATGTGACCGGGGAGGTTGTCTTCTCCTCCTGACACAGTTAGATCTCCTGAGGGATGTCGGGGGCAGAGGACAGTAGCCTCAGGTCTACACAGGTTTGATGCTCAGAAGGAATCCAACTGTATAAAGTATATTGGTATATACTGTTCTCTCCTATTTTAGGCTTTGATGTGTGAAGTGTAAAAACAAGTAGAAATGTTTAGAATAAGAATATTCTACTGTATGACAAGCACTGATCTTGGTATTGCACTTTGTTTTGTACTCCTTTGAAACTACAATAAAAAAAAAAATGAAATTAAAAAAAAAAGCATCAGATATGAGTGGAAACAGTCACAGATAAAAGTTGATTATTACTAAAAAATAAATTGTATTTTTTAAACAACTACATTAGACGTCATACTCACCCATCATGTGTGCTGTATGGGCAGCATTAACATGTCTGTCCTGAGTTGGCATAGTTTGTATGGACACTAGTGAATCTACCAATTAAAGAGCATAAATTAGGGTTTAAAATAGTCAGATGGCAGAAGAATATCACACCGTTCTCATTATTGAAGGAGGACTCTGGTCAATGCACACAGTTGCTTATGTGGACACCGGTGGATCTACCCTTGAACACTATCATATAGGTGAAAATAGCTAACATAAGTACATAAAATATTACTGTAAATAAAGTGAATTTTTCTCTTTGCTCACCATGCGTGCTGCATGGTAAGAATTAACATTGCCTGTGTGGGTTTGAGGTAGCTGAGAATAGTAGTAATGTATCTACTTCTGAAATAGCACCAGATATGGGTGAAAATAATCACATAGTGAAAGAATTCATAAAAAATTGTATTTTTAAAATAAACATGTTACATTTCATTTAACTTACCCATCTGTTGTGCTGTGTGGATAATAGTAATATGTCGGTCCATGTATGGGCAGGCTGGTTACCCCTGATGACGTCAGATGCGGGCTGACTAAATGGTGTTGGGTGGTGTTTGAGATAAATGATTTGAACTACTGCACCATGAGAGTGTTCTTTACTCTCCCTCTCTATATGGCAACACCGGAGCTTTGAATACGCTATCTATATATATATATATATATATATATTGAATGGATGACACAGCGGTTTGGATTAATTCCAGTGACCTCATATATGTCAACTTGGATTTTCCCATATACGCAATTTGACTCCCTGTAATAGGGGTTAATTAAGTCTGGTGAGTGCATAGTGTATCTGCATACTGGTGGAGAGGAACCTTTCCTATTCACACTGAGGACATTATTCACGTGTGGGATTTATACATGGACAATTTTTATGTATTTTTTATAATTTAAAAGAAGATTTATTTATTTGTTTTTTCACTATTATTTATTCACTATGGTGATATGTAATTTATGATATTAGAGCGCATTTCCTTTGTTTCTTTAGATAAATGATTACTTCCGATTCCCACCATTCTCAGCCAATACAAGCTATGATCAAAATAATACACTGAGTAAAGAAACACAGTGATCTCTAATTCTATTAGTCCGTGAAAAGTCATTTTATATTCACAGTATTTTGAAATTAGAGAAAAGCCCTGGAATGGCTCAAGAATGCTGCTTAATTGGTAAGTGATAGTCACTTCACCTCATGCCCACCAGCATATAGCTATGACCCCTTTCACACTAGTGGAGTCCACCAATGGATCCACCCACTTAGCAGGGGATCTCTCTGCTGATCTCTGCTGATACCTGCTGAGCAGGTAGATGACAGGTCCATGTCCACTTCACTGATGCATAGCAGACACAGACACAGCCCCTCTGTTCTCTATGGGGCTGTTGGATGCAAAGGGGTCGTCTGTCAGTTTCCATCCGACTGTCATCCGATCCAATATGATCCAGAGGTGAAGGGATCTGTTTTTATCAGACAGGCTCAGATCGAATGTCGTTGGGTGCCGCCATTCCATAGAGCAGTGGATGGTCCAATCGGATCCGCCTGAAAAATTGACTGAGTGGTCCGTCAGTGTGAAAGGGGCCATAACTTAAAAATCTTTACCAAGTAGGTACCTACCTTTATCAATGGGCATGGAGTCTGTTTGGTCATCAGCATTGAGATAAGTCATGAAGTCACATTCCTTTTCCAGTTTGCTGAAGAGGAAGAGATCTTTGATATATATCTCACTCATGATCAGATCCTTTAGGAATTTGTTCTTCGTGGCATCTCCGCTGTCGTCTGCATCATCAATCACAACTATCAGGGGTTTCACTCCTGTACCAAAAATATACATGGGAAAAAAAAGATTACTTTCAGGACAATACACATTGTTTTCATGATCAGGGTAACACTATCATACTATGAAAGCAGAGGAAAGTAGTAGGCAATGTGAAAAAAGTACTTACCACTGTATGGCTCTTACCCAATTCTTTCAACTCTTCATTTTTTTCTGAACTTGATGTAACATTCCACATGAACTGATCAATAAGGAAAATGCAAAAGGTGCTCTCAGAAATGGAATCCTTTTTCTTTTTGTCATTGGAGATGGTATATTTGCTTTTATTCACCCATCTATTGAAAAACCTAGAATTCAATGCAGCTTTCAGCCATCCAGGATCCATCACCTCCTTGGAGAAGATCCCAACCTCGTGTCTTGGTCCCTGCTTTAAAAAAGTTCAGGTCAGTGCACTCGTAACCATAACTTGTAAAAACTCTTTAACATGGTCTCAAATATTAGAGATGTGTTGAAATTGAAGTGGGTCAACTTGAATAAAGTCAGACACATGCAGTGATATGAGACAGCTAAAAAATGTATTCTCATAAAACATTTTTACCATCACGGTCATGATCCAGCCAGGGAGAAGTTTAATTTGTGGGCCACATTGAAGTTACGTCCCGCCCAGGACGTAACGCGTACGGGGGAGGAGGGGGAGGAGCAGCGTATGACGTCACCCTCAGCCATCTTTGATGTCTTCAATGTGTGTCATTAATAGCGTTGATTCATGCACTCAGTTTGAGTGCTTCATTTGTGAGTGCACTTTTTAATCAATTTTAATAAATCTGGTGTTATACGGAGAGCATTAGATGTAGTCTTCTGTTTTATCTGCCTGTACTTTGGATGCTATCTGAGTGGACCAGGAACACATAGGAGCCCTGTCCTATAGTCCCCAGTGGGGAAGGTGTTTGACAGACCTCTTGGTCTTACAAATGAGGTGAGAAGCAGTGTATCTCTGCGGTGGAGGGTCCATACACAACGATGTCTGTCTCCTGAAACACGTGGATGTCCTATCTGTTCTCTATTGTGATTCAGTTGATGTATAAGATTTATGCATTAGTCTTTGCGGAGAGCACTAGATGTTTTCTCATCTCTTTCTATATATATCCTGGATTGAATGGTGACTAAGCCGATTATTATCCCAAGGATTCCTTCAGGACATACACTTTAGTTCCCCAGTGGGGAAGGTGCATTGTAGGCCATCAGGCCTTACAAATGAGGTGAGCGGCTGTGTGTGTCTGTGGAGGAGGGCTTGTGCAACTGTTTGTCCTTCATCTGATTTATGACGTTTCTTCAAAGTTTATTATTACTTATGGACCCATAGGGACATTTGTAGTTACGCATAGCGCTGCACTTTGTTTTATGTTTATATGTGTTTTTTATGAATGTTACCATAGTGTTCAGCCTGCTGTGCATTGCAACAGATTATCAGAGACTTTGCGCTGAATATTTTCCTGTATTTTCTATGCTTTACATACAGACTGATTTTTGCTGTTGTGGGTTTAGTAACACTTTAACCACTTCAGAGGATTTACCCCCTTCCCGACCAGAGCACTTTTTGCGATTCTGCACTGAGTCGCTTTAACTGACAATTGCGCGATAGGGTGACATTTTACCCAAACAAAATTGTCGTCCTTTTTTTCCCACAAATAGAGATTTCTTTTGGTGGTATTTGATCTCCTCTCTGGGTTTTATTTTTTGCGTTATAAACAAAAAAAGAGCGACAATTTTGAAAAAAGAACAATATTTTTTATTTTTTGTTATAATAAATATCCAAAAAAAATAAAAAAAAAAATATTCATCAGTTTTGGGCGATATATATTCTTCTGCATATTCTTGGTAAAAAAAAATCACAGTCAGCATATATTGATTGGTTTGCGCAAAAGTTATCGCATCTACAAACCATGGGAATTGATTTATGCCGTTTTTATTATTTTTATTTTTTTTTTACTAGTAATGGCGATCTGCAATTTTTATTGGACATTTTTGACACTTTTTTGGGACCATTGACATTTATACAGTGATCAGAAATTTAAATAGCCACTGATTACTGTATAAATGTCGCTGGCAGGGAAGGGGTTGGCACTAAGGGGGCGATCAAGGGGTTAACTGTGTTCCCTGTATGTGTTCTAACTGTGTGGGGCTGCCAGAGACATAACAGATCTCACTGATTCCAAGTACAGGGATCAGTAGATATGTCATGTCCCCCCTCACAGAATGGGAAACCGCCGTGTTTACCTTAGCGGTTCCCCATTCTGCCTCTCTATTAGGCAATCGCGGGTCACCAGCAGATATCGAGTCCGCCCGACCAGCGGGCACGCCCACGCAGTGTGCGGCGGACGCCAGAGCGTGCCACCGCTGGCTGTGAGTGTGCACAGGGAATGTGCAAAGATGTCCATGGATGTCTCCCCAGCAATTCAGGTCTGCGCTGTAGTCGTCTTTAGGCTATAGCGCGGATCTGTACTGGTTAATATCACTTTAAATAATGCAGCTAGAAGATTCAGAACTCTTGACTTGTTCCGGGAAAGTAACTCAGAAAGTACTGAAGGCCTGAGCATCAACACAACAGGCAGGCAACTAGAATTTTTAGAGGAAGGTCTAGATCAGTGATTCTCAACTAGGGTTCCTCCAGAGGTTGCTAGGGGTTCCTTGAGCAATGAGCAATTTCTGCCTCTCAGATAAATTCCCACTGACACCATTGTTTTTTTTTTAGCAATCTGTAAGAAGGTAATTCTTTCCAATGACCACAAGTGTAAGGAGCATTCTTCCCACTGACCATCACACTAATGTATCATGAGTTGTAGATTTCTCAGGGGTTCCCCGAGCCTGGAGAACTATTTCATGGGCTCCTCCATGTTCAAAAGGTTGAGAAAGGCTGGTCTAGATGGAAACTTTCCTATTTCTCTTACAGCATTTTAGCTTGAAATTAGCGAAATATATCATAGAAATAGGTATGACTTTCCCTAAGGTAAGGTAAGTTAGGAGGAAACTTTTAACAAATGTGAGGTGTAAGTTCTGCTCTACTCAAATAGAAGAAGAAGAACTTTCGAAAAAATTCTTTTGATTAGTCTACTATGAGTAAGAAAGTGCAAGTCTGGAGTAATCTGATATTTCATGGCTCCTTCAACAAGGCATTTTACATTAGGAAGTCAAGAAGCAGACATTTTGGACATGTTGGAATTTATCTGCCCCATCACACATTTTGGATAGCATTAGCATGGCTGGAAAATAAAAAATGGAGGTCTTCCCAAAACACGTGGCAGTGAAATTACTCTTACTATGAGTTGATTTACATTTCTAAGCTCGTTGAGGAGACAAAGTTCCACAACTCTCATATGTTTGGTTTACCGGTATAAACATTTCTCTTTGCCTCATACCCAACAGAGAGGAGCTAATTGGTGTAGTGATGTAGTAGTGGAGAGAAGTAGTAATGGATGAACGAATGTTATTATTTCGTTATTATTATTATGATGGTTAATTTTCCGCAACACCAGGTTCTTCCAGAGAGAGAAGCATTGATTGACTTCAGACAGAACAAAGTCCAACAAGAGATAATACAATCCAACATAGGTGTAGAGAATATTGATGACAGGAATAGTGTAGCATTGAGACCACTTCAGAGGAACCCAGTTTTACTTTGACTAAAACAGGCTTCCCTCTTATACACCTTTCTTGCCCCATGGGTGACTAAGAGTGAGCAATTTGGTTGACCAATTGAATTAGGCCTTTTGTCTTGAAAGAACGACAGATAATGACCCTAAGCCGTCAACAGCTATAATCATAAACTCCTAGGTGGTCTTTTATTAACATTAACATATCATGGAGGCATTATCTGTCTTTAATCAAAACCCCCTTTGAAATGCCTAATTAGATAACCAGTCCCGAATACCAATGCATCTTTGCACAACAACACAATATAAAATAGATTTGTCAACTGCCTGTCCCAATACATACCCAATATATGTATACATATAATATAATATATACATGTGCATGCACATACATATATATATATATATATATATATATATATATGTATATATATATATAATATATGAAATATTACACAACAATTGGTGCATGAGATTTTTCACATCCGTAGATTAAACTGACAGCAGATTATTATCTAATATCAGCAAATCCCCCTAACTTCATTTATTTTTTTTAATCTTTGTAATGTTTTTTATTATTTTTAAATCATATAGAGAAAAAGAGCCTCAAACAATACTGACCCAGAAAATTACATTTGCAAGTTGTTATAGCCACAGTAACAATGTTACATGCAAATGTTATCTTACCCTGCTGTATAAAATAAAAACAGTTGGTAAATCCCCACCACCACCAATATCTTCAATATTTTCAGTTAGTAGTGGTGAAGTTGAACCCAACAACTGTCACCCCCAAGCTAACACTCCAAACTGGAGGCTCCATATTTTGTTACTTCCATCTTGTAGCAGTATCCAGAAGGCCATATGAGCTGGTGTTATCATTGCAGGAGACCTGCACACTTGCAGCATTCTTACAGAGGGTTATAGGGGGATCAACCCATATATCTGGAGCATTGAGTTGGTATTGAGTCAAGGATATTTTACCTTATTGATGGATCCTCCATTCTGAACTTGTTGGCCAGGAGAACATAAAAGTCCTGCTAGAGAATACAATACAACACTTATTTATTTTTATTTATATATTTCAGGTACTTATATAGTGCCATCAATTTACGCAGCGCTTTACATATATATTTTTCATTCACATCAATCCCTACTCTCAAGGAGCTTACAATCTAAGGTCCCTAACTCACATTCATACATACACTAGGGCCAATTTCGTCAGGAACCAATTAACCTACCAGCATGTCTTTGGATTGTGGGAAGAAACCAGAATACCAGGAGGAAACCCGCGCAGGCACAGGTAGAACATGCAAACCCCATGCAGGTAGTGTCGTGGTTAGGATTTCAACCAGCGACCCTTTTACTGCTGGGCAAAAGTGCTATCCACTACACCACTGTGCCACCCAAGGTAAATAAAACAATAACTTTCCATTCAGCAATACCCAGATAATAGATGCCAGATTGCAGAGCTAATTTTTTTCCCTGCCCCTTAATGTATGTTATCACAATTCCAAGCCAGTCCAGATATCTATCTGTTAAAATGTAGTTATAGCTGAAAAGTTTTATGGCCTGGATGGAGTAGGAAAGGGTCTACCCTTGTGTCAGTTTTAGATTTTGCTGTCTGTGTTCTCTTTTTTTATTTATTCATTTGTTTTAATTCCATAAAGACTTGTTCCTGATGCATTAGGTACAATAAAGACTGAACTGGGGTTGTAGAGGGACAGCCAGATCAACCAACTATTTGACTAGTGCAGAGAAGGATGTGTAGAGCAAGTAAAGAGAGGGAAAAAGGGGGAGGAAGTATCAAGAAAGGACTGGAAGGGAGCTAGGATGGGAGGAAAATGGGGGGGGGTAGGGGTATGGCACAATATGGCAAAAAAAGAGTGGGGTATAGTTAGGGTGGGGAGAGGGTCACATCAACCTGGCCCCAGAGGTCTGTCCTCTCTCACCTACCCCTATGCTGCTGCATTCATCACAAAAAAATTAATTAGGTGCCAGTATCTGATTAGACCTATCTTATGAAGTTAAGACAAGAACCCAGCAAGAGTTTCTCAAAGGAAAAATGAAAGTCTAGAAGGATTCTCCCATAAATCGGGTGTATTTTTGTGTAGTCTGAGGTGAAATGAAGCCAACAATACCAGGTTTTTGTGTATTTCAAGGGATTGTCTCATGAAATCGCAATCAACTTTTCTATCTCTGCAATCGTGTGGAGTCTGGAGAACCATTCCTGAATGGTTGCGGCTAGCCGTTCGCTACCTGCATCGATACAGGTAGGTTTTTTGGGCAAGAGTGAAATCCAAGGTGTAAGTGGTGAATGAAGATACCCCTCACATTTTTGTAAATATTTTATTCTATCTTTTCATGTGACAACACTGAAGAAATGACACTTTGCTACAATGTAAAGTAGTGAGTGTACAGCTTGTATAACAGTGTAAATTTGCTGTCCCCTCAATATAACTCAACACACAGCCATTAATGTCTAAACTGCTGCCAACAAAAGTGAGTACACCCCTAAGTGAAAATGTCCAAATTGGGCCCAATTAGCCATTTTTCCTCCCTGATGTCCTGTGACTCGTTAGTGTTACAAGGTCTCAGGTGTGAATGGGGAACAGGTGTGTAAAATTTGGTGTTATCGCTCTCACTCTCTCATACTGGTCACTGGAAGTTCAACATGGCACCTCATGGCAAAGAACTCTCTGGGGATCCGAAAAAAAGAATTGTTGCTCTACATAAAGATGGCCTAGGCTATAAGAAGATTGCCAAGACCATGAAACTGAGCTACAGCACGGTGGCCAAGACAATGCAGCAGTTTAACAGGACAGGTTCCACTCAGAACATGCCTCATCATTGTTCGACAAAAGAAGTTGAGTGCACATGCTCAGCGTCATATGCAGAGGTTGTCTTTGGGAAAATAGACATATGAGTGCTTCTAGCATTGCTGCAGAGGTTGGGGGGGTCAGCCTGTCAGTACTCAGACCATACGCCGCACACTGCATCAAATTGGTCTGCATGGCTGTCGTCCCAGAAGGAAGCCTCTTCTAAAGATGATGCACAAGAAGGCATGCAAACAGTTTGCTGAAGACAAGCAGACTAATGAAATGGATTATTGGAACCATGTCCTGTGGTCTGATGAGACCAAGATAAACTTATTTGGTTCAGATGGTGTCAAGCGTAAGTGGCGGCAACCAGATGAGGAGTACAAAGACAAGTGTGTCTTGCCTACAGTCAAGCATGGTGGTGGGAATGTCATGGTCTGGGGCTGCATAAGTGCCGCCGGCACTGGGGAGCTACAGTTCATTGAGGGAACCATGAATGCCAACATGTACTGTGACATACTGAAGCAGAGCATGATCCCCTCCCTTCGGGGACTGGGCCACAGGGCAGCATTCCAACATGATAATGACCTCAAATACACCTCCAAGATGACCGCTGCCTTGCTAATGAAACTGAGGGTAAAGGTGATGGACTGACCAAGCATGTCTCCAATCCTAAACCCTATTAAGAATCTGTGGGGCTTTTTCAAACGGAAGGTGGAGGAGCACAAGGTCTCTAACATCCACCAGCTCCGTGATGTCGTTAAGGAGGAGTGAAAGAGGACACAAGTGGCAACCTGTGAAGCTCTGGTGCACTCCATGCCCAAGAGGGTTAAGGCAGTGCTGGAAAAGATTGGTGGCCACACAAAATATTGACACTTTGGGCCCAATTTGGACATTTTCACTTAGGGGTGTACTCACTTTTGTTGCCAGCGGTTTAGACATTAATGGCTGTGTGTTGAGTTATTTTGAGGCGACAGCAAATTTACACTGTTATACAAGCTGTACACGCACTACTTTACATTGTAGCAAAGTGTCATTTCTTCAGTGTTGTCACATGAAAAGATAGAATAAAATATTTGCAAAAATGTAAGGGGTGTACTCACTTTTGTGAGATAGTGTAATTCAATAGACTTCTGACCAGAGATGTTGAAGATTTGGACAGGTCCACCACACGTGAAGGAGAGTACCTAAATCTGAACCACATCTCCAGCATAAGTTAGAGGCAGTAGGTTTGTATTTATTTATCTGTACCGGGGTTTTGTACCAAAAAGATGCTTTTTTGTAACCATTTTCCTGGACTGCTATGTTTACGGATCCCTTTTGAATAAGAATATGGATGCACTCCCAATCCTCCTCAGGCAAGTCTAAGTGTGTACTCTTGGAGAAATGTCCTCTCAGTTCCTACTCTAGAGACACAAAAGAAAATGAGAAGACATAGCCCCAGAGTGAGGAGAAAAGCTTGGGGTTGTCACCCTAGTGAAATTATACAGAGATGATGAACTTTTTATCAATTATGATTGTTTTTGTTTAGATTGTTTTATGAATAAGCATACTGATGGCTCCTGAAAAAGCGGATTATATCCATGAAACGCGTCGTGCCACAAGAAATCAGTCATAATGTATGCTCTGTCACAATTATGTTTTAATGCTTGTACGGTATTTGGATGTCTTATGATATTTTGTGTATCAATATGAAAGACTATTTTATGAGTGTTGATTTTAAATAAAGAAATTGTGTTTTTATGTAAGATATTGTGCCTCAAAAGTCCCACTCTATTATATCTCTTTTTTGCTTGATATTTCTATGGGGGTGTAGCACTGTTTTTTTAAACAATTCTAATGCTCTCTTAGCTAGTTGTCTCCTGAATAGGTGTCCCAATTGAAAGATTTCCCCTCTTCCCCTGTTCTGGTGGCAACTCTAAAATGTGAGTCCTTTTAGGACAAATAGGGATCAATCTACCCATCAGAGACAGGGGAAGCAATAACAATGTGACCCTCTTTATTCAAAAAAAAAAAAGTTTTGCTTTGTATAGACTTTTACTATAAACCAGTGGTGGCCCCAGTACATTTTTAT
The DNA here is from genome assembly GCA_018402905.1 of Glandirana rugosa. Taxonomy (NCBI): domain Eukaryota; kingdom Metazoa; phylum Chordata; class Amphibia; order Anura; family Ranidae; genus Glandirana; species Glandirana rugosa. The sequence goes on along the minus strand of BLSH010460462.1, from coordinate 326,781 downwards.
TGCTGGCACATAGCCAGTGGTTAATATATTTTTACAGTAGCTGATGTTTGGCACGGACCCCTCCATCCCCCATGACTGATATAGGGAAGGAATGTTCTGCACCTCCCCCATCACTGAAACAGTAAATAGCTTTAAAAGCTATACGCTGATAAACTTGTCACTGGGACTTACCTGGTGTCGCTTCCAGAATTTCTCTTATCTGGACGAGTTTACTGCGCATTTGTTTCTCTATCTCACCCATTTTGTCAGCCCCTTTTCCAGTTATTCTTTTTCTCTTTCTGGATCACTCACTCGTCAGCTGTATTGAAGATCAAAAGGTGATAAAAATGAACAAATAGAACTGTTGCCACAGATGTTTCATTGAACAGTGATAATTATAGTCAATCGGTCATCATAAAATAACTAATTATAAATTGGGGTCTATTTTTAATATAATGTGTTTTCTTCCTATGATCTTCAGCTCCATCAAGTGGCCATAATGAGGTATTTTTCTGAACCACATTATGGCCACCGGATGGAGCTGATGAGCATAGGAAGTAAACAAGTTACACAATTCACAAGGATTATTTATGAGGGCTGTGCAAATACTTGAGACATATTCACAGCATTTTTTTTAACCAGAAGGTTTTACCCCCTTCATGACCAGGCCATTGTTTGCTATTCAGCACTGTGATAATTTAACTGGCAATTGAGCGGTCATGCAAAACTGTACACAAATGAAATTTATTTTCACACAAATAGAACTTTCTTTTGGTGGTATTTGATCACCACTGTTTTTTATTTTTTTTATTTTTTTTTTTTTTTAGATATAAATAAAAAGGCCAAACATTTTGTCATAAAACGTATCCAATAAACTTAAATTCCATCACAAATTTAGGCCAAAATGTATTTCTCTACATGTCTTTGGTAAAAAAAAATCCAAATAACTGTATATTCGTTGGTTTGTACGAAAGTTGTAGAGTCTATAAACTATGGGATATATATTTGAAAATTGATCTATTCTGATGTCTGGCAACAATCTCATTTTTTGAGGCCCTAAAATGCAGGACAGTACAGATATCCCCCAAAATACTCCCTTTTTTTTTACATTTTGTCACGAGTGCAGTACAGCTTCATCATATAACTGGCTGTGATCAGGGACACAGTGACAGTATGTAAAAAAAAAAGAAATAATTTTTTATTACATTTTGTTTTCATTTAAAATTTTTACTGTTTTTTGGCATACTTTGATCAGAGTAATTCAGTGTTTTTTGTACAAGAAGATCATTGTAACAACAATGTTTTCAACTGTCATGAATGGGTTAACAGCTGTTATCACTAGTAAACTGTGATTGCCTACAGCTAATCACATGGTACAGGGGGCTGTGATTGCTCCAGGTACCATTTGATAGCTGTGTGCCAATCACAGCATAGTCAACACAGCTTTTATGAATGAATTCATTCATAACAGCTTTGTTGGCATTGTGATCATCTGAACCTGAGTACCGGGATCTGGTAGATACAATGGTCATAGGGGTGCGCAGCGCCCCCCTTAGCTCAAGCAAGCATGTACGTGATTGTGCATTTACATGCCATCCTTCTGTAGTATATGTACTGTGGCAGGTTGGTAAGGGGGTACATAGAACCCTTAAAGTTTAACTAGTTGTTTGTATTCATGGCATAATTCAGCTCCATCAAACCTTAGACAGAGTGCTTATGATAAGGTGACAACCCAAGAGCAAGGAGTCCAAACAAGGGCCTTCATGGAAGGATCGCCAGATAATATTTCAATGAAAGCTGCAGATTTTAACACACTGAATATGGTTGTTAAAATATTGATAACATTAAAGCTTATATGATATTTTAGAGATTGGGTTTGGATTTGGTACTTACTGTGAGGTAGTCATACCACCATTGCTCATATGACATATAGGGGATCTTCTGGCATGGATGGTCTGGCAGGTGGTGACATCTCTGGTACACATATGAGATATGAGGTCTTCCTGTGGTACCGTAGATAAATGTAGCTCTATCCGGTTCTCAGATGGTTGCGTCTCTTTATTTTCTGCAGTCCTACATCCCCCAGGAGAGTTTACCACTAACTATTAACAAACAACAGTTCCTTGTACTTTCTACATGAATCTCTTCTTAAAGGTTCAATCATATTGCATTTTCCGAAGCTCTTCTTCCTTGTTCTTTCCCGAGCTGCATGATGTGACCTTTGTTACTTTTTTTTCACTAGCTAGAATAGGTTTTTTTCCAATGTCTTATCCAACTGCTGCTCAATCTGTGTTATATTAGCTCAGTCAGCTGCTTCTTCCATGCTGAGATTGCCTTCTTAGAATATATTGGTGAGCATAAGACCACCATGAGATGAACAGCATCCGGTTTAATTTTTAACCCAAATAGTAGAGGAGAACCTCCTTGTTCTTACCAAAGATTCCTTACGACAAGTAGAGTACCACCAGAATACGAGTGGTTATATAAGATTCTTCCGTTAGAGTCGTACCTTCTTCGTCGACTGACTCGATTATATTGTGTCTAACTCGTCGTCAACCTATTCTGTAACCTTTTTTTGGATAAGATCGATCACTTTTTTTTCATTGTTTCCAGTGTAGTACGTCGAGCCCTTTCTTGTTCCTTCTTCTCGAAGCCTTTTACGTTATACTAACTTGGAAATTCTTCTCTAAGTACATCTTTCATGTTCCTTGACAACAAACAA
>BLSH010460462.1:308506-322922 GCA_018402905.1 Glandirana rugosa | reverse complement strand
AGCCTTTCTTCAGGGGCATTCATACAAGACAAGACTCCCACTTTTTAAAGCGTGCTACACTCCCATCCAGCAATTAACCACCCCGACAGCCACCGGGCCGGTGGATAAGAGATCCACCCAAAATTGTGGCCCAGTGGATGGGCCAATGGACAAACAGTGCCCCACTGAACTCCCAAAGGGGATCCCCAGATGAGCCACACCCCGGGAGGAACGGATATCAGACGGCCAGGGATCGTGAGTGTTCCTATCAAACTCCCTGTGATGAAGGGCAGGGTCTGTTTGGTCAGCAATTCCTATATCCAAAGTCCCAGTCCTACATTGAAGGTAATTTCCATCGGGGAATGTCCACGTGTCGCTTCGGTGGCATTTTACTTCAAATTTATACATTATCTGATACTGGACTAGGTAGAGAATACTACTTCTTTGAGGGACAGATTGCAGATCTAATAACAGCTCCCATTTTTCTTCCTTTTGCAGCCCTCTAGCACTTTCCAGGACATTTTTACAGTAATTTTTGTGCCGAAAAGTTCGGGTCCCCATTGACTTCAATGGGGTTCGGGGTCCGGGGTAAAGTTCGGATAACATTCGGTACCGAACCCGAACGTTTCCATGAAGTTCGGCCGACCCCGCCGAACCCAAACATCCAGTTGTTCGTTCAACTCTACTCAGGACCCACTAACAGGCCAGGTTTGCAGAATAACCGAAATACGTCACAGGTGATATCAATTGCTGCTCACTGATCGCAGCATTCTAGTCTGCATCTCCCCAAGGTACTACTTAAAATCTATATGAAAATAAAGCACCGCGCCAAATAAATAAATAACAATAGCAGCTGCCTAATATTGATAAAACTTAAAATATGGCGGTATCAACCGCACAACATAGGGATTGTCCATCTACACAATTAACCCCATCCTGACCAAAACGGGCAGGTTTGAGTAAATGCATCCAATCTGGATCAAATACATCTATTAGCCAGAATATGGGCACAACACCCAACACACACTAATGGCATAGATGGACAATCCCTATGTTGTGCGGTTGAGGGGTTAATGGCACAGATGGCTGCTATGAGGCAGAGTGATGGGTGTGTCCTCGCAGCTGTGAGGGAGAGGTTAGCAAGTCGGATATGACGAAACGCGTCCAAGGGTAGTGACTACACAGCAACTTGGAGGGAACTGGATGTGTGACCAAAATACTGTATCAAAGTGCAAATATTTGTCACTCTCAGGGCCGGTTCACACTGCTGTGATCCTGGAGATAGGATGTGATTCGCACCACACTGTAGTGCAAATCACGTGTGATCTCTGTGCGATACAGATAGTATGGCTGAAATCGCATCGCATTCGGAACAAACTCGCACAGGATCCTTTTTTTGGTCTGCACCAGAATTGGATCGCATGGGTGTTCACACCCATGCGATCCGATTCCTGTGCGAGTTTGCAGTTGGCACTGTTATATGCAAACTGATTTGGGGGTGTCATTAGCTTTGTATTGACACTCCCCACAGTTCGCATATGGCAGTGTGAACTGCCGCCGGGAGACATGCGATGCGCAGTGGATTCATAGGGTTCCCGCATCGCAGCAGTGTGAACCGGGCCCTAAAGTAGCGCTGTGATATACAAAATTCTGTATGTTTTAAAGCAATCATCAATCAAAGTGAATTAAGACTAAATAAATCAAATATACAAACTATAAATAAAAAAAGGACAAAAGTGTCAAAAGAAGTCCACCCGGTGTCAATCGTGCAAATAAAAGTCCACCAAGTGCTAATTAGTTATAACAGAAAGCGTATCCAATCTTCCTTGTTTAGGAATATCTTCCAAACTGAAAAAAAAACACTTCCTAATGCGTTCAGGTGATCCCTCTCCTAAGGGAAAAAACTCACCAGATAGATATATCTCCCACTCTCATGGTTGGCAATCACGCTTTATAACAAAACATCAGCTCTCTCCTCATATGGGTGTCACTGAGTGTCTCCGTTAGGTATATAGATGGCCAAATTATCTTTTAGCATGGTCCTTCATATGTGACAGGAAAAGCATACAAATAACTAACAGGACAATAACCCCACTGAGAAGTAAGGCTGCCCAATTGTACCATAACCTGTTTATATATGACCTCCCAATGAGACGCATACAATGGAGCTGAGCCTGGGAATGGAGTACGGCGGGCTACACCGGACAGGGAAAGACAGTGTGAGTACATACACAGGACCCCTCAGCTTGCTTATTATTGTGATCTATGATTGGCTACAGCTAATCACATGGTACAGCGTTTCTTGTACAATGTGATAGCTGTGGGCCAATCCCAGCATCGTAATAGTTTTTTTTTGTTTTGTTTTGTTTACAAACTGTTTATTTAGATCAGTGGTTCTCAACTCCTGTCCTCGGAACCCACTAACAGGCCAGGTTTGCAGGATAACTGAAATACATCACAGGTGATATCATTTGCTGCTCGGTGATTGCAGTATTCTAGTCTGCATCTCCCCAAGGTAATACTTAAAATCTGGCCTGAGTAACTCTGAAATGAGGATGGCGGCACTCCCGATATGGATGCAATCGAAATTCATTCTAGAAGATTATAAATCCATAATGCATGTACAGAGCATGAGTACAGACAAAAGGTAACGCGTTTCACACGTCTAGCGTGCTTCTTCAAAGCCATCAAAAATCTGGCCTGTTGGTGGGTCCTGAGGACAGGAATTGAGAACCACTGATTTAGAGATATTGTAAAACAGGAAATATTACACTATATAAACATTTTATTATTCAACATAAAGTATGACTGTCTTTAGCATGCTAAAATATCAGTATACAGAGAAACAGTATGTATGTATGCATATAATATAGTTAAAGCATCACAATAGTAAGCAAGCAGTCATGCATGGAAGCCATTCATGACTGCTTAGTTTACATTGCAATTGTGAGATCGCTATGATTGGTACTTAGCACCATGATCCTCTGTGTCCACCTTACACAGCGCTCATGGGATCACACAGCAGCGCACCCCAGGAGATGCGCCAGTGTGCATGTGTGCAGCAACATACCAGGGAGAGAGCTAGCATTTAACCCCTAAATTGCCAGACACCAATGTTGCCAACCTCCCGCAGCATTTTTTACTGGCAAAACATGGAAAATTTACTGGCAGAGCACATTTTTTACTGGCAACCTGAAAAATAACTGAACTCCCATTAAAAACTAAGACAACTGATATTTAAACACAACATGGAAACACTTACAATACCCATATCAGGTAGTTTGCCCAGTTTACACTTAAAAAGTCAGCACAGTATGACAAATTATCAGACCCTGATATTTATAAACAGTTGTAAAAATCACTGATTTTTACAAACTGTCAGTAAATTTACTGGCGGTTGGCAACACTGCTAGACACCTTTACCATGTATCTACTTAATGCACCCACTGATTAACTTAACTGTCTGAAAATTGAGGGGTTAACTGTTATCCCCACAGGCTTGAATGTTTTTACTCACCTGTCCCTCCACCCATTCCTCAGGTCTTTGCCCTCTTACAGAGTTACGACTGTTAGCAGAATTCCCACATCTCCACATCCAGTACTTTTAGGTGATGGATGACTGCAAATTTCCCCACTGATGCAATGCAAGCTTTCTGTACTTTGTTCACCTGAACCATATCAGTGCCTGTAGTAAAATTAAATTAAGGTTCATATAACATGCAAATAGTCTCTAACAATATGTTCTTAGTCAGTAATTTAGAAAGGTTATTATTGCTACCAGGCTGCCAGGTTTTGAATTGTCATTAGGGCTCCATGCAGTGTTTTTAAGCTCCTAGAAGCTGATATTAACATTTTTTCTGCTTCTAGAAGTTAAATAGTGTTATCCTATGTGTCCCATGTACACTACATTAGTCTAATCTAAATGCGGGGCGCCAGATGCATGGATTCCAATGGGTATTTTTTTCTTTATAAGCACATGATTAGAGCCTGAGGCTCTAATAGGCTTCAAAAAAGTGTGGGCTCGGGGCAGAGAGCATTGCGCCCTGAGCCCACCCAGTGTTGTGAAGCCATAGCAAATTATTATTCACTATTGTCTTCCTGATTCTCCTCCCGGAAAATCAGGAAGCGGGTCCTGAGACTTGTCACCCAATTGGCAGAGAGGAGAAGCGATTTTATTGGCCGCCTAGGAGGAGGAGATGCAGCTGCTGCCCACCGCCCCAAGGAAGCACTGTCTGCAACCTAGATGGGGTAAGTGCAGGGCTGGTGACCGACTGACCAGGAGGGGGAGGTTGCGGTAAGGGTGACCCGACCAAAAACATATACCACCAGCCGTGACTGCTATTAGCATTTTTCAAACTTCTGCGTCTAAGAGCAGAAAAAATCGTTTTTGGAGAGTTTTTTGGAGCTTTTTTCCAGCAGAAAAACACTTAACCATGTGATTGGCTACAGCTAATCACATGGTACAGGGTGTCAGGTGCAATGTGATAGCTGTGGGCCAATAACAGCATCACAATCATCACAATATATAAACATTTTAGTATTCAACATAAAGTATGACTGTCTTTAGCATACTAAAATATCAGTATACAGAGAAACAGTATGTATTTTTGCATCACAATAATAAGCAAGCGGTCATGAATGGAAGCCATTCATGACTGTTTTGTTTACATTATAATTGTGAGATCGCTATGATTGGTACTTAGCGCCATGATCCTGTGTGTCCACCTTACACAGCGCTCATGGGATTGCACAGCAGCGCACCCCAGGGGAAGCGCCAGTGTGCCATGTGTGCCGCAACATACCAGGGAGAGAGCTAACATTTAACCCCTCAATTGCCAGACACCTTTACCATGTATCTACTTAAAGCACCGACTGATTAACTTAACTGTCCGGAAATTGAGGGGTTAACTGTTATCCCCACAGGCTCAGCTCCCTCCCTGACAGCTATGGGCTGAGCTGAACTCCTGCTCTCCTCTGCTTATACAGAATGGCTGCAAAAAGTCCTGTATCCACCCCCTACCCATGTCCAGAGGATCGGCACTGTTAAAGAGGTTGTAAACCCTCTTTAAAAAAAAAACCTGTAAGACAAAGGCATAATGAGCTAGTATGCATCACATACTAGCTCATTATGTAATACTTACCTTAAAACAAAGCTCTCTCAGCGGCTCGCACAAACCGTTGAGACAGCTGACATTTTTCCTCAGGTTTCTTCCTGGTTTGCGAGCTCCAGCGCTGTGATTGGCCGGAGCCGCGATGATGTCACTCCCGCACATGAGCACCCTTGCCTGTTCCTTTAAAGCACATACACCACTGATGTCACTGGCTGCATGTATCATGGATAGAGTTGAGCAGTTCAGGTTCGTACAGAGCCTTGGGGTGTCCATGACCTAGACCCGAACCCGGATATTTGAAAAAATGTTTGGGTTCAAGTTCTGGGTTCGGGTATTTGATCACGCATGTTGAATAGCTGCAGGGCAGCCAATCAACAAGCGTTTCACTGGTTTGCCCTTAGAAGCCATCACAGCCATGCCTACTAATGGCATGGCTGTGATTGGCCAGTGCATCATGTGACCCAGCCTCTTTATAAGCTGGAGTCACTTAGTGCTGCATGTCACATGCTCTCTGGGTAGTGTAGGGAGAGGATGCTGCCGGTGCTGTGAGGGACAGATTGCAGATAGATAGATAGGTAGAGATTACTACTACTACTGCTTTTAGGGACAGATTGCAGATCTCATCCTGCATTACAGAACAATCTGACTGGACTAGGTAGAGTCTACTGCTTAGAGGGACAGATTATTGTTCTAAAATCATCGCCTACTCCTATAGGGTCAGGTTCCTGCTGTTGCTGTAAGGGACAGATTATTGTTCTAAAATCATTTTGCAGCCCTCTAGCACTTTCCAGGACTTTTTTACAGTCATTTTTGTGCTGAAAAGTTCGGGTCCCCATTGAATTCAATGGGGTTCGGGGTAAAGTTCGGGTCAAGTTCGGTACAGAACCCGGACTTTTTCCCGAAGTTCGGCCGAACCCACCGAACCCGAACATCCAGGGGTTCGATCAACTCTAATCATGGAGAAAAAGGAGGAACGGCTGCACACCCAAACTCAATGCAATGAAAATGTATTAATAAGAGGTCATAAAAACAACTTACAAAGGCACAGGCACAGGAAAGGTGACGCGTTTCACACGATAAATGTGCTTTTTCACAACCAAGTTGGTTGTGACAAAGCACGCTTATCGTGGGAAACGCGTCACCTTTCCTGTGCCTTTGTAAGTTGTTTTATGACCTCTTATTAATACATTTTCATTGCATTGAGTTTGGGTGTGCAGCCGTTCCTCCTTTTTCTCCATGAACTATGCTGCTGCAACGACAGGGTAAGCACTCCACTCGATTCCTTCATTAAGCTCACCTGGTACGTCCTGGAGCAGCCCTTCCTCTGGATTACTGGCTGCATGTATACCAAAATATCTCCTAAACGGCACACATTTAGGAGATATTTTCACTACCTATAGGTAAGCCTTATTATAGCCTTACCTATAGGTAAATGTAAATTACTTCCTCTTTAATAGTGATGACTGATGTCTGTCTCCCTGCTCGGCTGTCTCAGTGCCTTCTGAATCTTGCCAGTGAAATACTGTACCCCTTGCCTGTTTGTGTTGTTGCCCAGCATGTATAGAGTTAAATAGGAAGTAAACCCTGATGGGTTTTACTTCCTCTATGTTACCCTGCAATGTAAAAGCATAATAGGCTACGATGCATTGCATATTAGCCCATTATGTGCCACTTACTTGCATTGGAAGCCCATGATGCCCAGCGATGTCCCCGCTCCAAGCCGCATCCATCTTCTGCCCCTCTTCCTTCTGGGTCCGCGATCTCTGGCTCTGTGACCGGCCGGAGTCGCGTGACGTCACTCCCGCGCATGCGAGTGGGAGCCGCCAGTCGCGGTACAGGGTCAGTGGAGAAATGGCACGGAGGCCGTTTCTTCACTGCGCTTGTGCCCGGTGATGTGGGCACATTGCAGTACACTGCATATCTCCTGAACCATGCAGGTTTGGGAGATATGCAGGGCACCTACAGGTAAGCCTTATTATAAGCTTACCTGTAGGTTAAAGTGGTTGTCACAGGTGGACAACCACTTTCAATTCTTTCAGGGAACTTGTTGGCTCTAACTCGGCTTGTTTCCCTGTGTCACTGATTTGTGTCATTGAGTAGTGAGGCTGGACAATGTGGGGGTGTGACTTTTTAAACAAGCGGGCAAGTACACAGGCTGAGTGTACCCACCAACAAACACTAAAATTCCCTTTGCATGATGGGAACTGTAGTCTCTAATAAATTAAATGTGAGGGTGGAGGACGTGACGTCTCCTCTGTATTTACACCTCCTCCTCTGCATGGCTAAAGCTGTTACCTTTTGAATTAAAGTAAGGAAATCACACTTTTTCTACTTGACTTTTCTCCTAAATGGTGAGGGTGCTAACTAAGTTACTAACTGTTTAGTGTTGATTTTATTGTATAATAACAAACGTTATACTTACCTGCTTTGTGTAATGATTTTGCACAGAGCAGCCCCGATCCTCCTCTTCTGGGGCCTCCCACTGGTGCTCTGGGCTCCTTCCCTGGCGAGTGCCCCCATAGCAGGCCTCTTGGTATGAGGGCACTCATGCCCGCTCGCTCCCGAGCCCCGCTGTGTGTGTCTTTCAGACAGGGGGGAGCTGCATGCTGAACGTTTTTTTTACCTTCATGTTTTCCAAATACCATAATGTCCATTAAGGACCTTAAGGGTCTGATATGGATTTTAAGTGGTGAACTTACACATTTTTTTTTTTAAGTGAAGTACCTTTAAAATGCATTCCAGATTCACAGGGTCTTGTATGCATTTAGGGAGGGAACTCTACACAAATAGTTTTTTTTTTTTTTCATTCTCGGTGTAGGATGTTCTAAAGCGGCACAAAGAAAAAGAAAGAAGATACATTTTAGAATAGAATAGAGGTCAGATGGGAAATGTAATTTGCTGGCCATTTAAAGGGTTTGAAAGGCAGAAGGTTTTTTTATCTTAATGTGGATGTAAACCAGATTCATGAAATTTGAGCTGGGCACATAGATCTGAAGTGTTGGTTATCTCTCTTCAAAGCCCTAAGTCCTGTGGCTTTCTCCTGCTCTGTTTGTCAAGTTCTCTGACACATGAGATAAAAGCAGCCTGAAATTTGTGTCAGGGAGTTTGCTATAAATAGATTAGCAGACAGCTAAACTATTCACAGAACAGCTATGAAAGTCTCTGCCTATGTGGAGTGAGGGTGGGGGTGCCTTTCCTCCAATCAGCTGCCTTGGCTGTGTGCCCAAATTTCACACTTAGTGCTAAAGTCAGGAATAGAAAATCTCTAACACTATCTGAACTTTCTAAAGAATATATAAAGCTGAAGAGAGCAGATATACATGTAAAGCTTATGTAGGGAGATTTGTTTAATTTCTGTGTATCATCTGAGGCTGTTCACTTCACTGTGTATCAGTGTTGCCAACCTCCCGCAGTGTTTTTTACTGGCAAAACATGGAAGATTTACTGGCTGAGCACATTTTTTACTGACAACCTTAAAAATAACAGAGCTTCTATTAAAAAAAAAGACAATTGATATTTAAACACAACATGGAAACACTGATAATACCCATATCAGGTAGTTTGCACTTAAAAAGTCAGCACAGTATGACAACTTATCAGACCCTGATATTTATAGACAGTTGTAAAAATCACTGATTTTTAGAAACTGTCAGTAAATTTACTGGCTGTTGGCAACCTTGCTGTGTATATGTGAGAGTTTACATCCACTTTATTGCATTCTATGCATTAAGATAAAAAGCCTTCTGTGCGCAGCAGTCCTCTAATACTTACCTGAGGTCCCTCTCTGTCCAGCGATGTCCACGAGTGTCTCAGCCTTCCTGATTGGCTGAGAAACATCAGCAGCATCATTGGCTCCCGCTGCTGTCAAAGTCAGCTAGCCAATCAAGGGAGAGAGGGGGCGGCCCCGGGTCGGAGCTTCGTGTCAGAATGGACACAGGGAGCTGTGACTCTGCTCCGGTGCCCCCATATCAAGATGCTTGCTGTGGGGGCACTGAACAGGAGAGGGGAGCCAAGATCACAGAAAAGGGACCCAAAAAGAGGAGAATCCGGGCTGCTCTCTGCTAATCCACTGGAACAGAGCAGGTAAGTATAACACGTTTGTTATCATTATATGAAAAAAAAAGACTTTACAATCACTCTAAAAACACGTTTCCCTTGTTTCAAAAAAAATCACTGCTTTCTGACCAATTTTTTTATTTTCAATGTTTTCACTGGTTAGAAACATAGAAAAGTGATGGCAGAAAAAGACTGAGTAGTCCATCGAGTCTGCCTCTGTTTATTTAGTTATTTATTTTTAATTTTTTATTTATTTATTTATTTTTTATTTTTTTATAATTTTTTATTTTTTTACAATAACCTTGTTGTCTGACTATAGATTTATGTTTATCCCAAGCATGTTTGAAGCCATTTACTGTTGACTGTCTCACAACCTCTGTTGGTAGTTTATTCCAATCATCAACCACCATGTTCTTCAGGGCAGTATCCCCTCCCCATGCTAGTTATTTGACAAACCTTTGTCTATTTGCCCAGAAAATGGGCATTTTTTAATTTGACAGATTCAGCTCCCCTATGAGTTCAATGCCATACACTGCCCAAACAGTTTCACTCACCCCTAATCATTATATAACCAATTCCATACCCGCAAATTGAGGTTATCAAGTCATCAACACATGTAATAGAAATGAATAATACCAAAACAGAAAAAAGAGATATTTATTCCAAAAATGTCTAAACCTTAAAAGTGGGCAGTAAATGCTACCCTCAAAGATAAAATCAATAGCACAAATTGTTGAATTTGTTTTGAATATGTTTCTACCAATTTTTTTTTTTTACCTGTACAACATGCTAAAAAATATCACATCTAAATCAAAGAATAAGCGCTACACATGGTGTACATAATTCTGACATGGAATCCCATATGTCTACACGTTTCTCAGGTCTTGCCTGCTTCTTCAGGACAAGGGAAACCAGTAAACTATTTAATAGAGGTCATCTTGATGTCAATATGAGTACAGAGTGCTCAGTATCAGAGGATTGTTCCATAAAGCATAGCCACATGTCATTATAAATGAATAAAATAAAGTGCACATGTCCGTCCACAAGACATGTAGTAGGGATGCCTGTCCTGCTGGAGAAAAGGCCTCAAATTCACCCTCTGTGGGGCTGTCTGGGTGGTCTAAAGAGGGATGTAAAACCTACTGAGAATGTTACTGATTGAATGATGTTCTCAGCAAATATCAGAATATAATATAAAAAAAAAACCCCAGAAAGGTGCCTTTCAAGTTGTTTTAATGGAAGCAGATGATGGTATATCTAATCAACTCTTTAGCCCATGCACTGCTGCAGACAGCAGAATATCCACAGTGACTGCTGTATTTTTTTTAGGAATTGTTTCCATATGTTTTCTGGCAGGTAACAGGCACAACAATACGGTTACAGAAAAGCAAATTCTTTATCATTCTGATGATACCCATATCTATCCACTTGACCTCCGGGAAGATTTATCCCCCTTCATGACCAGGCCATTTTTTTCAGATACAGCACTGCTTTATTTTAACTGACAATTCTGCAGTCATGCGACGTTGTGCCCAAATAAAATCAACGTCCTTTTTTCCCCACAAATACAGCTTTATTTTGGTGGTATTTGATCCCCTCTGCAGTTTTTATTTGTTGCGTTATAAACAAAAAAAGAGCGGCAGTTTAAATGAAACAACAAAACAATGTTCTTTTTTTAGTTTCCGCTATAAAACATATCCAAGAAAAAAAATTGAAAGAATCAAATTTCTTAATGAATTTAGGCCAATATGTTTTCTGTTACATATTTCTCGTAAAAAAAATCCTAATAATCGTATATTGATTGGTTTGGTTATAGCGTCTACAAATGATGGGATATTTGTATTCATTTTTATTTATTTATTTGCTAGTAATGGTGGCAATCAGCGACTTATAGTGGGACTGCGATATTGTGGTTAACATTCGGACACTAACTGACACTTTTTGGGGGCCAGTGGCACTAATACAGTGATCAGTGCTAAACGTATGCACCTTCACTGTACTGATGACACTGGCTGGGAAGGGGTTAACATCAGGGGCACTCAAAGGGTTAACGGTGTGCCTGACTAGTGTTTTTCTAAACTGTGGGAGGTGCTTTTACTAGGGGAAAGCATGGATCAATGCCGCTGCTTTGCAGAGACACAGGATTCATGGCTTTCCTCCTGTCAGTATGGCGATCTGCCTTGTTTACACCGACAGATGGCCGGTCTGTCTCTCTACAGCAGGGATATGGAATTAGCGGACCTCCAGCGTTTGCAGAACTACAAGTCCCATGAGGCATAGCAAGACTCGGACAGCCACAAGCATGACACCCAGAGGCAGAGGCATGATGGGACTTGTAGTATTGCAACAGCTGGAGGTCTGCTAATTGCATATCCCTGCTCTACAGGATGATCATACAGGTGCCGGTGGACATGGAGTCCATGGTACCCGCTGATTGACTTCCGCTACCCAGAAGTGCAGGACCACATACTGTATATATTCGTGATCCTGTGCACAGCTGCCGCCCTGTAGCAGTAAAACTGCAATATGGCAGTCAGCAAGTGGCTATGCAGTGTCTAGGAAGAAGTGTTGGTGGGGCTAGTTCTTTATTTCATTTTATATTTTCTTTTCATTTCACGTATCACGTCATTAAAGTCTACAGTGGACTCACTATTGGGACTTTTATGTGCAAATTGTGGTTTAGGACTTTTATTCCTTATCGGTGCGTCAAGGCTTTCACCTTTGCACAGTGAGTCACTATTATCACATAGATCCTTTGACCTCTCACAGCTAGGCTTTGACTCAGGACTCTTATAGGTGTACCCAACCTCAGAAGGTTTATTAAATAAATGGATCCCTGAAAATTCATCAATGGGTGGTTTCTTTGAATTCTCAGAACTGTTCCGTATCCTATAAGTATCAGTGTTCACTTGGGTGGTTGGGTAACCTTTGCTAGGTAGTTTCTCTGAAATCTCAGAATCGATCCCTAACTTAGAAATTTTGCTACAGAATTCATCCTTTTGGTATTCATTGCCGGGCAGCATCTCGGAATTTATAGAACTTTTCGAGATTGTTGACTTCTCTTTAGGTTTAGGCTTAGGATTAGGATTAGGTTTGTTATCCATCCATGTATAAGGAGTCTCATAGATGTTCTCAGCCCTAGAGCTGTGGCATGTCTCTAAGCTCTCAATGCTGGGTGGTATTTTTTGACTTTCGTAGTATATATTGCAGAACTGTGTATTACTTGAAGGCATCTCAGACTCTTCATTGCTGCCTATTGGTATTGAACTTTTCCTCATGGACTTAAAACCATCATAGTCATTCCATATCTGAGGACCTTCATTGCTGAATGATACCTCTGGACTCTTCTTGCTGACCAATGGCTTTAAAACCTCATATGTGGGTTTTGTGTTGGGGCTCTTGTCACCATGCAGTGGTTTTAAATCTTCAGATCTGCACTTTGTTTTATAAGTGTTTGTGGGCTTTTCCTCCAGATTGTGTCTGCCGGACTGAGGATCAGGACCTCTGTGGTTGCTGCTTCCCTGTAGCGCTGTACATGTGGGAAACAAAAAGAAAATGTTTTCATATGCAGATTTAATGGTAGGAAAAAATGTACAAAAGGTTGATAGTTATTTGTAATATGTAACCATTCTTCTGATATTGGCCAGTCTAATACAACTGGTCAAGCCTATTTTCCCACTTCTATAAAAATTATTTTACTTTATTATGTTTAACAATATTTGACAATAATTGATTTTACATAATATGCAAAAAAAAAGTTGTATTATATTAAACTATTTTGTATGTTTTGTAAAAAACATTTTTTTTTTTTTAACTTTTTCTCATACCTGAATTAGAATTGAAAGATGGCAGATTTCTCAGTTTTACTATACAGGTTTTGGTGTTGTTTTTTTCAGATTTTGAAATGAGAATCAGATCACAGGCCAGTTTCTTAATAGTGGGCTGACACTCAAGGATCCGAATCTTCTCCTCATGGCTGCTGTCCTCCACATCGTCAACCACCACAATCACATTGTCTCTCCCTGTGGATGCACACGAGTTTCAGTCATATTAGTCACATTCTCTCATCTTCTCCTTTCCATTCCTCCATGCCCTCTCTCCTGTCCTTTTCTCTCTCCTCTATCTTCTTTTCCTCTCCATTCCTCCACCCCTCATGTTTCCTATTTTTATCTCCCCTCTCCCTTTTTTCCTTCCTCCCATCTTCTCTCCTCTTCTTGCCTCCCTCTAGAATGTGTCAGACACAAGGCCAAATCCAGCCTTCCAAACCATTTAAAGTTGCCCTCCCACCCAGGGCACCAGCTCTTGCCCTCCACTGCCAGCTCACTACTGTAACTTGCAAACACACAAACCTTCTGTGTTTACAAGGACAGCTTTCCTCTCGGTGGCCCCCACAGATCCTCACCTGCCCTGTTTGCATGGCGGGGACAAGAGAGATGTAGATGCAGGTGCAGTGTGGGATGGGGCATCACATGGTAAGCTGCACTGTGATCCCCATCTGTGCGCAGATGCCCACCAATGACCTCCCTGCATGCTGAACCCTATGCACTGTGCACAGCACACCCTTAAACCCCTCACACTGTACACAGCTCACCCCTGAACTCTGTAATCTGTACGAAGCACACCCCTGAACTCTTTACTCTGTACATAAGGCATCCCTGAAACTGTAGTCTGTGTATAGCACACCCCTGAACCCTGCACTCGGTACACATGATGGATTTTTTGGTATTTATTACCCCTTTAAGATCCACCCATTATTAGTGTGATTTGGGCTTGCCCACCATTCGATGCATTTCAGAGGAAGGGGGATGGTTGGGTTCCTTCACCTATTCCCTGAGAAAAAAAAGCCCTGGATAAGTTTATATAATCTTACAGATACAACAGGCCCTTTCAGGGCAACCATAATCCTGATGCGGCTCCAATGAAATTGAGTTTGACACCCCTGCTCTAGAGAAATATCTTCCTCTTCCCATCCTCTCACCTCCCCTCTAAATGTATATCCTTTCCTCTCCTCTCCTTTCGCCTCTTTCTAGAAGTATATCTTTCTCACTCTCCTAGAATCATATCTTCTTCTATGCTCTCCTCTTTTATTTTCCTGTTTTGTGCTACCATCAATAACCATAGATTCTCCTCCCCTCTCCTCCCCTCTCCTCCCCTCTCCTCCCCTCTCCTCCCCTCTCCAAAAAAAAGAGTCCCTTATCCACTTCCTTGGGTTGGTAGGGGGAAGGAGACTTTACGTAGCTTACCACCCGTTCGGGTTTAGTGTGATTATT
>BLSH010460462.1:269212-291729 GCA_018402905.1 Glandirana rugosa | reverse complement strand
TCGTTGTCCGTGCGATCGTTTGGGTTCCGTCCGGACCCGGACCCGGACTTTGTCCCGAAGTTCGGCCGGACCAGCAGAACCCGAACTTCCAGAGGTTCGCTCAACTCTAGTGTTAACCCCTCTATGTCAATAGGGTTCCAATGGTATCAATGGCCTTCATTCAATTACTTTTTAATTTAATGGCTGCTTATAATTCTTTTGATCCGGCCCATAGTGTGCTGCATATTAGTTTCCTTTGTTCATGTTACATTGTTCCAATGTTTTGTCGGTTGCACTGGTTCTGGTCCACCATATTTCTTGAATTGCCACACCACACCACAAGAACCACAGTTATTGTAGCACTAAAGGACTTTTGTGTTAATTCTTGTGCAATTTTGAAAAGGTACAGGGGCTTATTTTTTCTGTGTTTCCTGCAGGCATGTCTGCCCATTCAAATGAATAAGCTGGTGTACCCATGCAAACGTGGCACTCAGGAAATGGCTAGATGTAAACCTAGTGTAAAAATAAATTTGCATAGATTTACCCCAATAAATAAATATAATAAAATATCTAGTTAAAGCTTATAGAGTTTCATTTTGTAACCTGAATCTCATTGGGCATTTGGGAAAATTACTCCGGCAGCATACTTTAAAGAGTTGACATTTAACCGTCATTTGTCTATTGCCAGATAAGATGTGAACATTCCAGAATTTACAAGAACGGCAGGGGGAAGTGTCCTTGTAAGTTGCCAAGGTATCTTTACATTTTCATTTTGAATCATTCTATTTTACAGGCACAGTACAATTTTTTAACATTGTTTTCCTCATTCTTCTCTAAGTTTTATGACCTTCATCACTTTATATTTTTTCACGAAATGGAACAATAAAACCTTTTGCATCTCATCTGATGGCCCATGTGATGCCATAGTTGAGCTCAGTCTAAAAATTCTATTTTTTTTAAATTGATTATTTTGCTTCAATATTCCGAAAGACAATGCCATGTAAAAAAATAAAACTCATCTCATAACATGCCACTTTAAATGCATTTTGATTTTAATTTTGTAGCATCACGTAAAAAATACACACACATGTGTATGAATCCTGGGGGTGATATTCCAAATGATGCCTATGCCTATACTTAGGTATTCTAGGGGAGATGCTTCCAAAGTTATACCATACAAAAACACTGCAAAGGAAAAATGCATTTACTAATGCTGGCCATACAGTATATGAAAAATCGGCCGAAAATCGGTCATTTGGACAGTGCGTTCATTTTTCGGGACAAATCGGTAATCGGTTGGGACATTTTTGAGCCAAAAAAACAAAGGCCAAGTTTGGAAATTTTCGGCCGAATGAACGATAAATTGAAAGGTTAATGTGTTTTCCGTCCAAACTGTTTGCACTAGGTATATGCGAAAAAATGAACAAAAGACACATTCGTGTGTGTCCATTGAACCATTTATCAGTCATTATGTGATGACGCTATCGTTTGCTCTCACAGCCGATTGTTCGTTTTTTGAAAATGGGTTCGGCCGATTTTTCGCATAGTGTATGGCCAGCATAAGGCTACCAAATTGGAAAAAAATAAGTTTATTGAACATACAAAATTCAAAAACTATTTAGGCAGCGCGTGACCTACCTATATCGTTTTTGACTTTTGTATATCCAATAAACTGATTTTTTTCCAATTTAGTAGCCTAAGTAGATGCATTTTTCCTTTGTGGTGTTTTTTTGTATCACATAAAAATATACAATATGAAAAAAATATATATTTTTCAAAAACATGATACTTAAAAAATACCACCATGAGTCACAAATACACCAACAAAATCATCCTTTAGGAATTCACAATGTTTTATTCCCATTCACATTAAACGTTATTAAAACCATAGGATTGCCTGCTATTTATTTGTTTATATACAGGTATCTTATACCTCCTCCAATGCTAATACCCCCTGTTCATCTCATATATCTACCCAAACTGGTTCTAAACGCAGAATATTTTTTTTACCTTAATGCATTCTCTACATTAAGGTAAAAACCCTTCTGCATGCGGCCCCCAGCCCCCCCTTATATTTACCTGAGCCTGATGTGCTTGAGAACAGTGAAGCATTGGCTCCTGTTACTGTCAACCACAGCCAGTGAAGGGTGGGGGGGAGCCATGTTCTGTGTGTAATGGACAGGAAGAGCTGGCTTGGGAGAAAGCACTCATGAGTGCTCCTATAGCAAGTGGCTTGCTATGGGGGCACTTGGTGGGGGATTGATCCAGGAGCGCCAGTGGAGGACCTGAAAAGAGGAGTGTCAGGGCTGCTCTGTGCAAAACCATTGCACAGAGCAGGTAAGTATAACATGTTTGTTATTTTAATTTAAAATAATCAAGCATTTACTATCTTTTTAATGTTATCAAAACTTCAGGCATCATTCAGTTATCCAGCTGATACTTTCAGAGGGATGAGATCATTTCTCAATGTGGTTCCCAGGTATAACATTTGCTTCTTCAGGAAAAGACTGCGATAGTGGATAATGCTGATTTTGCAATCATTGTTACTTTGGCCTGTAGAGATCTTCATATATTTTGCAGCCCTTGTTCTCACTAAAGCCTCGTACACACGGTGCGATGGTCGTACGACGGGACAACCAAAATCGTATGTTGGCTGTTGTATCTCGTGTACTGACGTGCACTAAGCGATCGTACAACCAAGCCAAACGTAGTGACGTGCTAAGAGCGTATAAAGAGGAAGTTCAGGTGAATGTGATTTGTAAATTAGGAACGTAGGTTTCCCAGAATGGACACTTCTGGGCGTTCCTGATTTCTGAGCATGCGTGTTTTGCACAGTACAACTTTGTTGGCCCAACTTCTCTGTACATACGAGTCAACAGTCGTACGACCGCTTGTTGTACAAAAAAAGTTTTCTAATCTGCTCATCCAACTTCTGTTGTACGACCGCCGCACATCGGCTGTTGTAATCGCGTGTACGGTCGGATGATCGCACAACAAACTGTTGTACAACCGTTATTGTACAACCATTGTACCGTGTGTATGGGCCTTTGTAGAGAGAGGTTGGAGTGTGTTCTTTATGAGCTGAATACAAAATACCTGCACTAAAATACTTTAACCAGTTGAAGCTTGAGTCTTTAGGATTATCATGCTGGAAAAGTTAAGAAACGTTAACATTTAGATTTAGTCGTAGGTTTTGAGCGCGCTGGACAGATTAACCACTTACCAACCGGAAGGATTTCCCAGCTTTAGGACCACAGCACTTTTTGCGATTCGGCACTGCGTCGCTTTAACTGACAATGGCGCGGTCGTGCGACGTTGTACCCAAACAAAATTTGCATCCTTTTTTTCCCACAAACAGAGCTTTCTTTTGGTGGTATTTGATCACCTCTGCTTCATTTCTGATCGCCGCTATAAACAAAAGAAGAGTGACAATTTTGCAAAAAAACCCAAATTTCTTACTTTTTGCTAAAATTCAAATCCCAAAAAAAAAAATATAAAAAAACATTTTTTTTCACAGTTTTTGGCAGATTTATATAATTCCTCATATTTGTGATAAAAAAAATCGCAATCAGCGTTTATTGATTGGTTTGCGCAAAAGTGGCCGTGTTTACGGATGATGAGAATTAATTTCTGGGGTTTTTATTTATTTATTTATTTTTTTTACTAGTAATGGCGGCGATCTGCGATTTTTATCAGTACTGCGATATTGCGGCGGACATGTCGGACATTTTTGACACTTTTTTGGGACCAATGACATTTATACAGCGATCAGAAA
The DNA here is from genome assembly GCA_018402905.1 of Glandirana rugosa. Lineage (NCBI taxonomy): Eukaryota > Metazoa > Chordata > Amphibia > Anura > Ranidae > Glandirana > Glandirana rugosa. Next base: position 287,975 of record BLSH010460462.1, on the reverse strand, counting down.
TTTAAATGTCCACTGATTACTGTATAAATGTCATTGGCAGTGAAGGCGTTAACCTGCAGGGGGAGATCTAGGGGTTAACTGTGTTCCCTGGGTGTTCTAACTGTGGGGGGGGGGCTGTCATGGGCATGAGAGATCTAACTGATCCCAGTGACAGGGATCAGTAGATCACCCATGCCCCTACTAACAGAGCGGGGAACCACCGTGTTTAGATTGGCGGTTCCCCGTTCTTTGCCTGTGGCCATTCATCGCGGCTCGCTGGCGGACATCGGGTCCGCCCGAGCCGCGGGCACATTCCTCAGGAGTGCGGCGGGCGCGCGCTCCCCCTAGCGGCTGTTCGCAGATCGCCGTGTTTTTACGGTGATTCCCGCTCAGCATCCCGACTGCCGCCGTGAAAACACGGCACGCGGTCGGGAAGTGGTTATAGGACAACTCTACTTTTTTTGTTCATTTTTTTCCTTTCATTTTCTCCAACCCCCCCATCTGCTTTTTTTTTAGGGGGTTTATTTCAGCCTCAAATGACTGCTTGAGGCCACCATGAGTATGGCTTACTGTGACCCTCAATTGGTTAATATGCCACTTAGTCTCGTTTGTCAATGTAGGGGGTAATATTGATTGTTTATGTCCACTGCTACGGGAGAGCCGGTGAGGGGACGGAGCTTGACCCAGCTCCTGTGGTCACTGGACGAATGAAAGAGAGAATCCTTGGTGCTGTACATCCACGGGGTTGTGTGATGATCAGAGAGACAACCTCAGCCTGGGCTCCCGCCATGCCACGACCACAACGAGTATGGCTTACCGATAGAAATGAACATTCACAGTACAGAGCAGCCAGTTTTTGTAAGAAAGGCAATGGATCTTGGAGCGGTCTGGGACAGTGAAGCCTGCTGGATTGGGGCCAAAGGTAAGTATAAACCAAGCGGGCAGAACTCAAGGAGCAAAATAAAATAGAAATTAATTTTAAACTACAATTATCTTTTATAACTGATAACTGTGAGTAAAAGCCAGCATCCAGGAGAGGGCCCAAATGATCAACAGCATCATGTAGCACATAGTATCATATGATCACCGTGTAATGCTTTGTGGACCTTATTGAAGTTGTTTAGTAAATCATAGTCATCTCTATCTAAAGGTCCATGGGCACAGGTACTCCAACGAACCTTCACGGATGCAGCTTGATTCGCTCAAAAGCCCAAAATGCATGATAACTGACCAATTTTAGTCGGTATTTGTATTTCAAAACCTGTCAGTGCATTGCAAATAACTATTTCCAGCAGATAAGATTTTCTTTAATATCAGTTAAAAAAAGATAATACAAAAAGTTTTAAAATAAAAAACACTGTATCTGGGCAGTGTCACTGTTTATAACATATATAACAAACTGCAAGGCTGCAAGCCACGCCGCTCCAGGTGAGATAAGAGAGATGACCTCCTCTCCACAGGCTCTGGTTCAGTCCGTCAAATGGAGATGCACATGCAGAAAAGTATGGATAACCGCACACTTGGAGTTTGAAGGAATTCATAGTATTTATCGAAGAATAAAATCCATCAAAAAATATTGTTTAGACACAAGTACAGATGTGACAACAATAGATTGACATGTTTCACGAAATCACATTCTCTTACTCATAATCTGATCAGATTATGAGTAAGAGAATGTGATTTTGTGAAACATGTCAGTCTATTGTTGTCACATCTGTAGATTTCCTTCAAACTCCAGTGTGCGGTAACCCATGCTTTTCTACAAGTGTCACTGTTTAATTGGCTTGGTCATACTTTCTAATTTCTGCACCATGTCTGGCTACTTTCATTGAAGAACCATTTCATATTCTCATTGTTGGATCTTCTCTCTGGGCTTTTATTATTGGTCAATGGCTCTGTCTGTGTTCTAAGATTCCCTTTGCTTGGCTGTGGGACATAACTACCAGGAATGGATATGGATGGTGTCTCTGGATTGTTATCACTGGACAGTGTTTCATGATTCTCATTTCTGGACCAGGTTTGGGCATTCTCATTATAGAACCATTTCTTGGGTTTTGGGGTGTTGTAAGGTTTCTCGGGGCTCTTTTTATTGCACGGTGAGTTTGAATTCTTATGATTGCACCATGTGGGAGGCTTCTCGCTCTTGGATACTGTTTCAGAATTCTTGTAGCTGGGCTTTGTTTCACAGTTTTCCTTGATGTGTATTTTGTTAAGCATTTCCTTGAAGAGCTCATCTGTAAATGGTACTTTAGGATCCACATAAAAATTCCCAGCGTCTAAAGTCTCTAACCTGCTACATGTTTCTGGACCCTCGTTCCTGTTTACGGTCTCACAACTCCCAAACCTATCCCATGTCCTCAGATTCTCATAGCTGGAGGAGCTCTGAAGATTCTCAAAGTTGTCCCAGCAATTAGGATTATCAAAGCTAGCCAACCTTTCAGAACTATCAAAGACTGAAAGAAGATTCATGTAGATGGGCTCTTTATCATCCTTTGATCTACTGGACATCACAGGAGCACAAACGTTCATGTGAACCTCAGAAGTATTGTTCCATGTCTTAGGACTCTCACATCTGGATGAAAACTCAGGGTTTTTGTTGGCATTTGATATCTCAGAAAAAGGAATCTTGATTTTGATTTTGCTATCCTTTATATCATTGCTGCAGAAAAGACCATCATGACTCTTGTGGACTTCTGGTACTTTTTCTGTAAAAAAGTGATTAATTTAAATTTGATATTAAAATTAAATGGAAAGAAAAACAAAATAAATGGTTTATTAGAGAAAGGTTGGATAAATTATTCAAAATACATTGGAAGCTTCCAAATTTTGTTCGGTTTTATGTTGATAACTCTCATGTTGGATATCAAAAATGTGTTTATCAGCAAAACTGTAACAAATCAAACATGTGGCATTAGAGTTTTATCATTTCACATAAAGGATCATTCATTTTATATACCTGAAGTGGAGTTGAAAGGTCGAAGATTCCTCAGTTTGGCGACTAGTGTTTTTGTATTTGTTTTCTCTGTGTTTGAAACGAGAAGAAGATCATAGGCCAATGTTTCGATGCTGGGCTGAATATTCAATATTCGTCTCTTCTCCTCATAACTGCTATCTTTCAGATCATCAATGATTATAATGAAATTTTCCTTCCCTGTAGGTACACATGGTGGAGTTAATGTTCTAAAAGAGTAGTTACACTTATACTTTATTTCCAAAAGTATTACATGTACATGAACTTTAATGGCATCCCAGTCTTAGTCCGTAGGGTTCAATATTGAGTTGGCCCACCCTTTGCAGCTATAACAGCTTCAACTCTTCTGAGAAGGTTTAGGAGTGTCTATGGGAATGTTTGACCATTCTTCCAGAAGCACATTTGTGAGGTCAGGCACTGATGTTGACGAAAAGACCTTGCTCACAGTCTCCGCTCTAATTCATCCCAAATATGTTCTATCTGGTTGAGGTCAAGACTCCTGTGTTGAAATAAGAAGGGGCCATCCCCAAACTGTTCCCACAAAGGAAGCATGAAATTGTCCTAAATGTCTTGATATGCTGATGCGTTAAGAGTTCCCTTCACTGGAACTAAGGGGCCAAGCTCAACCACCATTCTTCTATGAGCTATAGTGCTCAGATCGAGAAGGAGACCGCTGGCAGGTCACAACAGATCCCAGCGGTGTTGTAAAATAAGGTATTTTGCTGAATAATTTTTAAAAACCACAGATACTCACAATATATCTTCATGTAAGAGAGGGGATTACAGGATTTCTCAGTAGTGACTATACAGCCACTTTTTATATTCAGAGTCCCTCTGTGAACATGCTGCCCCATGTTACTATACACCTTCCTTGATGTATGTTGCATTTAGGAGGGACACTGCTGAGCCTGTGCCCTTTCCATCAGTCCAGCGTAGCTCTGCCGCCTCACTCCCAGGGACAGAATGGGGTCCCGCTGAGCACTAGCGCGGACCTCATGTGTGCTCAACATTAACTCCTTCTTGCTCCTGTTCCATGCAGCTAGGTACATGAGGTCTTGGTTCCAGTTACTTTGGGATAACCGGCCATTAGGGAGGGAGGCAGAACAACCTTGCTATAGGAGGACCTGCCACCTATGCCAGATACCACGCTTTATGACCGGATGCTATAGGTTCCCACCAGTTCTTGGTTACCTGTTGCAACTGCTCTCCTGCTCCGACCCTTATGCCAAGTTGACCCTTTGTAGTGGCCTTACTTTGTACCCCAGGTGTGTGTTACAGGCTCTGTTCTTCTGATACGCCATTTACCCCCATGCACCCCTTTGAAAAACTTCAGACCAGGCTTAAGAACAGTTCAAGAACTATACTTAAAGTGTTTCAAGAACATTAAAGCATTTAAGTGCAACTCTGTCCAATCCCGAGCTAACTACTGGTGACTATCCAAGCGCATCGGAAAGGTGAGATCCCATAAAGATAGAGTCCATAACTGGTAGTGATGGCTACATTCTCCTGATTGACTGGGACCCTTCTGGCTCCAATGCGGTCCCGCTTAAAAGCCCCTTGAAGCCCGGCCTTTCTCCTATATCTATCAATCCGGGAAGGGAGGCAGGACCCAAAAAGCCTGGGAAACTGGTGGCAGAACCTTAACTTTTCCCTAACTTTGGTAGCCTAAGCTCACTTGCTGTTGCAGAACATTCCCCTTGTAGGCACCTGCCTGCAAACGCATTGTAACTATTCTTATATAACATTTATTAGATAAGATAGTATTCATCTAGAATTGCAATTAATAAAGGGTGATGGATGGACGAGTACTCTTAATGCATTTTACGGAGTTTATCTGCTTTAGGAGCATAACCGGTATAAGCAAAGATTTTGGTACTATTGGAGAAGGTCCTTCCTATAAAAGCAGACATTAGGATGGCAAGGCCAAACACATAGCAACCAAGATGGAGAGGATAACAGGTACCAAACCCGGATGGACATCATTTTAACCCATAGTCATAACTAAATATCATCCATACCAGTTGGCAGCCTTTTCGTGCTGTAGGTCTACTAATAGCAGAGGGTAACAATGGATGTTGTCTGGGGGATATTAGTGATGCACACTGTGATAGCTGGTTTTATTAGATTGGATTTAACTTTTATGTAATAAAATGTCAATCTTTTTAACAGTGTTCTTGTGAGTCCTGTTCCTGAGGTTTTGGGCACCGTGAAAATCCCCTATTGTATTATTTTCTACGTTGTGAGTTTTTTGTGCTATGTCGTCCGTCCCACAGTTCATGGATATTTTGTACCCAGGTTTACGTGGAGGGCTCCTACCTAAATGCATAGCTCAGTATTTAATATTAATTCTTAATTTGCTTGTCTAGTTGAATACATCAGTTAATTTACGTATTAGTAGTTCTGCTAGCTTTAAAAATTGAAAACCACTACAGTGGCCACATTTTAACATACATCTCAGGAATTGGAGGTTATTAAAAATCGTTTTATTCAAACCCAAAAAAGAGTTATTATTTATAATGATCTTAGGAACAAAATGCAATGTACAAAAAATTAATAAGTAAATAAAAAATTAGGATTGGCCAAGTGATCTGAAGTTGTGATAACTTTGAATAATTAATCAAAAGGAGGGTAATTAGAGTTAAAAATATCTATTTATCTATGTTTCCATTGACAACGTCTGTTTGGACAAAACGTATGTAGGGGTAGGGCGGAGCGTGTGCTAATGTCACCCACTCTTTGCTGGAGCCAGCACCAGCTGCGTTTTCTAATGCATTGTGTGATTGCAAGAAATTATCTTGTAAGTTGTTTTTTAGCCTTTAATAAATAAAAATTTCAATGGCATCACACTATTGGAGGTTTCTCTTCATTGAGCTATCTTTTTTGAAGAACAGGGGGAGGGTAACACAGTGAAGTCCCAATGTGAAGTGCCGTTCAGTGTCCCCTGATCTATTGCTGCACATTCGCGCAGTTCCATGCTATATCAGACCTCCTATAACTTGGGGTCTGTCTCTCTGGTAAGAGGCTGGCTGTGTTGAGTTGGTGGGCTCATTGATCACAACACGTTGTTGCTTTATGTAAAATGATGGACACTTTTCTGTGCACACTGAGGATGGGATCTATTCACTTGATCGCTAGATTCCATTTGTGGACTCTATATAATTGCTTTATATATCACTGGCCTTCACTATTTTATTTATCTATTTATATGATTTTTATTTTTTATTTATGGTGAACATAATCAATGTCAATTTTATGCTTTATTTACACATCACAACTATTTTGGGATATATCTATCTATGTATTGATCTATCCCTTACCAAGTAACTCATGTAGGATTTTCATTTCTTCATCATAGAGGGAACCGGTTATATCAGAAATGTTGACTCCTCCTCTGTTCTTGGTGTGGTAGAGGATTCCAAATGTGCACTGAGATGCATCACCTATGAATGTTGTTAATGCATTAGATATGACAGTTGATCTGACATCCTGGACCCAATCACTGCACTCCTGCGATGTGAGAATGGATATCAGCCAAGCATAATCCCTCTTGTCGGATCTGGAGAAAATGCCAACCGTGTGTTTCTTCTCCATTATCCCCTGAAAAGGTGAATTCATGTAGAATGAAACAGAATTGATATAGTTGTTAGCGACAACACTTATTTATTACATTACTAAACACTTCATATTATCTTTTTGAATTAAATAAATGTTTTAACTACTTCCAACCCGGCCTATAGCAAAATGATGGCCGGGCGGTGTTTCCGTTATCCTGACTGGAAGTCATATGATGTCTTCAGGATAACCCGCGGTCGCGCGCCCATGGGGGCACCCATCGCTGCGATCAGTCTGACATACCGCATTACCAATCTCAGTAAAGAGCTTAAATCGGAAGGTTTTTAACACATGATCAGCCGTGACCAATCACAGCTGGTCACAGTGTAAACAGGAAGAGCCGTGTATCGGCTTTTCCTCTACTCGCGTCTGCAGATGCAAGTAGAAGCGAGCTGATCTGCGACTCTTCTGACAGGGGGGTCTGCACTGAATATTTATCAGTGCAGCCCCCCCTAGGATCGCCACCCAGTACCACCAGGGAGCCCACCAGGACCACTAGGAAATTCCCACTCAGGGACCACCAAGGAAGCCCACCCTGACCACCAGGGAGCCCACCCTAGATCACCAGTTAAGGGGCACAATGCCCAACATGGATGGCACCCAGGACCACCAGGGAATGCCTCCAAAAAAGTGCCATCTGTCATTGTCACCTATCAGTGCCCACTGGTGCCCACCAGTGCCACCTATCAGTGCCCATCAGTGCCACCTATCAGTGCCACCTATCAGTACCCATCAGTGCCACCTATCAGTGCCCAGTGCCACCTATCAGTGCCACCTATGAGTGCCATTAAGTGTCACCTAAGAGTGCCCCCCAGTGCCGCCTATTAGTGCCCATCATTGCTGCTTATCAGTGCCACCTATCAGTGCCCGTCAGTGCTGCTTATCAGTGCCGCCTATCAGCGCTGCATATACATGCCTCATCATCAGTGCCTATCAGTGCCACCTCATCAGTGCTGCCTTATTAGTGCCAATCAGTACTGCTTCATCAGTGCCCGCCAGTGTAGCAGTGCCCCTCAGTGATGGAGAAAATGTACTTATTTACAAAGTTTTGTGACAGAAGCAAAGAAAACCTTTTTTTTTCCCGAAAAATACCACCAAAAGAAAGCTCTATTTGTGGGAAAAAATGATAACAATTTTGTGTGGGTACAGTGTCGCATGACAGCGCAATTTTCATTCAAAATGTGACAGTGCTGAAAGCTGAAAATTAGTCTGGGCGGGAAGGGGGGGTAAGTGTCTGGTATCGAAGTGATTAAACCACTCTGGCACTTTTCTTTGGTAGACTTGCTGTTTTTTTTTTTTTTGCTTTGTTTTTTAGATTAAACAGTGCAACACATTGCTGGTATACAGTATGTAAGTTTGATATCAAAGATATTTGGATATTAGTGCTGCAGTGCACCGAATTGCATCCCAACAATATTGTCAGGATCCTTCCAGAACCTACAGCGGCTCTACCACATCAGCTGATAGTGGGCGGTGTGAATTGCACAGGAGTCTTGTGTGTATTCTGGTCCATTTCAGGTCCGAATTCAGCCAAAAATTCGGGCTGAAATCAAACATAAAACGGTGAATGGAGACGCACCAGACCCCTGCTGGGAGCCGCTCCATGCTCCAGTGCAAACCCAGCCTCAAATTAAGTGCACTCCTGTGATTCACAAGAGAAGTGGCTTTGGCCATACTTCTTTTACCCACTTGCCGTCCAGCCGCCATAATTATACAGGGACAGGTCGGCTCTCCTGCCCAAATCACCGTAGCTGTACGCCGGTCCATGCACGAGGTATTGTGGGCGCAGCCGTGTTGCGTGAGCATGCCCACAGACCCGCGATCGCCTACTACAGAGGCAGAGCGGAGATCTGCCAATGTAAACAAGGCGGATCCCCGTTCTGTCAGGGGACATGACACAGATCTACTGTTTCCAGTGATCGGGATCAGTTAGATCTGTCATGTCCCTGCAAGCCCAGCCCCCACAAAGTTAGAACACAGCAAGGGAACACACTTAACTCTTTGATCGCCCCCTAGCCACTTGCCGACCGCCGATCGGCATCTGACGGCGGCAAAGTGGCTCGTTCCCGCAAAACGCCGTCATACGACGGCGGCTGCGGGAACTAGTTTAGTGAGCGCGCGCCGCCGGAGGCGCACCCGCGCGCTCACTGTGTTCGGGGAGGGCCAGGGAGTGGGTGCGGCGGCTTCGATTGCCGCCGGCTACCCGCAATGGCCCCCCCGGAGCGAAGGAGCGGAGGTCCGTGTATGTAAACACAGACCTCCGCTCTGTGTGAGGGGGAAGGGCTGTGATCACAGCCTTCCTGTACGTGAAGGCTGTGACCACTTCCCTTCCCCAGTTAGGGCAGTCCCCATACAGTTAGAACACGCCCAGGGAACACAGTTAACCCTTAGAGCGCCCCCTGCAGGTTAACCCCTTCACTGCCAATGGCATTTACACAGTAATCAGTGCATTTTTATAGCACTGATCGCTGTATAAATGCCAATGGTCCCAAAAAAGTATCAAAATGTTCCGACATGTCCGCTGAAATATCGCAATACCGCAAAAAATCGCAGATTGCCGCCATTATTAGTAAAAAATAAAAAAAAAATAAAAACCTCAAAAATGAATTCTCATCATCCATAAACGCGACCACTTTTGCGCAAACCAATCAATAAACGCCGATTGCGATTTTTTTATCGCAAATATGAGTAAGAATATAAATCGGCCAAAAACGGTGAAAAAAAAAGTTTTTTTATATTTTTTTTTTGGATTTGTATTTTAGGAAAAAGTAAGAAATTTGTTTTTTTTTTTGCAAAATTGTTGCTCTTCTTTTGTTTATAGCGGCAATCAGAAATGACGCAGCGGTGATCAAATACCACCAAAAGAAAGCTCTATTTGTGGGAAAAAAAGGACGCAAATTTAGTTTGGGTACAACGTCGCACGACCGCGCAATTGTCAGTTAAAGCGACGCAGCGCCGAATCGCAAAAAGGGCTCCGGTCCTAAAGCTGGAAATCCTTCCGGGGCTGAAGTGGCTAGAGTTTAACCCCATTCCCTGCCAGTGACATCTATACAGTAATCAGTGGCTATTTAAAGCTCTGATCGCTGTATAAATGTCATTGGTTCCAAAAAAGTGTCAAACGTTTCCGATCTGTCTGCTGCCTTGTCGCAAAAATCGCAGATCGCCGCCATTACTAGTAAAAACAATTATAATAAAAATGCCATAAAACTATTCCCATAGTTTGTAGACGCGATAACTTTTGCACAACCCAATCAATATAGCCTATTGCGATTTTTTTACCAAAAATATGTAGAAGAATATATATCGGCCTAAACCGAGGAATAAATCTGTTTTTTATATATTTTTTGGGATATGTATTATAGCAAAAAGTAAAAAAAATAGTTTTCTTTTTTCAAAATTGTCGCTCTTATTTTGTTTATTGTGAAAAAAATAAAAAACGCAGAAGGGATCAAATACCACCAAAAGAAAGCTATATTTGTGGGAAAAAATGGACATCAATTTGTTTTTTTTACAACGTCACACGACCGCGCAATTGTCAGTTAAAACAACGCAGTGCCGTATTGCAAAAAATGCTCTGGTCAGGAAGGGGGTAAATCCTTCCGGGCCTGAAGAGGTTAAAGTGACATTTAACAAACGTTTACAAAAGGCCACCATGCAATGAAAATGACTTATCCCTCCTAAAGGTATTCTTCTCTGTCTTGATGAGATACCCTAGCTACAAATCCAACACTTCAAGGTGTGCCCGATGCCTGGTGCACCACTGCGGTCCATTGTTAATATTGTTGCCCTGTAGTAATGTGGGGGGCAGGGCCGTCTTAATAGCATCATGGGCCCTTGGGCAAAGTAATGCACTTGGGCCCCTACCAGCCTGCCCCAATTTATGCACCTACTCTTAAGTATAAATCGTTGATATAATTAAACATATATTTATTAGTGCTTTCAATAGAATCAATTTTAAACAATAAGAAAACATGCCATAAATAAAAGTCAACACAAAGGGCACAGTATGGAGGGGGCAGGAGAACGCAGCATAGAGGCAGGAAGGCACAGTACATGGGGTCCGGAGGGCACAGTATAGGGGATGAAGAGGTCACAGTACGGGGGGCAGGAGAGCACAATACAGGGGGCCAGGAGGGTACAGTACAGGGGGTGCAGGAGTGTACAATATTAGGAGGCTGGAGGGCACAGTACAGGGGATGCAGGAGTGTACAATATTGGGAGGCTGGAGGGCACAGTACAGGGGATGCAGGAGTGTACAATATTGGGAGGCTGGAGGGCACAGTACAGGGGGTGCAGGAGTGTACAATATTGGGAGGCTGGAGGGCACAGTACAGGGGGTGCAGGAGTGTACAATATTGGGAGGCTGGAGGTCACAGTACAGGGGATGCAGGAGTGTACAATATTGGGAGGCTGGAGGGCACAGTACAGGGGGTGCAGGAGTGTACAATATTGGGAGGCTGGAGGGCACAGTACAGGGGGTGCGAGAGCACAGTATGAGGAGGTATGATGATACAGTGCGGGGGGGGGGGGGCAGGGGGGCACAGTATCGAGGGGCAGTAATGTATAATATAGATACAGTCTCCTGAAGCAGAGCAGCACAGGGAAGCTGCTGTCACAGATCTTCCTTCTTCCTTAACCCCTGCATAGTGCCAGAAGAGTGACGGAGACTGCAGGAGGAAAGTAGTGGGGAGAGACTTCATTGTGATTGAAGATTTAGCCCAGTGACAGGCCACAGCTGTACCCACAGCCCAGATTCCGGGATGCTGCTCGGGACATGGCAAATCCGGAACCATTGGCAAGTATGATGCAATGCAAGAATATCATGGGGCCCCCCATGCACACGAGGCCCCTGGGCAGTGCCCAGGGGTACCCATGCATTAAGACAGCCCTGGTGGGGAGTCGGCAGAAGGAACCCCGAAGTGTGTTGGATGTAGAAGATTTTTCAGGCCATGTACCTTGTCAAGACAGAAGAGAAAGGTGTTGGAGGTGGTGGAAGGGGTAAGTGGAGTTTTTTATTTTTTAGAGAGGACTTTTGTAAAATGTTATTCAACTAACAACAGAATCAAGACCAAGCATTTTCTGGCACTTTTTGGTTACAAGTTTAAATCAGTATTTTTTTGCTAGAAAATGACTTAGAACCCCCAAACATTTTATATATATATATATTTTTTTTTTTAAAGGAGCCCCTAGGGAATAAAAGGGTTGTTATTTTTTTATTAATACCAAGGATTGAGAGGAACTAGTCTCCCAAAAAATAGCTGGACTTTATGGGCACACCAAAGGATGAAGATACAACAAATTAAAACAAACATAATTTATTACAAAAAATGCCTTAAAATTTGACATATACTAATAAACATAAAAGGCACCCTTGTAAGAAAAGGACTGAGCACCACCCATAGGACCAGGAAAGGAAAGGAGAAATGGGGTCTGGTATAGTCTAGGGTAAACAATTGTCATAAATGATGTAAATATGGACCCAAACATGACTCCGCCCTGGTCTGTTGACATCTCTCACCTGGCACAGAAGAAAAACAGGGAAACGGCGAGGGGGCGGGGGCGGGGCGGGGCTCTGTGTCTGAATGGACACAGGGAGCTCTGACTCAGCTCAGGTGCCCCCATAGCAAGCTGCTTGCTGTGGGGGCACTGAACAGAAGGGAGGGGCCAGGAGAGCCACCGAGGGACCTGAGAAGAGGAGGATAGGGGGGCCACTCTGTGCAAAACCCCTGCACATAGGAGGTAAGTATGACATGTTTGTTATTTTTAACCACTTGCCGACCGCATGGCGTAGGTATACGGCGGCAAGTTGGCTCCGCTGCGCAGATTGCCGTTTATACACGGTGATCCGCGCAGCCGAAGTTGCGGGCAGGCACGCGCTCTCGTGCCCACCACACACTGCATGAGTGTGGCCACGAGTCGGGCAGACTCGACGTTTGCCGGTGACCTGCAATCGCCTGATATAGCAGAAAAGCGGGGTACCACCGATGTAAACATGGCGGTTCCCCTCTCTGTCAGGCGGCATTACAGAGTTCTACCGATTCCTGTCACTGGGATCAGTTAGATCTCTGGTGCCCCTGACAGCCCAGCCCCCTCACAGTTAGAACACGCCTAGGGAACACAGATAACCCCTAGATCACCCCCTGCCAATGACATTTATAAAGTTATCAGTGGATATTTCAATTTCTGATCGCTGTATAAATGTCATTGGTCCCAAAAAAAGTTTCAAAAATGTCCGACATGTCCGCCTCAATATCACAGTCCCGATAAAAATCGCAGATCGCCAACATTACTAGTAAGAAAAAAAGTAAAAACGCCATAAATTAATTCTCATAGTTTGTAAATGAAGCAACTTTTGTGCAAAATAATCAATAAACGCAATTGCAATTTTTTTTACCACAAATATGTAGAAGAATATAAATCGGCCAAAACTGTGATGAATAATTTCATTTTTTTATATATATTTTTTTTTTGGATATGTATTATAGCAAAAAGTAAAAAATATAGTTTTTTTTTCAAAATTGTCTCTCTTTTTTTGTTTATAGCGGTGATTAGACATGCAGAAATGACGCAGCGATGATCAAATGCCACCAAATGAAAGCTCTACCTGTGGGGACAAAAGGATGCACATTTTGTTTGGGTACAACGTCGCACGACCGCGCAATTGTCAGTTAAAATGAAGCAGTGCTGAATCACAAAAAGTGCTCTGGTCCTAAAGTGGGAAATCCTTCTGGGGCTGAAGTGGTTAAAGCAGTAATAAAACCAAAAATGTAATATATTGCAGCTTACCAATCATTAGATATGGTGGCTGCATTCGTTTTCTTTTCTTTGGCTTTTTTCCCTCTGTTTTAACCTGGTGACCTGGCCTGTAACACACCTCCATTATTATTGAGCCACAACTCTGGGGGAATGAACACAGGAGGCACAGCCACATTGTCAGCCTGCGGAGTGTTAAATGTATTAAAAGATTTAGAACCACTAACAAATTGAAGCCAATCTCCAGCTTACACTTTATAATCAGTTACAGCAGACCGGGTTTTTTTTTCCTTTTGGGATAAAGGTTTTGCATGAATAAACAAAAGTGAATCATGTTAATCACCCCTGCCAATGTTAATGGGTTTGTCTCAATTATGTAAACTGATACTTTTTTTGGAGCGTTTGTGCTGTGAAAAAAAAAAACAGACTTGCTGGCTGGATCCCCAGATGAAAATAGAAGAAAGTAAACCTAATAAAGGAAACCAATGCAGCAATCACATATAAGAATTGATAAACTGCAATATAATAATTGTTTGCTTTGGGGTGCAATACCAGGCTAAAGTAAAATGTTATTTCCTGCTGAGCGTAGGCTCAATTCCCGATCACCTGATCGCTGTGATAGTCTGGGATTGGTTAGCACAGTGATCAGTCACTGAACAGCCCATCCAAGTTTTTTTTTCTTCTCCTTTTGAATGGAGAAAAAAAAACACATTGTATCTTTTTCTCCTTGCTAGAAGAGAAATTTGTAAACAAAACGTTGTGTAACTAAATAAATAAATTAATCAATACAATAATAATGATAAAATAGCTGGATCTGAGTTTGATCCAGGTCAGTGTCAGGGTTGGGGTCAAGGTTAGGGTCAAAGGTTATGCTCAGAGTCAATGTCAGGGTCGGTGTAATTAGGGTAGATTAATAAAAAAACATTTTTTAAAAAAACATTAGTATCATTTTTAGTTAAGACAAAAAAGCAAAAAGTGAATTATTGTTTCTAGGCCCCACTATGGGTACAAACAACAAATAAAATACACATGTGGTATCTCTGCGACTGTTAGGAGCAGGGAAATGTGTTCAGGGTTGTTCTTTGGTGGTAATTCATGGCATTAGCGAGAAATATACAGCTACATTTTTAACCAGTTGCCGACCCCCCGCCCCCCCCCCGCCGTCACCTGACGGCGGCAACTTGGCTCGATATCGCGAATCGCTGTCATCTGACGGCGGCTGCGGGATCGCGGATTGTGAGCACATGCATGCCGCTCGCGTGCTTACTGTGTATCGGGGGAGCGGGTAGGATGGACTCGATGGCTACCTGCGATCGCTCCCCCGCAGTGAGAGAACTGGGATCCGTGTATGTAAACACACGGATCCCCGTTCTGACAGGGGAGAAGTGTGATTGCAGGCTTCCTGTACATGGGAGCAGAGATCTCTCTCCTCCCCCAATCAGCCCAGCCCCCACACAGTTAGTAACGCCTCCCAGGGAACACAGTTAATCCTTTGAACACCCCCTAGTGCTAACCCCTTCCCTGCTAGTGACATTTACACAGTAATCAATTTTCATAGCACTGATCCTGCATACATGCCAACGGTCCCAGAAAAGTGTCAAAAGTGTCTGGCATGTCCGCCGCAATATCGCAGTACCACTAAAGATCGCTGATCACCACCATTACTAGTAAAAAATAAATAATCATTTGTAAACGCTGCAACTTTTGCGCAAACTAGTCAGTATACGCCGATTGCAATTTTTTTTATCAAAAATATGAAGAAGAATATAAATCGGCCAAAACTGATGAATGAATTAGTTTTTTTTTTTGTTTGTTTTTTTTTTTTGGATTTGTATTTTAGCGAAAAGTAACAAATATTGTTTTTTTTTCAAAATTGTCGCTCTTTTTTTGTTAATAGCGAAAAAAGTAAACACAGCAGAGGAGATCAAATACCACCTAAAGAAAGCTCTATTCGTGGAAAAAAAAAGGACGCTGTTTTTGTTTGGGTACAACGCCGCACAGCCGCGCAATTATCAGTTAAAGCGACGCAGCGCCGAATCGCAAAAAGTGCTCTGGTCCTAAAGAGGGAAATCCTTCCGGGGCTGAAGTGGTTAAAAAGTTTTTTTTTTTTTTGTACTATTTTGGGCCTGTATTGACAGTCCTTTGATGAAGTAATAAAGAAATAAATCCAGGAGATATCCATTATAGTTACAAGCAAATGAAAAGCTAACTTGTCCTCAACAAGGTATAATCCACCTGGATACACTAAGTAGCTGTGATGATGTACAGTTTTACTAACACGTGTCAAACTTGCAAAACTGTGTTCAGGCATTAAGATTTGTTTTACCTAAGGGGTTAAAAAAATCCTGCATTTACAACAACCCCCCCCCCCCTTGACAGTGACACATGGTTTCTCTCTCTTAGTAGCACAACTCTTACCTTTCATCTGATCACCTATAGACTGTCTGCTGGTCTAGTAGTAGATTGGACATTGGGTGAACCTCGGATGATGTGGTCTCCCTAGTACATGGAATATTCAGGTTCTTGCAGACATCTGTGTAAGTGAGGTCTTGATAGGATACTTGTCACTTCAACATTGATGAGTTTTTATTAAATCTGTGTTACTGCTCCTCCTACAAGTGGAAACAAATTTCTTTTTCTCTACAAATAATGTGAGTCAAGTCTTCACATTTACAACATAACGCAAGGACGAAGTTCTCTGTATGCATCCAACCAACTGGTTTTGTTTCAGGTCTTCCGGGTTATAAATAAGCTTTTAGAATTCCTTTTTCTTTATCAGTTTGCCATCTCTGCTATTAGACTTAGGTAGGGTTTTTTCTTTACTATCTTTTAAAAGTTCTGCACTTGTGTGCAATATAGGTGGATATCCAAACTTAAAGGAGACCTGTCATTAGATAAATACATAAGGGTTGATATACTAAAGGCAAATTGGTTGTTCACTTTGCATTTTGTAAGCCAGTTTTTTACTTTGCAAGGGTATCCAAATCATTAGTAAGACCTAATCTGGAATACACAGTTCAGTTTTGGTTCACAAAAAGGATATCAGGGAACTGGAGAAAGTGCAGAGAAGGGCAACCAAACGAATAAGAGGCATGGAGGAGCTCAGCTATGAGGAAAGATTAGAGGAACTGAATTCTGTCTTGAGAAGAGGAGATTAACCACTTCAGCCCCGGAAGGATTTCACACTTTAGGACCGGAGCACCTTTTGCGATTCGGCACTGCGTCGCTTTAACTGACAATTGCGCGGTCGTGCGGCGTTGTACCCAAACAAAATTTGCGTCTTTTTTTTCCCACAAATAGAGCTTTCTTCTGGTGGTATTTGATCACCGCTGCGTCATTTCTGATCGCCGCTATAAACAAAAGAAGAGCGACAATTTTGCAAAAAAACCCAAATTTCTTATTTTTTGCTAAAATACAAATAAAAAAAAATATATAAAAAAACATTTTTTTTCATCGGTTTTGGCCGATTTATATTCTTCCTCATATCTGTGATAAAAAAAATCGCAATCGGCGCTTATTGATTGGTTTGCGCAAAAGTGGCCGTGTTTACGGATGATGAGAATTAATTTCTGGGGTTTTTATTTTTTTTTTTGTTTTTTACCAGTAATGGCGGTGATCTGCGATTTTTAGCGGTACTGCGATATTTCAGCGGACATGTCGGAACATTGTGACACTTTTTTGGGACCATTGGCATTTATACAGCGATCAGTGCTATAAAAATGCACTGATTACTGTGTAAATGCCATTGGCAGTGAAGGGGTTAACCTGCAGGGGGCGCTCTAAGGGTTAACTGTGTTCCCTGGGCGTGTTCTAACTGTATGGGGGCTGCCCTAACAGGGGAAGGATAGTGATCACAGCTTCCATGTAAAGGAAGGCTGTGATCACAGTCCTTCCCCCTTCACAGAACGGAGGTCCATGTTTACTTACACGGACCTCCGTTCTTTCACTCCGGGGGGGGGCATCGCGGGTGGCCGGCGGAGATTGACTCCACCGCACCCGCTCCCTGGCCCTCCCCGGACACAGTGAGCGCGCGGGCGCGCCTCCGGCGGCGCGCGCGCGCTCACTGTGCGCAATCTGGCATATAATATAATATATATCATATAATGCACGCCCTTACTTTGGACTACGGTTCACTGTAACACCACCAGGTAATCACTTTGTGAGTTACATTTCATGCACTCGCTCTGTCACATGCGTTGTATTCACCAGCTTTCTTATATTTCCTTGATGGCTACTATTCCTTCTAGCTATGAGTCTCTTCTCTATATTTGCAGTAAGGGGGGACAATCGCGCTACTATGGAAGAGGTAAATCCTAAAAGTATATGATGGTAATATGATTAATAAATGAATATATACACAATACAATCAGAATATAAAATCAAAACCTAAGAATGGAAAAAAAACGAGATGCAGCCAGTCACCTAAATAGTATCTCAAGTGCTACACATAATGATCCATAACTGTATATGTTGAGGCGCAATCTCATATCAAGTAAAAAAATATATAGTAAAAAAATATAAATATATAAATCAATTCATAAATATAATTAATCAATATTATACATGGTGCAAATGGGTGAAATCAAACACAACAAACAGTGCCACCCAGTGGCTAAAGTGCAAAATAATAGTAATTATTCAGATCCCACTTCTATAGGAAAAATGCATATGTATTACTCCAAAAGTGAATAAAGTGCATACAGCAAAGTCCATAAATCATGAAAAAGGTGCTTGATATTAAGTGCTCTCCTTTGCTTGATCTCGCAGGAACTCTTAGGAAAAAAGTGCTAGTGCCACTCTGCTATATTCTAAAGTGCTCCAAAGTGCATGCACACACCATCACCACCACTCCTATGTGCTCACCTCCTGTCTTGACCCGTTTGGGGTCCCCTTAGGGGTATATCCTCCTGGCAATAGGCAGCGTGCTAGTTGGCAATCAATATGTGTGTCCACCGAGCATGTAGAGATAAAATGACTCCCGGTGATGGAAGATAACGCACGGCTGCTGACTGCTTGGGGGGTCTGGTAAGCTGAATCAGACGTCAAGAGGCTTGTCCCCGACGCGTTTTGTCACTAGTCACGTGGCTTTTTCAAGTCGTCACTAGTGGGGATTGTCATGGTTACATGCATTGCCCGAGTGTACCGGAGTTAGTACACTTTTACATGTGAGTGTTTTTTATTCTTAAATAAAAAGTGGATGTTTATGCAGTTCAGCACTATGTGAGTCATTTTATCTTTATTTTATCTATCAACAGCTATCCTCTGTACCCCCCTCCACAGCTGCCTCTGTTACCTCTTTCCACAGCCACCTCTGTACCCCCCGCTCAACAGCCATCCTCTGTACCCCCCTCCACAATGTCTTCTACCGACAACTCGTCGCACCTCCATGTCTCCACCGACACCTCCCCCCATGTCTCCTACCGACAACTCGCCCCCCATGTCTCCACC
>BLSH010460462.1:245678-269160 GCA_018402905.1 Glandirana rugosa | reverse complement strand
AACAGCCATCCTCTGTACCCCCCCTCCACAGCCATCCTCTGTACCTCCACCCTGCTCAACAGCCATCTTCTGCACCCCCCCGCTCCACAGCCACCTCTGTACCCCCCTCCTTATTTTTCATTGTTTGTTTTTTTAAGTTGACATAAAGTTTACAAATATGTGCAATAAATATTCTTGAGAACAAAAAGTTGGTGTTTTTAATTTTTTTTTGGGGGGTGGCAGATATAGAATCCGCCCCGGGTGCCAAAAGCTCTAGGTACACCCCTGTATAACATACCTCATTCAAAGTCCCAAACTCCCCTTTTTTCTTCATATAGTGAACTTGTGTATGATGAAAAAAAGTGGGAAAAAACCTTATCGTAGGGTGGATCTGCCAGTAGGTTATATTGTAATTTTATGCCACATCCTGTGTTATGGACTTTCTAGACATAGGTTAAAATGATGAATTAACACGTTTTTAATTGTTACATATAAATATCAGCAAGACAAACAGCCATTTTACATACAATCTTAAAATGACATAAAATTAAGAATAACAATATATACTCAAAAATGTTTTTTAATTTTTTGGACACCTTTTTCCCCAGGTACAAAATAGTAAATGGAATTGATCAGGGATATGGATCCTTCCTGGGGGTAATCTACTGGGGTATGTATGTATGCAATGCTACTATACCACCAATGTTTATACACAGAGAAACCAGGATATGAAGGAACGCAAAAACCTGTAGGATAAACGAATGAATGCTCTACAAGTTTTGCGTCTTTGAGAGGACGCTTCCTCTGGAGCATGAGTAATATATGTAAATATCATTACAATTTTGTCTGTCAGCGAGCCGGCAATCAGTAGCAGGTGGGAGAGAGAGGGAAGACGCTGGAGCTAATTTAATAAAATGTTTTAAAAACATGTGCAGTGTGTTTTTTGGGACACTTTTTTTCAGATGAATGGGTAGGGGTACAATGTACCCCATACTCATTCACATAGGGTGGTGGTCAGGGATCTGGGGGCCCCCTTGTTAAAGGGGGCTTTTAGATTCCGATCAGCCCCTGCCCGCAGACCCCACCAACCAACGGCCAGGTTTGTTGGGAAGAGGCTCTTGTCCTCATCAACATGGGGACAAGGTGCTTTGGGGTGGGGGGCGCAGTGCCCCCCTACCCCAAAGCACCCACTCCCCCATGTTGAGGGCATGTGGTCTGGTATGGTCCAGGAGGATGGGGGGGGGGTGCTTGCTCGTCCCCACCCCCTTTCCTGGCCTGCCAGGCTGCATGCTCAGATAAGGATCTGGTATGGATCTTGGGGGGGCCCTATGCCGTTTTTTCAGTCTGGTACCTCCTGGGAGGAAACCCCACTCAAATTTTTTTTCATTTTTTTGCGGGGGTTCCCCTTCAAGATCCTCAGCACACAAATCGCACTGCAAGTCGGATCATCATGAGGGAAAGGCAGGAAAACGCAGCTGAAAGCTAGCACTAAAAAACGTGCATTGACGCAATGCAAACGCTGATAAAATCGCGTTTTTAATGTGACTTTTTTCCTGGCGCTGGTTACAGCTCAACCCATTCAGTTTAAAATAGAAATGAAGCATAACATTTTTGTATAGATATAAAAAAAAAAAAACATTTGAATTACCTTTTTTTCCCCCTTTTTTTTATAAGCGATCACATTCCCTCTGTTCTCAGCTGCATAAAAGCTCAGGGAGGATAAGCAGCAGCACACCAAGCTTCCCAGTGAATGTATGTGAAGTATGTGTGTGTCAGGACAAGTCTGGTCATTGGAAGAGAGCAGGCTGAGTTCCCATCATAGCTAGAGAACTGACCATGTTGTGCTCTCCTGCTTAGTGCGGTCAGTTTTTGATAGGAAAGTAGAGGGACTGGCAGAAACACCAGAGATTTCACACAAAGGAAGCAAAACAAAGAGAACAGGAGACTTTCTCACACAAGTACATGGTACAGCAGCCACATATCAGGAATATGAAGTGTTGTGGTAAAAAACGCTTTAAGCCGAGTCCACCTGATTTTGGTACAGTGCAGAGTTTGAATAACTTAACCACTTGCCTTCTGTGCCAATTCTGACATTTCTGTCATACATCTATGAGACCCCAGATCTCTCCTCTGGTCTCCAAAGCACCAGATCAAACCAAAATGAACAAAATACGTGCCACTTGTTAGGCACCTGGCATAGAACTATTGTTTCTTTCTCCTAGGAAGTCCAATATGTCCTATTACCCTTTTTGACTTGTAATATAGACTTATTGGGTGTCTTAAGCCTGGTACACACGTGCAGATTGTTGGACAACCGAATGTCCAACTTTTGTCCAAATTGACTGTTGGCGGTTTTGTCTAGCGTACTGACGGTAGTCAAGTAATCGGCCAACAATGCCGAACGTAGTGACGTGTTACAACGTATAACGAGGAAGTTCAGGTTAATGTGATTTGTGAATTAGGAACACAGGTTTACACAACCAAACACTTCCTGGATTTAGAACAAGCAAGTTTGCACTTCCAACTTTTTGTTGGGCCAACAAAAGTTTTTTAGTCTTGTCAGCCAACTTCTGTTGGCCAACAATTGGAAATTGGCTGTTGGATTGTGCGTACTAACGTGATCTTAGTACGCACAATCGGACAACAGGCTGTTGAAAACCGTTGTACCGTGTGTGTGGGCCTTTAGTGTAATGTTCTTCTACATGACTGTAACCACTTTTTGGAAAGGTAACTCCATTATAGGAGAAGTTATGGAGACTTAATGAAAGCTGAAAGTTTTAGATCTATGAGACTTCATCTACAGGCCAATATAGATCACTACTCCAGTCTTACAGATGTGTATTCCTTAAACACCCCATACCATTTACAACTTTATCATTTATGACAGGGCCCCATCAGAAGTCCTTTGAGGACACAGGCTAATTAAGGTTTATGATATCTTACCTGGACTGTTTTTGTCACATGTGTCACCTTCATTGATTGCCTAGTGCGGGGTTTCTCAACCAGGGTTCCGTGGAAACCTAGGGTTCCTCCAGAGGTTGCTAGGGGTTCCTTGAGCAATGGTCAATTTCTACCTCTCAGATAAATCCCCAATGACACCAATGATCTTTTTAGCTATCTGTAAGGGGGTAATTCTTCCCAATGACCACAAGTGTAAGGAGCATTCTTCCCATTGACTATCACACTAATGTATCATGAGTTGTAGATTTTTATTTCAAGGGTTCCTCGGTGTTGGAAAGGTTGAGAAAGGCTGGCCTGGTATAACTATTAGAATGAGATTTCAAAAAAAAAAAAAAAACAGTAAAAAAAAAAAAAGAGAAACAAAAAATTAAGTACCACTCCTCCATTCTCTTCACACAGATTGAGGTTCATCGGACCTCACGGCTATCAAATGACATTTTTGGCCTTAGGTTTAGACACACTTTGGGGATGATTTACTAACTGGAGAATGCAAAATCTGGTGAAGCTGTGCATGGCAGCCAATCAGCCTCTAACTTCATCTTGTTCAGCTTTGACAATAAATCATGGAAGCTGATTGGTTTCTATGCAGAGCTGCAGTCATTTTTTCACTTTCCAGTTTTTGTAAACCCCTTTGTGTTTAAACAGAGTTCCAATCATTGAGATCCTCTCCCATTAATTCTGCTCCTTCCAATGACAAAGAGTAACAGAGAGAGGGGCAGAGCCTCCAAATCAGCAGCTGCAACCTGCAATTCATCCCTAAAAATGTGAATAAAGCAAATACCAAACTTTCCATAGTTTAATGTACAAATGGGAAGGAACATTATTTGTTACAAATATAACGATCTTCCTTAATTTAATCAAAGACTAACTAATGTGTAGTTAATGGTGCAAATGTCATTTATCACCTATGTTCAATGTCATCATTACATTATGGGTCTGATAATAATGAAAATTATACATTTAAATTATACTCAGTGTCCCTATAAAATTGTAAAGCATGTTACGCTGTTTCATCTGTATTATCAACGCTTAGATCTTGACTCCTTCCAGCCCATCCCTGGTATCCTTTTAACTAGGTCTTCATGCCCAAGGAACAGGAAGGACCGCCCGATCACGTGACCACTGTGCTTGACTGTCATGGTGGTCACATGGTCAGGAGCTGGTCTTGACAATTCCAATCATTAAAAGAGAATGGGAGATGTTTATGGCAGCTTAGTCACTGTGCTGGGAGCGAGCAGTGAGCACTCTCAGTGCAGAAACCTCAACCAATTATAGACGTATATGTGCAACATGTGGGCATTAAAGTTCACCCTCTTTGCTCACACACATATGGGTTACGGGGGCACCAAGAATTAAAGAACAAAAGATGCCAGAAATGCAAACAAGTTTTTTTTTTAAGCTTTTTGTTTATTGGTCAATATAGAGAACCGCTTAACTACTTGCCGCCAAATCAGTACCTGTACGTCATTTGACTTTAAGTCGTTGTCCCGGTACCGGTTTTTAGAGCCGACGGTTGGCTCTCTTGTGATACCAACCGATGTGGCGAAGCAGTCGCTCGATTGCTATTACAAGTAGTGGGACATTCCCCCCCCCCCCCCCGCCACCTTAAACTGCTCGCCCGTCCCACCGGGAGACCCAAGCAACCAGCCACTGCGTCTGACAGCTGCCAATCTGCTTTAATTGGGTCTCGGATGGAGTAACCCGGACGCAATGTTGTGACATCACTTCTCTGGAGTCTTAAAGGCGCCAGTTGAAAAAAAAATCAGAATTGTTCAAAAAAGCTGATCTTGGCATTTTGAATGCTTTCAAGTGCAAAGGAGGGATTTGGGGTCTTATAGGCCTCAGATCCCTCCATAAGAATACCTGTAACATGGCTATTACTGTCACAAGGGATGTTTACATTCCTTGTGAAAGCAATAAAAGTGATAAAAAAAATGTAGAGCAACAGTGTAAAAATAAAAACAAAATCTAAATTAATAATTAAAAAAAAAAAAAAATTAAAGTGCCCCTGTCCCCCCTTGGTAAACTGTAAAGGCTTTTAAAGCATCACCTATGGATAGTAAAATTTACATTGTTTGTCACCGTTGTGCAGGCGTGACGAATTTTAAAGCGTCACAGGTTTGGTATCTATTTACTTGATGTGACATCATCTTTTATAGCTTAAAAAGAAATTGCTTACGTATTGAATTTTTTTTGCATTAAAATTTAAAAATGCATTTAAAAAAAAAAAAAAATTCCCAAAAAACTGCATTTGAAAAACCACTGCACAAATACCATGTGACATAAAAAATTGCAAAACCCACCTATTTATTCTCTAGGGCCTCTGCCCCCCCATGTTTGGGGCTCTATTTTTATAGCAAAAAAAAAAAGATTTTTACATAAAACAAACAAAACAAACAAAAAGTACCAGAAAATGCCTGGTATTCAACTGTCCAATGCCAGACAGAGTTTTAGATGTGCGGGGAATAGTTAGAGCCTCTTCAATGGAGACATTGAAGCAAATAAATTAGTTTCTTTTTTTATAGAGGGGAGGGAATAGCGCTTCTTTTGTGTTCTTATTTCAGGAGATTTCTCTAAGCTTGATGCCCCATGGACACATTGGGGTTTATTTACTAAAGCTGGAGAGTGCAAAATCAGGCTCCCCTACTGCATAGAAACCAATCAGCTCCCAGGTTATAATCGCCAAAGCTTAATTGAACAAGCTGAGGTTAGAAGCTGATTGGCTACCATGCGCAACTGCACCAGATTCTGAGTGCTCCAATTTTAGTAAATCGACCCCATTGCGTGTCAGTGTGCGATATTATGCCATGCATTTATAAAGTGTCGGAAGACTTCCCCAGTGAGGCTGTAACCTTCTACACTCTTCCAAAAAAATGAGTTTTATTGCTATTTGTGTTCCCTTTAAAGAGATTATTCTTCACTTCCTGTGCTAGTGGCACAGCAGGGTGTGAGGAGAAATCTCCCCAATGACAAAACTAACAACACGACAGATGAGGGGTATGAACCTTCAACACTCTTGGGTTCTATACAAAAGAAAAAATACGACTGCATATGACTTTATTGATCTTTTCACTCCTAAGACAGTGCAAGTGACAAAGTAACTTTAACTTTATCATTCAGTCATTCATACTCATTCATCATTCTACTTGACATGAAAAGAAGCCAATATGACACCAACTTAGACCATGTTCTTCAATATTGATGTAATCAGTCTTTGGAAAATGTTTACCAAGCGTGGTGGGCTGATGGGATGTGAAGACTGGGTGTTTTGGTAGAATATTGGAATTTCTGGTTGTATTTATAGGGTCCACTAGTTGAGGGATGGATGTGCAGAACAAATTTTGTCAGCGCTCAAACTGTTGGCTTCTTCTGGGAGAACATGGTGGAACTCAATGGACGTTGGTCTTTTCTTAGCCTTGTGTCATTGTGTTGGATTTGTTTTTATTGTTTAAAAATTGAGGAGGATAAAAACTTCCCCTTTATTTGATCAGCAACTCCTTTATTGCGGTGATTTTGTCCATCAATTTTCTTCCGTCTTTTGTTGGATCCTTACTGTTCAGGTATTTTTTCTCCTTCATACTGAAGAGGAAAAGGTCTTTGGCGAATCTCCCGGTGCTGGGCTGCCTCTCCAGGATCAAAGATTTAATTTTTTCATCGCTGTCCACCAGATCATCGATCACCACAATCACCCTTCGCTTCCCTGAAAGCGAAAGAGAAATGAAATAAACATTTTCAGAAAGTAAACTCCCCTTCACCAAACCTACAAGAATGCAAGCACACAAATATATCAGAACCATCACCTTGTGAATACACACTCCTAAACCTTGTGGACAGCCTTCCCAGAAGAGTTGAAGCTGTTATAGCTGCAAAGGGTGGGCCAATGCAATATTGAACCCTACGGACTAAGACTGGGATGCCATTAAATTCCATGTGCATCAGTGGCGGCTCATTAATAGGGGGTGCCCAGCTGACCCCGTGCTGGTCATGAGAAAAAAAAAAGTGGTCCGACTCCTTTAAAAGTGCGTCACTACTAGGCCAAGGCGCCGGATACAGTTGTGTGGGATTTTTTCTTCCCCCTTAGTATCTGCTGACTGTAATCCTTCCAGCTCATTGGTCAGTGTTGTAAGTGAGAGTGTGTGAGCCAGTTAGGCGCACACACTCACACTGATGGACTCTGTCCACTGTCCTCCTGAGCAGTGACCATTTCATTGGTCACAGTGCAGTGGACGGGGGCGGGACTGTGGCACACCTGCTGGGACACTGGGTGAGCTAGCACGCAGGCGCAGCATGGCCTCTGAGTGTGTTTCCCATCCTCCTCGCTGCCATCAGGTCCGTCCGATTAGACTGCTGGTCGGCCGCCATTGGAAGAAAGGTAGGTACAGGCTGACAGTGGGTGGAGGCTGTCCGGACTGACAGACAGGGGAGTGGGTTGTGTTGCCTGTCTGGACATTTGCTGCCATGCTGCTATCAAAGTGAATGCTTTGTCACCGTCACACTGTGTATCCCGGGACTGGGACTGCTTGGTCATCAGGACCCTTCCCCCAGAGTTCTACTCAGACAGACTTTAGCCCCCTCAGATCTGCATGCAAACTACTTCTAGAGCTCTGTGTACACCCTTATCTGGTGCTGTGTATACCCCTATCTGAAGTGGTATATACCCCTATCTGGTGCTATGTATACCCCTATCTGGTGCTGTATATACCCCTATCTGGTGCTGTATATACCCCTATCTGGTGCTGTATATACCCCTATCTGGTGCTGTGGATACCCCTATCTAGTGCTATGTATACTCTTATCTTGTGATGTGTATACCCCTATCTGTGGTGCTGTATATCCCTATCTGTGGTGCTGTATATACCCCTATCTGGCGATGCCGTATACCCTATCTGGTGATGCTGTATACACTATCTGGTGATGCTGGGCTGTATACTCCTGACACAATGGGTGGAATCTATAAGGGTGGGGCTTATGAGAAGTGGAAGGGGTCCAAAAGGAAGGGCAGGGTCTGGCGCCTCCCCATCCAAAATTTCACCAGCTGCCACTGATGTGCATGTAAAAGCAGGTGTCCCAATACTTTTGGTAATATAGTGTATATTAAAAGAGAAGTGTGGGATTAAAATAATACTTTCCTATGTGGTTGCAGCATCGGTTCAATGCTGTAGTTGACCCCCCGCCGTCTCTAAGACCGATCACACAGTTTTTGGTCTTCCCGGAGCAGGGAGCAGTCACTGTCAGTCACCGTTTTTTTGCTCTGCCCCTCCAGCGCTCACTGGCGGGAAAGGCTGGCTCAGGCTCTCAGCAGTGCATATCTGGGCGGATCCTAACATTATTTTCAGGATCCCTGCAGTTCCCTGCAGAGGCTTTAGCCCCCTGTCCACTGAATCAATGTATCACAGTAGTGCAAAACTAAGTGCACTTCCGTATCATACAGGAGAAGCATAGCCAAAAGAATTTGGCCATATTTCTCTAACAATCCCATATATTGCGGAGCAGGGGGTCCTTTGCAGAACCACACTGGCGGTAGAGTCACAAGGCTAGAGTTGGACTTTAAACAAAGATGTTCCATTTTTTACAACCCCAAGTCATTCATGCATATTATTTTTTTTTTATTAAGATTTTATAGATAAATGATTTCACAAGATTCACAAAACTTCCACCAAAAATTCACACAATTTTCCATGTGGAATCCAATGGATAGATTTGTAAATACTGAAGAAAAGTTGTGTGAATCTCGTGTGAAAACATTTACAAATAGACCCCTTAGTGTATATTTAAAAAATAATTTTTTTTCAATGACAAATTATTTTACATTATAGCTGTTGTGAAGAAATCCAGCTTGAAGAATTATGCCAGCCAGAGGAAAGCAACATGTTCCATTGGTATCTATTGTCACTTTGCATGCGCATAACTAAGATTTCAAGTTTCACTCTCTATTGAGCCTCGGTGAAAAGAATGCCATTGTTTATATGTGTGAAATATCATTTTTATCACATTCACTTACAATGCTGCTATAGTGGCAGAATTTCACGCTAGGCTGTAATCACTTTAGTGGCCAGCAAGTGGCAGTGTTTTAAAAGGATGATAAAGCTATTTAACGCACAATGATTACTGTCAGTTTATGTAAATGTGGTTTATAATAAAGTTTCTTCATTTTTTATACTACTTTGCTGAGTATAAAAATGAAAATGTAAACGTCACTGTTTGTACATGAAAAATAAAGATTGGCTGAATTCATATGTTCCTGTTGTAATGCTAACCAGCCTTTGTTTATTCATTTTTTTTTTCTTATTTTCTATTTCTTTTATTTTTATTTCCAAAGCTGCCATCCTTAGGGCCGGTTCACACCTAGTCAATTTGCGATCCGACTTGTGTTGCCCCAAGTCGCCTCAATTCGCCTGACATCAGAAATCCCATTGAAATGAATGGAGCCGTCTTAATATGAGCTACTCAAGTCGCTCCGGCTTCAGAGTGACTTCTGAAAAGGTTCCTCTACTATTTCAAAGCGAATTCTAGCAGATTTGAACCCATAAAAGTCGCTTCCAAGTCAGATCACCGTCTATGAAGAAGCGACTTTAACCACTTCTTGCCCGGCGCATAGACAAATGACGTCCAGGTGGGGGGTTCATTATCCTGACTGGACGTCTATTGACATCGTCAGGATAATCCACGATCGCGCGCCCCTGGGGGCGCGCATCACGGCAATCGGTGATGCCGTGGGTCAGTCTGACCCACCGCATTACTGACCGAGGTAAAAGGCTTCCACCTGAAGCCTTTTACCATGTGATCAGCCGTGACCAATCACGGCTTATCACAGTGTAAATAGGAAGAGCCATTTATCGGCTTTTCCTCTGCTCAGGTCTGCAGACCCGAGCAGCGGAGAGCCGATTGGCTGCTCTCCTGACGGGGGGGGGGGGCTGCGCTGAACATTTATGAGCGCAGCCACCCTCAGGATCACCCCACTGGACCACCAGGGAGCTGATCAGGACCACCAGGGAGCCCCCCGGACATCGCAAAGAGGCCGCCCAGGACCACCAGGGAAGGAAAACAGAGGCCACCCAGGACCACCAGGGAGCCCCCACTAGACCACGAGGTAAAGGCAATATAGTGCACTGTAGGGATGGCACTGGCAGGCATCATACATGGGCACAGTGCCATCCCTACAGTGCACTATATTGCCTTTACCTCGTGGTCTAGTGGGGGCTCCCTGGTGCTAACAGTGCTTGTTGCACCAGTGCCCATCTGTGCCACCTATCAGTGCCCACCTGTGCCACCTAAAAGTGCCCACCTGTGCTACCTAAAAGTGCCCACCTGTGCCACCTAAATGTGCCCACCTGTGCCACCTAAAAGTGCCACCTATCAGTGCCCAGTGCCACTTATCAGTGCCGCCTATGAGTGTCCATCAGTGCCGCATATCAGTGGCACTTATCAGTGCCCGTCAGTGTTGCTTGTCAGTGCCACCCATCAGTGCTGCATATGTGCCCCATCATCAGTGCAACCTTATCAGTGCCACCTCATCAGTGCCAATCTGTACTGCCTCATCAGTGCCCATCAGTGAAGGAGAAAATGTACTTTATACAAAGTTTTGTGACAGAAACAAAGAAAAATGTTTTTTTTTTCAAAATTTTCGGTCTTTTTTTTTTATAGCGCAAAAAATAAAAACTGCAGGGGTGATCAAATACCACCAAAAGAAAGCTCTATTTGTGGGAACAAAATGATAAAAAGTTTGTTTGGGAGCAGAGTCGCACGACCACGCAATTCTCATTCAAATCGCAACAGCACTGAAAGCTGAAAATCGTCTGGGCGGGAAGTGTTCTAAGTGCCCGGTATTGAAGTGTTTAATGCGATTTTACAGGAAAAAGAAAATAATTTTTGAAGGCAACTCCCCTCCCTCTCTTCTTTGATTGGCCACAGGCAAAGTCGCCTGGCATGGAGGTCACTTCAGGTCGCGTTGTAATACCCAAAGTAGCTCTGAAGTCTTATTTCAAATCGCTTTCAAATCGCCTAGCAAAGTCGCCCCTGAAGTCGGATCGCCTAGGTGTGAACCGGCCCTTAAAGTGATGCTAAAGTCTTGTTTTTTCTTAGCTAAAAATAACAAACATGTTATACATTATACTTACCTCCTCCTTTGCATAGAGCAGCCCGGATCTTCCTCTTCTCGGGTCCCTCTTTGGTGCTCATGGCCCCTCCCTCCTGATGAGTGCCCCCACAGTAAGCAGCTTGCTATGGGGGCACCTGAGCCGAGCTACAGCTTTGTGTGTCCATTCAGACACGGAGCCCCAGCTAGGCCCCACCCCTCTCTTTCCTCTTTGGCTCACTGGCTTTGATTGACAGCAGCGGGAGCCAATGACACTCCGCTGCCAATGAGAAGGAGAGTCCTAGGCAGCCGGGTCTCTCCTGCAACATTGATGGATCTAGATGGGGCTCAGGTAAATATTAAGGGGGCTGAGGGGGGCTGCTGCACACAGAAGGCTTTTTATCTTAATGCATAAAATGCACCTTCTGCCTTTACAACCCCTTTAAAGCTTAAGTATATCTAAACTTACCTGAAAGTACATGAGTGCCCCCGGCACTCCGAGGACTCTGCCTCCTCATTCGCTGAGACAGTAGCGGAAGCTGCTAACAATCACAGCCACTGAGCCAATCAGGAGAGAGTGGGGGCAGGGCTGAGCCATAGTTCTATGTGTGAATGGACACGGGAGGAAGCCTGCTGGGGTGCCCCCACTGCAAGCTGCTTGCTCCGGGGGCACTCGGCAGGAGGGAGGAGCCAGGGGCATGGGCAGGGGACCAGAGAAGAAGAAGATCGGGGCTGCTCTGTGCAAAACCATTACACAGAGCAGGTTAGTATAACATGTCTGTTATTTTTTTATATTATTAAGTATATCACTTTAAGTAGGATGTGCCCATTGTGCCACTGTGTCTTCCTTTAGATAAAATCTTCCTCCTCCGATGTCCCCCAGCCCCCACTCTCACCATCATAATGCGGCAGTGGTTAATACACCTAAGGGCCTGTCACTGACACCCAGATAGGGTTGCCACCTTTTCTTCAAGCCAAACCCGAACACTTCAGCGGTGCATGCCAATTTATTTTATGGGGGGACCACTGTGGACTCTGGTGTTAAGAGGGACTCTGGTGTAAGGGGGGTTTCTGCTCACCAAAGCTCCCACTTACTTTAGAGTTCCCAGCATTTTCCCTTAAATCAGGGTTCCCAAAGCCCCCCTTACATCAGAGTCCACAGGGCACCCCTTGTATATGAGTTCCCCTTATCTTAATGTGCTCACTTGCTCAGAGGCAGGAGAGGAGGGAGGAAGGGGGAGACTTCAGTCATTGGATGGTGAGCTCACTCACCCGAGGATGGAGGCTGAAGCACTGACACCTTTCATCCATGATGATCTACCGACTGCTGAGCTTCAAATTTCCAGCCCACACATCCCTTTCTTGAGCACAGAATACCAGGGACTGGAGTGTGGATGAGCAGACAGAGGGGTAAGGACAGGAGGAGATCAAGCCCTCTTTCCTCTCCTGTCCATGTATGGGGGTAGGGCCTGTGCACACACCTATGTACTTGGCAGTTGTGGTTACTTGGGGGAAGTGCATTACATTCTCAATGTGTCAGATGTGTCCAGGTTTCAGGAGGTCTGAAACCCGGACACACAATTCCAAACACGAACTGTCCGGGTGAATCCCGGACAGGTGGCAACCCTACAGTGCCTTCAGTACCTGACTATGCCCACGCTTTCTGACCAGCTCCACAGCTCATAGAAGCCATACTACAGCTTCTATGAATGGAAGAGGATCTGTGCATGGAGGGGGTGGACCTATCAATCATCTGCCCATCCTCCATTCATAGCCACTTTTATGAATGGAGTTGATGGTTGGAAAGGGTAGGTGTAATTCTGCTCTCTTGGCGACCCCCTGTTACAGCCTCTTGGGTGTATTAACCACCACCACACTGGAAGATTATGGTAGTGAGAGTGGGGATTGGGGGGGGGGGGGGACACCGATGGAGGAAGAAAAATGTTATCTAAAGAAAGACACAGCAGCACAAGGAACAAATCCTACAAAAGGTAAGTAACATCCCTTGTGCTGATTTTTTTTTGTTTGCATACACTTAGACCCCTTTCACACTTGTGCGACTTGTCCTGTGATTTGGGACTGCAAAGTCGCATGACAAGTTGTTCCCTATTATTTCCAATGAGTGCCGTTCATATCTGTGCGGCTTTCAAGCCGTGCCGACTTCAAAGCAGTCCCTGCATTACTTTGATCCACCTTTAATACAACTTGAGCTCCATAGGCTTCAATGTTAAACCCTCAAAGTTTCATGCAAATCGCACCTGAATAATATAGATGCGATTTCTGTACGACTTAGTTGCAAGTTGCAACAAAGTCAGACCAAAGTCGTACTGATCCCAAATCGCATCAAAATCTCGGCAAAATCGCAGTAAAATTGCGACAAAAATTGCGGTAAAATCGGCTCGCACAAGTGTGAAAGGGGCCTTAGGCTTTAAAGTGGAACTTTACCCATAACAACTTGATAAAAAATAATGTTCTTTAGGAAAGAACATGCATTCCGTATGAATAATTATGCTACCAAAATTAGTGTGTGCTGTAAATTGCCTTCAGCATTGTTCCTGTTTCTAATTGCAGGCTGCCATTTTGCTGAAGCCCAAAGCCCCTGAGCAGCAGAAAATCTTTAGGCTGGTAGTAGATCGGCCTGTACATTTTTGAAACTTTTGGTGTTAAAAAATGGAGAGCAACTGAGCATGCACAGAGCGTGGTGAGACCGTGTATTACTGAATTATAAAAAGTATAGGCACTTTGACCTGTTTGATTGCTCATGGCACCGCTCAATGTAGAGGTAAAAGCATATCCCTGTGTCTCAGAACGTAGGGTGCAGGCTCGTCCTCATACCATTGGTAAATGTAGAGAGAAAAGGATCCTTTTTTTTTTTCTTGGACCAGCCCAGATGACTGAACTATAAAGAGAAGCCTCAGCCTGCATGTCTCCACCAAACCACACACCTTGATGCATTTTGCCCCGCCCCCCCAGCTCCTAATCATAGGGTGGGAGCATAGAGCACGATGAAGCTTTTCTGCATCATTAGCCGTACAGACACTTATTTTTATGTTTTCCATAGCTCTACCTGCAAAAGGGGCCTGAACTCATCTAGCAGGATTTAATTTTCTGACTGAAGTTAAAAAATAAAATAATGAAAATATGCATTGCACCACGTGCATATTTCCCAATGTTATATTCCTTTAACCACTTCAGCCCCGGAAGGATTTCCCATGCTAGGACCAGAGCACTTTTTGCGATTCGGCACTGCGTCGCTTTAACTGACAATTGCGCGGTTGTGCGACGTTGCACCCAAATTAAATTTGCATCCTTTTTTCCCCACAAATAGAGCTTTCTTTTGGTGGTATTTGATCACCGCTGCGTCATTTCTGATCGCCGCTATAAACAAAAGAAGAGCGACAATTTTGCAAGAAAAAAAAACAATATTTCTTACTTTTTGCTAAAATTCAAATCCTAAAAAAAAAATATAAAAAAACATTTTTTTTTATCGGTTTTGGCCGATTTATATTCTTCCTCATATATTTGGTAAAAAGAAATCGCAATCGGCGTTTATTGATGGATTTGCACAAAAGTTGCCACATTTACGGATGGTGAAAATTCATTTCTGGGGTTTTTATTTATTTTTTTTTACTAGTAATGGCGGCGATCTGCGATTTTTAGCGGTACTGCGATATTGCAGCGGACATGTCGGACATTTTTGACACTTTTTTGGGACCAATGACATTTATACAGCGATCAGAAATTTAAATGTCCACTGATTACTGTATAAATGTCATTGGCAGGGAAGGATTAACCTGCAGGGGGAGATCTAGGGGTTAACTGTGTTCCCTGGGTGTGTTCTTACTGTGGGGGGTTGGGCTACCATGGGCATGAGAGATCTAACTGATGGCAGTGACAGGAATCAGTAGATCTCCCATGCCTGCACTGTCAGAATGGGGAACCGCCGTGTTTATGTTGACGGTTCCCCGTTCTTTCACTCTGGCTGCTCATCGCATCTCGCCGGCGGACATCAGGTCCGCCCCAGCCACGGGCACACTCCTCCAGAGTGTGTCAGGCACGAGAGCGCGCCACCGGCGGCGCGCGCTCGCCCCCTAGCTGCGCCTGCGCGAATTGCCGTTTATTCACGGCAGTTCATGTCCGCACCGCCGCAGTAAATATACCACGCGCAGCATGGAACCGGTTAATGCCCAGTAGGCACAGAACAATACAAGTTGTTTACATGTCAGTCCAGCATCTCAGACTTGTGACCCAAGGATGCTGTGATCCAGGCTGTATCCTACCATCACCCTTATTTCAATTACCGAGCAGACACAGTAACTCATAAAAAATATATTACTTGAGGAGATTGCAGCTATGAGCAGTGGTGTATTTTGGTTTTGTGCTGCCCTAGGCAAGACTAAAATCAGTTGCCCCCCCCCATCTAAATTCGTCCCACCCCAGCCGCGGTATACTGTTCTTGTCTCAGGGTCTGATAGGGAAGCTGCAGCCGTTCACAGTGAAGAGCTGCGACTTCCTCCTCAGACCCTGAGACATGATTCATCCAAGTGCCGTATATAGAATTACTGCCCATGATCTGACATTTACGGTGATACCTCACATGTGTGGGGCGATCGCTGTTTGCATGTGCATGGGACCGACATTTGCGTTTACCTTTACGTGCGAGCATGGGAGGATGGGGGCACTTTACATTTTTTTTAATTATTAATTTCTTTTCTTTTTACACTGTTGCTTTAAAGTTTTATTTTTATCAATTGTATTTATTACCGTTTGATGTATAAGGTAAAGTCTACAGGCTTGGAAAGATCAGTTTGTGAATGGATAGAAAACTGGCTAAAAGACCGAATTCAGAGAGTAGTGGTTAATGATTCTTATTCTGAATGGTCTAAGGCAGGGTTTCTCAACCAGGGTTCCTCCAGAGGTTGTTAGGGGTTCCTTTAGCAATGGTCAATTTCTACCTCTCAGATAAATTCCCAATGACACCATTGATCTGTTTAGCTATCTGTAAGGAGAATTCTTCCCATTGACCATCACACTAATGTATCATGAGTTGTAGATTTATCATTTTTATCAGGGGTTCCCTCGTGACCGGAGAATTATTTCAAGGGTTCCTCTGTGTTGAAAAGTTTGAGAAAGGCTGCTCTAAGGTTATCAGTGGTGTACCCCAAGGTTCAATGTTGGGACCCTTACTTTTTAATACCTTTATAAATGATATAGGGTCTGGGATTAAATTTACAATTTCAGTGTTTGCAGATGACACCAAGCTATGCAGTGGAATAACGTCCTTGCAGGAGGTCTCCAACTTACAAGCAGACCTCAATGCACTGTCTAATTGGGCGACTATGTGGCAAATGAGGTTTAATATCGATAAATGTAAAGTTATGCATTTGGGGGCTAAGAATATGCATGCATCGTACATACTAGGGGGAGTACAACTGGGGGAATCCATAGTGGAGAAGGATCTGGGGGTTTTGGTAGATCATAAGCTTAATAATGGCATGCAATGCCAAGCTGCGGTTTCCAAAGCAAGCAAAATCCTTTCTTGTATTAAGAGAGCTATGGACTCGAGAGAGTGAAAAACATAATTTTGCCCCCCCCCCTGTACAAATCATTAGTAAGACCTCATCTGGAATATGCAGTTCAGTTTTGGGCACCAGTTCTCAAAAAGGATATCAGGGAAATGGAGAAAGTGCAGAGAAGGGCAACCAAACTAATAAGAGGCATGGAGGAATTATTCACTTTAAGGTCATCACAAAGGACAAGGGGGCACTCTTTATGTCTAGAGGAAAAGAGATTTAATCTCCAAATACGGAAAGGCTTCTTCATAGTAAGATCTGTGAAAATTTGGAATAGACTCCCTCCAGAGGTGGTTCTGGATTCTTTCCTACATACATATTTGTAAATAATATAACTTGTTACTAACATTTATAGGTAAAGTTGATCCAGGGAAAATCTGATTGCCTCTCGGGGGATCAGGAAGGAATTTTTTTCCCCCGCTGGAGCAAATTGGATCATTGGCTTTGCTGGGGATTTTTGCCTTCCTCTGGATCAACTGTGGGTGAAGGATTGTATAAGGGATTGTATGGTTATATATTTTTTTTTATTGGTTGATCTAGATGGCCTTATATACTATATATATTGCTGTCACAAGAAACATTCTTGTGACAGTAATAGGCAGTGACAGGTCCTCTTTATAGAGAGTCTATCGTCTGTAAGACCCCAAATCCCTCCTCTGCACCACGATCAGTGTTTTTGAACGCTTTCGAATTTTTAAAAGCAGGCGCCAATATTTCTAGAGTAAACCGGAAGTGATGCCACGTCATCGCTTCCGGTTTACTGTTATGAACAGCCGATCAATGGCCGATCCTGGAATTGCTTGGCTGTCTGATGGCGGACACGCTGGCTGGTCGCCCAGATCTCCCGGTGGGGTGGGAGAGCCCAAGCAAGCTGCAGAAGGCAGCAGGAGGGGGGATGTCCCCTCCCGCTGCTTGTAATAGCAATCAAGCGGCTAGTAAGCCTCTTCAATTGCTATTACAGAGAGCCAACTACTGGCTCTATAAAAACGGGGTGAGCTGCAGGCATCATCCTGGTACAGTCTTGTTAATTTTCCTAACGCATCCCTTCCTGGCAAAGTAAGGCCTGTGTAGAAGTTGGTGCTGCAGCGATCACCAGCTGGATACTGGAAGCATCAATCATGTGTAAGTAATCGCCAGCAGATCAAGGATCACCGTCCAAAGATTCTTTATTTAACCGCTTGCCGACCGCTGATCGGCAATTGACGACGACAGAGTGGCTGCTCTGCGCAAATTGCCGTCATATGACGGCGGCGTGCGCTCACTGTGTTCGGGGAGGGCCAGGGAGCGGGTGCGGCGGATTCGATCTCCGCTGGCTACCCGCGATGCCCCCCCCCGGAGTGAAAGAACGGAGGTCCGTGTAAGTAAACACGGACCTCCGTTCTGTGAGGGTGGAAGGGCTGTGATCACAGCCTTCCTCTACATGGAAGCTGTGATCACTTCCCTTCCCCAGCTAGGGCAGCCCCCACACAGTTAGAACACGCCCAGGGAACACAGTTAACCCTTAGAGCGCCCCCTGCAGGTTAACCCCTTCACTGCCAATGGCATTTACACAGTAATCAGTGCATTTTTATAGCACTGATCGCTGTATAAATGCCAATGGTCCCAAAAAAGTGTCAAAAATGGTCCGACATGTCCGCTGAAATATCGCAGTACCGCTAAAAATCGCAGATCGCCGCCATTACTAGTAAAAAATAAAAATAAAAATAAAAACCCCAGAAATGAATTCTCATCATCCGTAAACGCGACCACTTTTGCGCAAACCAATCAATAAACGCCGATTGCAATTTTTTTTATCAAAAATATGAGGAAGAATATAAATCGGCCAAAACCGATGAAAAAAATGTTTTTTTATATTTTTTTTTTGGATTTGTATTTTAGCAAAAAGTAAGAAATTTGGGTTTTTTTGCAAAATTGTCTCTCTTCTTTTGTTTATAGCGGCGATCAGAAATGACGCAGCGGTGATCAAATACCACCAAAAGAAAGCTCTATTTGTGGGAAAAAAAGGACGCAAATTTCGTTTGGGTACAACGCCGCACGACCGAGCAATTGTCAGTTAAAGCAACGTAGTGCCGAATCGCAAAAAGGGCTCTGGTCCTAAAGGGGGAAATCCTTCCGGGGCTGAAGTGGTTAAAGAAGGATCACATCACAGAGAGTGCAAAGTTTCAGAGCCGCGCAGGACCCCTTCATCAGGCATGTGATATAATAAAGAATCTTTGGACTCTTGGTGTGCTGGCGAATACTTACACATATTATCCTGGTACAATCACCAAAAGGAGGGGAAGTGGTTAAAGAGTTGCCTCTGTCCTTCTGCCTGGGGGTGCCGCCACACCCCCTAAAAAATGTTGTCAAAGGCAAACGCCTTGTTTTCCTTCGAGCAGAAATGCCCCTGGCTGTGAGTTCCTGCATATTTTGGGCCATGACTGTACCAGAAAGTGTGCATGGTCTGGGTGTGACTACCTAGAAAGTGGGCATGTCAAGTGTGGCCATTGGTGGGGTGACAGTGCCTGGAGACTCCAATGCTGGTAAGTACGCTGTCCTGTGATCTGCCAGAAATGCACTCAGTTCTTAAAGTGATTGTAAAGTCTTGTTTTTTTCCTATGAAAATAACAAACATGTTATACTTACCTCCTTTGTTGCAGTGGATTTGCACAGAGCAGACCGGATCCTCCTCTTCTCAGGTCTCTCTTCTGTGCTCCAGGCCCCTCCCTCCTGTTCAGTGCCCCCACAGCAAGCAGCTTACTATGGGGCATCCAAGCTGAGTCACAGCTCCCTGTGTCCATTCAGACACGGAGCTCTGACATGGCCCGGCCTCTTCCCTCTCCTGACTGGCTAGCTGATTTTTATTGAGAGCAGTGGCAGCCAATGGGGTCACTGCTGTGTCTCAGCCAATCAGGAGGGAGAATCTCGAACAACCGAGGGACTTGTGGATATCGCTGGACAGAGAGGGACCTCAGGTACTGTAAGTATTAGAGGGGCTGAGGGGGGGCTGCTGCACACAGAAGGTATTTTATCTGAATGCATAGAATGCAATAAGATAAAAACAACCTTCTGACTTTACTATCCATGTGTCTGTGTGCTGACAACAAACAGCATCTTTGTGCACTGAGTGGTGTCAGCCCTGGCCAGTGTCTTTTGCTAAGCTTCTCAACCACTCCCACGCTCACATCTTTACAACGTAAAGTCTAATTGTTTTTGCATTTTTCTATATGTAAGGGTAAATAGGAGAAGTTCATTGTTAGGGTTTACATGCCCTTTAACCCCTTGCCGACCAGCCACCATCATTTAACTGCGGCAGGTTGGCGCGTTCCTGCGAGTCGCCGTCATTGTACGTCAGTCGTGGGATTGCGGTTAGTGGGCGAGCACCCACGGCACGCCGCCGGAGCCGATGCGTGTGGCCGGCGGCCGCGATGTCTGTCAGCCACCCGTGATTGCTCCACAGAGAGTCAGAACGGGGATGAATTAATGTAAACAAGGCAGATCCCTGTTCTCTCAGGGGAGTAGAGAGAGATCGTCTGTTCCTAATGATAAGGCCCAGTGATCTCTCTCCTCCTCCAGTCAGTCCACCCCCCCCCCCCCATTGTGACATTTATACAGTAATTAGTGGCTATTTTTAGCTCCGATCACTGTATAATTGTCAGTGGTCCCAAAAAAGTGTCAAAAATATCCGATCTGTCCGCCACAATATCACAGTCCCGATAAAAATCGCAGATCACCGCCATTACTAGTAGAAAAAAAAATCAATAAAAATGCCATAAATCCATTCCCTATCTTGTAGGCGCTATAACTTTTGTGCAACTCAATCAATGTACGTCTATTGCAGTTTTTTTTACCAAAAATATGTAGAAGAATATTTGACGGCCTAAACAGTTTTTTTTAATTTTTTTTGGATATTTATTATAGCAAAAAGTAAAAAATATTGTACTTTTTTTCAAAATTGTCGCTGTTGTTTATAGCACAAAAAATAAAAGCCGCAGAGGTGATCAAATACCACCAAAAGAAAGCTCTATTTGTGGGATAAAAAAGGACATCAATTTTGTACAACGTCGCACTACTGCGCAATTGTCAGTTAAAGCGGCACAGTGCCGTATCGCAAAAAATGGCCTGGTCATTAAGGGGGAAATTCTTCCGGTCCTTAAGTGGCTGAATCATTTCAGGTTCAGTACACACACAAATATAATTCCATCATTTCACGAGCCAACTATAAATTCATAATCTGTGTTGGGGGCCCATGGAGAAAAGAGGACTTATTTATTTATTTCAGGTACTTATATAGCGCCGTCAATTTACGCAGCGCTTTACGTATATATTGTGAATTCACATCAGTCCCTACCCTCAAGGTGCTTACAATCTAAGGTCCCTAACTCACTCATACACATACTAAGGCCAATTTAGACAGGAACCAATTAACCTACTAGCATGTCTTAGGAGTGTAAGAGGAAACCGGAACACCCGGAGGAAACCCACGCATGCACAGGGAGAACATGCAAACTCCAGGCAGGTAGTGTCGTGGTTGGGATTTGAACCAGCAACCCTTGTGCTGCCAGGCGAAAGTGCTACCCACTACATCACTGTGCCACCCAGTGACTTGTGGAATTGTATATGATGGCTGATGTGTGCACTTCTGGGCGTGTGAATCAAGATACAGCACCCTTCCCTGTGCAGCTCAACCTTCTACATACTAATCGTTCTTATACTCTCATTGAATGCTATCAGTGCATGCCTAAGGTGGACCTTGCACTTCAATGTCTTAGTGTAAATCAATGTAGATGGGCATCATGAGCACCACATCCCAAAGCCAATGCATACCCAGGAAAGAAAGTAGAAAATATAAGACTTTTCCCAACCTCAGCAGCAAAGTACAATAAACCACATTAAAATCTCATATCTGTCATTTCATACAAAAATATTTAAAATTATTTAAAATACATTGAATATCAATAAGGCACTGTGGACAAATATCACTGCATCAATCATCATGATAAAACGCCTTGAATATCCTTCCCACCATACAAGTATCCCAATTTTGTTTCTGCTGGATATGATATATAATGAAGATAGCTGGATGTGGGGGTTCTAGGGATAATAAGTGTAAAGGCGTTTCACAGGTTAAGCTTCTTCAGGAAGCAATTTATTGAACGTGACCCTCTTCCCTTCCTCAAAGAGTTTGTAAAGTCTTTTTTTTTTCTATTAAAATAACAAACATGTTATATTTACCTCCTCTGTGCAGTGGTTTTGCACAGAGCAGCCCGGATCCTCCTCTTCTCGGGTCCCTGGATGGAGCTCCTGGCCCCTCCTTCCTGTTGAGTGCCCCCACAGGAAGACGCTTGCTATGGGGGCACCCGAGCTGAGCTGCAGCTCCGGGTATCCATTCAGACATGGAGACGCGGTTTGGCCCCTTTTTTTCCTGATTGCCTAACTGAGTTTGATTGACAGCAGCAGGAGCCAATGGCAGAGCCATTTAGGAGGGAGAGTCCCGGACGGCCGATTCAATCGTGGACATCGCTGGATAGAGAGGGGGCTCAGGTAAGTATTGAGGGGGCTGCTACACACAGAAGGCTTTTTATCTTAATGCATAGAATGCACCTCCTGCCTTTAGAACTCATTTAAAGAGGAAGTAAACGCTGATGGGGTTTACTTCCTCTATATTCCCCTGCAAATTCAAAGCATAATGGGCATCGCATAGTAGCCCATTATGTGTCACTTACCTGCAAACATCACCTTCCATCCCATCCTCTCCCCTCCCAAGGCGCCAGATGCATGGATTTCGATGGGGTTTTTTTTTATTTTTAGAAGCACATGATTAGAGCCCGAGGCTCTAATTGGCTTTAAAAAAGGGTGGGCTCAGGGCACAGGGCACTGCGCCCACCCAGTTATGCGACAATGGCGAATTAATATTCACTATTGTCACCCTGATTCTCCTCCCGGCCAATCAGGAAGTGGGTTCTCAGACCCGATTGGCCAGGGAATCTTAGGACTTCCTGTTCGGCCAAGAGGAGAACCCCTGGCTCTTCCCTTGGCAAGCTTTCAATCTCGTGCTGCCTGTGAATGTTGGCGCAGGAAAAATCGTCATGCCAACATAGGGTCTTCCTCAGGAGTGTGCACAAGGTGTCTCCAGTGGGACCACACAAGCTAAGGGGCCACCCTGAAATCAGAACAGCCTGTCCCCTGTGCGGGAAGTGTCCATCTTCTGCCCCTTTTCATTCCGGGGCAGCGACTCCGGCTCTGTGACTAGCTGGAGTCACATGATGTCGCTCCCGTTTCTTCACTGCGCATGTGCCGAATGACGTCGGCAATGCAAGTACACTGTATATCTCCTGAACCATGCAGAAAATTACTTAGAACCTCCAAACATTATATATTTTTTTTTAGCAGAGACCCTAGGGAATAAAATGGGGATCATTACAATTTTCTATGTCCCACAGTATTTGCGCAGCGGTTTTTAAAATGCAATTCTTTGGGAAAAATTCACTTTAATGAATTGTAATGCACAACATATGACTAGTGTTGAGCGAACCCGGACTGTAACGTTCGGGTCCGTACCGAACTTTCGGGTGTCCGTGGCACGGACCCGGACCCGGACATTTCAAAAATCGTTCGGGTTACAACACGTAATGTTAAGTAATTTCACTTAAAAAGGGTTTCTTAACGTAAAATTTTTGGCGACGCGTTTATGACACCCTGTATCTTTTAACATTACTAGGGGTAAAATAAGGGATCCCAGAGACGATTTTTTTTTATATATTACAAACCTCCAAGATTCATTAAAAGACGTACCAAGTCCTCTATATGTCACATGAACGTAACGGCTGCAGTAAGCCGTGTACGCGTCACTTCTTTGCCCTCGCTGTAGTACACTGAGGTCGATCAGTGTCTCGGCCTCAGCGACGGGGCCTTA
>BLSH010460462.1:158468-171185 GCA_018402905.1 Glandirana rugosa | reverse complement strand
ACACATCGGACTGTGTAGCCCAGTGGGGGGTTCTAGATTGGAAGAGTGGCAGTACCTCACTTTTCCCAAAGTTGATCCTGAGACCCGCGCAGCTCCTGAACTGTGTGAAAATATCTTGAATAAGGGGAATGTCTGTTTGGGGGGATGAGGAAAAGATGAGAATATCGTCCGCGAATAGCGCGGACCGTATCTCATGGTCTCCTATCTTCACCCCATGTAGATTGGAGTTGAACAAGATATAACGCGACAAGGGCTCAATGGCCAGGTTGAAAAGGAGGGGGGAGAGGGGGCACCCCTGGCGCGTGCCCTTATGGAGTTTGATTTTGTTTGAAACTAAGCCCGCAGCCACTACATTTGCGTAAGGCGCTTTATACATGGCGGAAATTAGGTGGGCGAATGGGCCCGTTATGCCCATCCTCTGTAGGACCAGACCCAGCCATCTGAAACTGATACTGTCAAATGCTTTTTCCGCATCAAGGGAGACAATAACAGAGTCCCTGGCTGTGCCCATCCTGGCCGCCTCCAGTACAGCCAAGACTTTGCGGATGTTAGAAGCTGCTGATCTTCCCACCGTGAATCCTGCCTGGGCAGGGTGGAGCAGAGCGGGCATGAGACTTGCTAGCCTTTTGGCCATTACCTTAGACAGAAGTTTAGAATCGAGGTTAAGTAGGGAGATGGGTCTGTAAGAACCCGGGTTCCAGGGGTCTTTATCTTTTTTGGGAATCAGCTTTATATATGCTTGGAATGCCGTGGGCAAATACGGGCCTCCATCTAGGATGCTCTGATAGAGGGAAACCAACGTGGGCGAGATGAGATCCTTAGTGATTTTGTAGAATTCAGACGTGAACCCGTCGGGGCCGGGAGCTTTGTTGGGGGCAAGCGATGAGATTGCTTGAATGACCTCTGAAGAGGTTATGGGAGCGTTAAGGGCCGTCAAGTCTGCAGGATCAAGTGAGGGAAGATCAATCTTATCTAAAAAAGAGGTTGCCAACGAATCATCTATGGGACCATCACTGTAGAGGTTGGAATAGAAATCCTCTAGTACAGAGATCACATCCTTAGAGTCTGTGGCGGTTGAGCCGTCTGAGCGCTTTAGTGCGGTTATGTGAGTGGGGGTGTTGGGGCCCCTACAAAGCTGGGCTAAAAGTTTACCCGGTTTATTACCGAATTTGTGGTGTTGGAGTTGGGAACATGAATAATAGTAGAGTTCGCGCTCTCCAGCC
Source organism: Glandirana rugosa (assembly GCA_018402905.1). NCBI lineage: Eukaryota > Metazoa > Chordata > Amphibia > Anura > Ranidae > Glandirana > Glandirana rugosa. The sequence goes on along the minus strand of BLSH010460462.1, from coordinate 169,962 downwards.
CATTTGTCAAAGGTAGACTTTGCTTCTATCCATTTTTCTTTATTGGTGGGGGAATTAAGTTTATTAAGTGCGATTTGAGCCTCTCGTAATGCAGCACTGGCCCTCTCGTAATGCTGGGTAGATTTTTTCTTATGTGTTGCTGTGAATGCTAAGATTTTACCTCGTAATACAGCTTTAGCAGTTTCCCAGAATAATGTAGGGTTCCCCTCGTGGTCTGAGTTCGTTTCTTGGAACTCTGCCCAGGATTTACGAATCTCCTCTAGTAATTCAGTATTGCCTGCTAGATGCGTAGGGAAGCGTCATAGTTTGGGTGAGTTGGGCGTCTCTGTGATTGCCAGCTGGAGGGCAACTGGGGCATGATCAGAGATGGCCAAATCTAGAATTTCTGGGTTCAAAGCTAAAGGAAGCATGAGTGGATTACAAAATATATAATCAATTCGCGATAAGCTCTGGTGTGGGGAAGAGAAGAAAGTAAATTCCCTCTCTATTGGGTTATGTAGCCTCCAAACATCAGAGAGTTGAGTGGCTTCTGCAAATTGGGCAAGAGATGATGTAGAACCAGTGGGTTCTTGTTTTGACACGGGTAAGGGTCGGGCCCTGTCTCCCTGGATGGACATGACTGAGTTGAAGTCTCCCCCTACCACCAAGGGCAGGTGAAGAAATGTTGCTAGCTTGGCCGTCAGGTCTTGAAAAAAAGTCTTAGAGGGAGAGTTCGGGGCGTATATGTCACCCAGAACTATCTCTCTGTTAAAGAGTTTGAGCCGAAGGAGGGATATGCGTCCTTCGCCATCCTGCACTTCCGAGAGGATTTGGGCTGGTATATTTTTGTGTATTAGGACTATAACACCTGCTTTGCCATTAGCGGCAGGCGATCCGAATATTTGACCCACCCAGAGTCTCTTGAGACGCCAGAAGTCCTTAAGGGACAAATGGGTCTCCTGGAGCAAGGCAATGTCCGCGCGCAAGCGCCTAAGGTGTCTAAGCACTGCCATTCTCTTGTGTGGAGACCTAAGCCCCTTCACGTTCCAGGATATAACTTTTAAGTTATGTCCGGTTGAATTGTTAGGTTAATAAGCGCAAGATTTTTAATAGAGCGTGTGGAGTAAATTATCACCAGGAAGCTCAGAAAATACTGATGCGTGATCATGGGAGCAAAGTCTCTAGGAGTAGGGGATAGGGGTAGAGGCTGGAGGAGGGTGGCGGGCTTGTCCTCCCAATAGATGCAAGGCATTAACAACAGTAGAAAATAAACAACAGTATCATACCGAAAACTAGGTAGTGGACTTCTCTTTTTTCCATATGACATACCGTCACCATCCAGATAGCATTACCGGAGTCCCACGGGCCTCAGGTCTGCGAGCTATGGTCTTAGTGATGCCTCCTGGGGGCGTGGAGAAGGGTCTGGAAGATAGGCGTAGGATAAGGATCACCTGCTTCTTTTTGAGGAGCTCCGATAAGGCTATGTGGGGAAAGGAGTCTAGGTAGACAATATAAACATAAAGGCAGGGAAAAAACAAAAGAAAAGAAGGAAACCATATGATATTAGACAGAATCACATTTGGAATTGCAAGTAGATATTTTGAGGAGAAATAACAAAGGTGCAACTGGTTAGAAGACCTAGTTTGGGCACTAGGGGCAGTAACAGACCGTTGGTCCAGACCGGAGATGTCCATGTGTAATAGAACATTGTCATAGCCGATGGCTGGCCCTGAGTCTAGGACGGAGGGTACTGTTTATCCTTGTGGGAGTATCGGGGCCTTTTAGGAGAGTCCTTGCGCGGGCTACGGAGATCTCTGCTCCCTGGAGACGTGGGGAGGGTGCCCCCTTGTTGGGTTTCCATGGGGATTTGCAGTTGGGAGAGCAGGTAATTTTCAGCCTCAGTAGGGAGGGTGAAGGACTTTACTTCCCCTAATTGATCGGTAAGGCGTAGTGTAGCTGGGTATGCTAAGGTGAATTTGACGCCTTTTTGGAAGAGGGCAGAGCAAATAGGCTGAAAAGCTTTACGGCGTTTCGACACCTCTTGCGAGTAGTCCGCGAATATTAGAATTTTGTGCCCCTCGAATTGTAATGACTTAGCGTTTCTGAATGACTTCAGGATCGCCACTCTATCAGCATAGTTTAAAAACCTTGCTATCACCGGTCGGGGAGAGCGGCGATCATTTGAGGGAAGTCCTAGGCGGTGCGCCCTTTCAATAACACAGGGCCCTGTGATGCCCAAGGCTAGAGGGATGCGGGTAGTGCAAATGTCTATCAGGGCATTGTTATTGTAAGTTTCCGGGAGCCCAATGAATCTGAGGTTGTTCCTCCTTGTACGATTTTCGAGATCGTCGAGTTTGTCTAAAAGGTATTGCTGAGTATGAAGAAGCCTTTGTTCTGTGTGCTGTGAGGACTGTAACTCGTCCTCTATTTCAGAGGTGCGGGACTCCAATTCCCCCAGTCTCTTTGTATGTTCACTCAGCTGCTTTGTGAGGTGCTCCATGCCTGCCTGCACAGCTCTCTCCACGGCTTCTGAGATCGTGGGAGAGAGCAGTGCCGCCACTGATTGTGCGATCCGTGCGAGCTGTGCCTCGGAAGCATCCCAGGGAGGGGCAGACACGGCGGCTGGGGATGTTGTGTGCGCGGCTGGGGATTGTCCGTCCGCCATATTGGCCGCGTGTGTGCCCGCTCCCACTGTGTCGGCTCTAGCTGTGGTGCAGGCGTGTGTTCCGCCATGTAGGACGAATCTGTCCATGCTAGCCTTACCCGGGATGCGGCGGCTCGATAGTATGCCGTGATGGAGTCGCTCTTTGCGGATTTGTAGCCGGTTATGTGGGGCTGTGGACCGGAGCTGCTTCTTCTCACTCCCTAGTCATATGGCGCCGGAACCGGAAGTGATTCTTTTTTAATGGCTTTTGAAATTTGCAACTGCAGCAGTTTAGAGCGTTTAGCACTGGGAAACACTTTTATGAATGATAAAAAGTGCAATTTTTATACAACTATATATAGCTCAGACCAAAGTGAGGGACAAATGAGGAGGAAAGAGGGACAGAGGGACTTTGTTCCAAACCAGGGACCGTCCCCCGAAATCAGGGACAGTTGGAAGCTATGGCTGTGATAGGTCCTCTTTATGGAGAGATCTGAGGTCTATTAGACCCCAGATATCTCCTCTGGCATCCAAAGCATCTAATCAAACTGAGAATGGTTTGATCAGATGCTATCACAAGCCGGTAACAGCTTCTTTACAACAAACCGAAGGTGAGAAAATACTTCTCGTTTCCGGTTTCATACACCATGGAGATGATCAAGGAATGAATGTTCCTCTCTCATCTCTATGGTCAGCTGGAGGAACCACTGATTTTAGTCCCTGGCTCTCCTGTTCCATCGTGGGACCTGTGTAATGACATCAAGCTGGGAGGGGCCAGGCGCCATCTTGCTGAGCTGACAGATCTACACTGTGTCCATGCATGCTGTGAACGGACACTTGTATGGGTCTCGTCTGTACAGGTACGTGTTCTGCATAACAGAGCCTACCTGCCGCAGTACATCTGCTGTAAGAGGCCAGGAAGTGGTTAAACACACACTACCGATCACTCACTGTGTTCATTCAGAAAGGGAAGGGGTCGATAAATTACATATTTACCCCTTCCCCAACTCATCCTAAAACATCCCCCTGTGTGTGCCTGCAGCAGTAACCGGCGGGAGAGGAAAGGAGGGAATCTGGTAGCCCTGCAGGGGTGGAGCAGGGCAGTAGGGGGAATCTGTGCTACACAGGGTGATTAGGGTGTGCCTGGGCACATCTGGCACACCCTGTGCGCACGCCTTTGCTCTTAGATGCGCTCTGCATTTGTTTTGTTTTTCAGTATACATTCCCTTGTGAGGATTTGTAATGAGCTGCTGGAAGATGAAACTACATCTACAAGGCTTTTATCTTTTCCCCTTACCAGTGAGGGGTATTGGACTTTGGATTACCTGATGTAGGCTGCTTGGGAGGAGCTCCAAGGGGTTGTCTCTCGTGAGAAGAACATGAAGATCAGTTGGGGATCTGCAGATGCTGGAAGAGCTTCCCTCCCAGGAACCCTACTGTCATTGGATAGTCTGGAAGTCAAAGCGATTGGTGTGAGGTTTGGGGTTGTTGAAGGAGGTTTAATTTGGAAGCACTGCATATAAGCGTGACCTACGTATGCATTTACTTCTGCAAGCAAGCACGCGGGGGCGCTTTAATATATATATTTTTTTATTATTGTTTATTGTACTTTTATTTTTCAATTTTTACACTTTATTTGTTACATTTTTTTTATCATATTTATTCCTATTACAAGGAATTTAATAGGAATAGGGTATGACAGGTCTTCTTTACAAGTGAGATGTGGGGTCTATACATCCCCAGATCTCACCTCCAGGCTGGGAAGCCTGAAAAAAGAAAACATTTTTAAAAATGATCTCGGCCTCCCAGCCGATGCAGCGCCATATTTTCAAATGCAGAGGCCGGGCGTAAAGCCATAACATTGTGCCCGGCCTCTGACAGATCATAGAGACTTTAGGAAGCATCTGGCCCACTGGATTCTCTATGATCAACTTCCTTCTCTGGCTCGCCGATCACACGGGCGAGCCGGTAATAGCACCGGCTCCCCACCTGTAAGAACAATCATGCGGCTGAACATCCGTTATGATTATCGGTCAAGGAATTGCCAGCTGAGAAAAAATATATCTGAATGATGCCTGTAACTGCTGGCATCATTCAGATATCACCACTAAAAGTCTGCAACATCATATGACGTCGCCCCTGGGGAGAAGTGGTTAAAGTGGAATTCCACCCAAAAGTGGAACTTGCGCTTTAAAAATCCTGACCCCTGACTTGCCACATTTGGCATGTCATTTTTTGGGGGGGAAGTGGGTACTTTTGAGTACCTTTGAGTTTTGACAGGTACTTAGCTCCCACTTCCACTCATTGGAGCGGAAGTTCTCCTCTCCCCCTTCCCTCCATGCAATCTTCTGGGACACGTCACAGGTCCCAGAAGATGACCCGGCCATTCATCATAACGTGAAGCGCGACTCGCGCATGCGCAGTGCGCATCCCGCTGTTACAGCTGGGTGCCCACACTTGCAATGTCGGTGCCGCGGAGAAGAGAAGGAAAGGAGGGAGGCTTTGGGTGGCTGCATCTATGGACTGTGGGACAGGTGAGTGTCTGTTTATTAAAAGTCAGCAGCTACACTTTTTGTAGCTGCTGACTTATAAATGGGTGGAACTCCGCTTTAAGGATGCTCCTTCCTATGCTCAAGTGCTGACTGGTCTTCAGCTGTTTCCTGTGTCCCCTGCATACTTCCAGTGTGTTCCCTTGGTTGCTGACCCAACTTACTCCTGACCCTGCTTTTGTCCTGTCGCTTGTTCCTAACCCGGCTTGTTCCTGACTTCGGCTCTGCTCTTGAGAAGGTACCTCAATGCCCACCTGTTCATGACCCTGGCTAATCCTGTGACCACACTTCTGTCTCTGATCCTGGCTTCCTGACCAGTTCATGTGTCTGCCTGGCTGTCTGCTGTTGCAGTTCTGCTGCTCTCTGAGTGTTCCTCGGCTGGACTACTGTAAACGGCTACCGCTCCTGACCTGATGGTTCTCCTGTTTCCTGGGAACCGCATCTCCTGTTACGAGTCCCTTGATTTACACCTGCAGGTGTTCCTCCTGTCCATCAGTGCCCTCTGTTGCACTTCTAGTGGGGCCTGGGCTGGAGATATAAAAGAGGCCGACCTTGTCATTTCAGTCTCCTATCAGGTACGTGACAGTTCCACTTACATCAAAAACTCCTGTTTGCTGTGTACAGGGCTGATGTGGTGTGCAGGCAACAAGCAGCGATCTCAATGGACTGGAGGACAGCCGCAGGGCACAAGCATGGACCCGCCACAGGAAAGGTAAAAAATGGCATCATTCAAAGCTCTCACACGCGCCACTGACAAGAGACTGAAAACAATCAGGCAGAAGGAGCCGTAGCGCGTTTCCAAGGCCCCGCCTCCAACGTCAGGCAAGCCCACCCCCACGAGAAAGTAAGGATTTTGAGCTGTCAGGCTACCTCTCTATGGGCCAATCAGTGACATGGATGGGCGGGGCAGGGCGCACGATCGTGGTCCACACTATTTCCTACTCTAGCAGACAGCAGTTGGGTTAACAACGTGTATAAGCAGCATGAAGAGAAGAACAAGGAAATGCTCAATGGGGGAAACACCACAAGGAATGTCCACTCCCGTCTCTTAGCTCTGCACATAATAGCAAAAATATACATAAAAAAAGATACAAAAAATGCATCATAATAAATAATACTAAAATGACATAAAAATACAAAACATTATGTAACACCACTTCAAATGATCATACAAGGGCACCCACAACACTGCCCCCAGCTACATCACCAACCTCATCTCCAGATATCGCCCCAATCGTCCTCTCCACTCCTCCCAGGACCCCCTGCTCTCTAGCTCCCTTGTTACCTCCTCCCATGCTCGCCTCCGGGACTTCTCCAGAGCCTCTCTCATCCTCTGGAACTCCCTGCCCCAGAATGTCCGGTCAGCCCCCACCCTGTCCGCCTTTAGGCGATCTTTGAAAACTCACTTATTCAGGGAAGCCTAACCCACCCCCACCTAAGAACTGTGCTTGAGTCACCTCTGTCAGATCATCCCCTGCAGCCATTACCCTTTGTACCACCTCCTCCTCCCTCTAGATTGTAAGCTCTACGAGCAGGGCCCTCCTATTCCTTCTGTATTGAACTGTATTGTACGTGTACTGTGTCTCTTCTTTATTGTAAAGCACTGCGCAAACTGTTGGCCCAATATAAATCCTGTATAATAATAATAATGTTCCAAGATCCACATTATACCATAATTAAAAGACATGTCTGGATATGACTGGGAAATCTTGGTTTAGAACTGAATAAAAATGCAGCTACAGTAATAAAACATTCTAAATGAAATATAATACATGCCTAAAAATATCAAAGAAGTCAATTAACTACTTCCCATCCGAGCCAATTTTGATACCTCGCTTCTACATGTAAAAATCTACTTTTTTTGCTAGAAAATCACTTAAAACCCCCCAAAATGTTATACATTTTTAGCAGAGGCCCTATAGAATAAATGGCAGTCATTGCAATTGTTTATGTCACACGGTATTTACACAGCGGTTTCTCAAACGCAAAGAAAAAAAAATGGAACCGCTTCACGACTGCCCGCCATTATGCAGGGGTATTTTGCCATTGAATACTGTTGTTGTGGCAGCAGATAGCCGCCATAACCCTGGTATTTTCTTAAAGAGCGGGCAGTCGGCTTTCGGATAAAAGTGGTCTCTGCGGCAGATTCACCACAAGATCACTTTTATCGGGGGCGGGAGGGCCCCACCCCCTTTTGCCACACTGTTGTCATCTCTGCCGCTTACCAGAGCCGCTTACCAGATCCCCTCAATGCCTAGATGCCGACTGAGGGTAAAGTGGCCCCCACTCGGCTCCATGGCATTGCAGGGTGGAAGCAACGTCAAACGTCACTTCCCTCAAATGCTCTTAAAGGGGAAACAAACATTTTCAAGTGACTTTTTTTTTTTTTTTTTTTGCATTTTAGTGTAAATATGAGATTTGGGATCTTTTTTAAGAGGTCCTGTCAATTTTTTTTTTCTAATACAAGGAATTCTTACATTCCGTGTAATATGAATAAAAGTGACCCAATTTTTTTTTTCTAAAAGGACAGTGTAAAAATAAAAAATAACAAGTAAAATAAATAAAAAAAAAAAAATGTAAAGCTCCCCGTCCTGCAGAGCTCGCGCGCAGAAGTGAATGCATACGTAAGTCCCGCCTGCATATGTAAACGGTGTTCAAACCACACATGTGAGGTATCGCTGCGATCGTTAGAGCGAAAGCAATAATTCTACCACCAGACCTCCTCTGTAACTCAAAACTGCTAACCTGTAGAAATGTTTAAACTTTGCCGATGGAGATTTTTAAGTGCCAAAGTTTGTCGCCATTCCACGAGTGGGCGCAATTTTGAAGCGTGACATGTTGGGTATCATTTTACTCGGCGTAACGTTATCTTTCACAATATAGAAAAAAATTGGGCTAACTTTACTGTTGTCTTATTTTAAATTCAAAAGATTGAATTGTTTCCAAAAAAGTTGCGTTTTTAAGACCGCTGTGCAAATACAGTGTGACATAAAGTATTGCAACGACTGCCATTTTATTCTCTAGTGTGTTTGAAAGAAATTATATATAATGTTTGGGGGTTCTAAGTAATTTTCTAGCAGAAAAAAATGATTTTAACTCTAAACACCAAATCTCAGAAAGAGGCTCGGTCCTTAAGTAGTTAACGAATTAAAAAAAAAAACACTAAAGTTAGCCAATGTTTTTGTATAATATGAAAGATAATGTTATGCCGAGTAAATGAGTGAACAGATACCTAACATGTCATGCTTTAAAATTGCATCTGCTCGTGGAATGGCGTCAGACTATGATGTTTAAAATTCTCCATAAGGGACGCTTTAAACGCCTTGACAGGTTACCAGTTCAGGGTTGCACAAGAGGTCTGGTGCTAGAATTATTGCTCTCACTCTGACGTTCGCAACAATACCTCACTTGTGTGATGCGATCACCGTTTACATATACGTGTATTCGCATATATACAGTATCTCACAAAAGTGAGTAAACCCCTCACATGTTTGTAAATATTTTATTCTATCTTTTCATGTGACAACACTGAAGAAATGACACTTTGCTACAATGTAAAGTAGTGAGTGTACAGCTTGTATAACAGTGTAAATTTGCTGTCCCCTCAAAATAACTCAACACACAGCCATTAAAGTCTAAACCGCTGGCAACAAAAGTGAGTACACCCCTAAGTGAAAATGTCCAAATTGGGTCCAAAGTGTCAATATTTTGTGTGGCCACCATTATTTTCCGGCACTGCCTTAACCCTCTTGGTCATGGAGTTCACCAGAGCTTCACAGGTTGCCGCTGGAGTCCTCTTCCCCTCCTCCATGACGACATCACAGAGCTGGTGGATGCTAGAGACCTTGCGCTCCTCCACCTTCCATTTGAGGATGCCCCACAGATGCTCAACAGGGTTTAGGTCTGGAGATGCTTGGCCAGTCCATCACCTTTACCCTCAGCTTCTTTAGTAAGGCAGTGGTCACCTTGGAGGTGTGTTTGAGGTCATTATCTATATTATATTATATATATTATACTATTATATAATACTTTATTATATTATATTAGTATATGTTGGAATACTGCCCTGCGGCCCATTCTCTGAAGGGGGGGGGATCATGTTCTGCTTCAGTATGTCACAGTACATGTTGGCATTCATGGTTCCCTCAATGAACTGTAGCTCCCCAGTGCCGGCAGCACTCATGCAGCCCCAGACCATGACACTCCCACCAATATGCTTGATTGTAGGCAAGACACACTTGTCTTTGTACTCCTCCCCTGGTTGCCGCCACACATGCTTGACACCATCTGAACCAAATAAGTTTATCTTGGTCTCATCAGACCACAGGACATGGTTCCAGTAATCCATGTCCTTAGTCTGCTTGTCTTCATCAAACTTTTTGCAGGCTTTCTTGTGCATCATCTTTAGAAGAGGCTTCCTTCTGGGATGACAGCCATGCAGACCAATTTGATGCAGTGTGGGGCGTATGGTCTGAGCACTGACAGGCTGACCCCCCCACCCCTTCAACCTCTGCAGCAATGCTGGCACTCATACATCTATTTCCCAAAGACAACCTCTGGATATGACGCTGAGCACGGCACTCAACTTCTTTAGTCGACCATGGCGAGGTCTGTTCTGAGTGGAACCTGTCCTGTTACACTGCTGTATGGTCTTGGCCACTGTGCTGCAGCTCAGTTTCAGGGTCTTGGCAATCTTCTTATAGCCTAAGCCAGGGGTAGGCAACCTGTGGCCCTCCAGCTGTAGTAGAACTACATTTCCCATGAGGCATTGCAAGGCTGACTGGTACAATTACTCCCAGAGGCATGATGGGACTTGTAGTTTTGCAGCAGCTGGAGGGCCGCAGGTTGCCTACCCCTGGTCTAGGCCATCTTTGTGTAGAGCAAGAGTTCTTTTTTTCAGATCCTCAGAGAGTAAATTTAACACACCTGCTCACCATTCACACCTGAGACTTTGTAGCACTAACCAGTCACATGACATCGGGGAGAGAAAATGGCTAATTGGGCCCAATTTTGACATTTTCACTTAGGGGTGTACTCACTTTTGTTGCCAGCGGTTTAGACATTAATGGCTGTGTGTTGAGTTATTTTGAGGGGACAGTAAATAAACACTATTATACAAGCTGTACACTCACTACTTTACATTGTAGCAAAGTGTCATTTCTTCAGTGTTGTCACATGAAAAGATAGAATAAAATAGTTACAAAAATGTGAGGGATGTACTTACTTTTGTGAGATACTGTGTATACATATATTTATATATTTTTTTCCCCCAATAGGTATTGACACAGATGCCTTAATTAGGACTCACACCCAGAAACACTGGGTGTGGGCTGAATGCTAAAAAAAAAATACTGAGAGATAAAGTGAAAGGAAAGACAACAAAGGTACAAAGATTTTGAGGTCAGAGGGCTCATAGGAGTTCTGAATGATGTGTACAGCTGAACACTGACACCTGCTGGTCAAACAAGGTTCCTGCGCATTTCTAACAGCTCCCTGCTGCCAAAAAATGCTAAAGATAATTATAGTTTCCATTAAAATGCTAAACATGAAGGCGCTATATGCATTGTGTTTTTCCCATTTCTTTTGTAATACTTCATCCATTTTATTGGTTATAGAGCTTAATAACCAGGACTGGGTACATTTTTTGATAATCCAGAACTTTCATTTACTGGTTATTGATTTTAGGAATTTCCTGTTCACTATGTCTGACTCAATCTCTCATTAATAAACCAGATAATGTTTTTTTTTCTAAAAGTTGGACTTTAAAGGCAGCATTAATAATTTAAAAACATTACCAAGGTTTATTTCATAAATGTATTTCATAAAAATTGAATAGATCATTACTAATCCTAAAATACAACAACTTTACCCATTTGGCTTAGGCACATACAGTAATATGTCCAACGAAACCGTTCAACACCATTTTGTCGCACCCCCCACCCTATCTTCTCACACAGAAGCGTTGTATTGCAGCATTCAACATGAACTTGGTCTGAGAGTGATTGGAGAGTCTCTGAAAGAAAAGGGTCAATCCTCCTGGAAATTTCAACAACATAAAATCCTAATCATTACTAGATAAGTTAAAAATACTTTATGTAAATACTTTATTTGGAACCATTACAAAAATTTAATAATTACGACGGAAATTTCAGGTTGAAAATCTTTTTTTTTGTAATAGACCAAATAATTACTCTCTAACTCAGTCTGTATCACTTGTCCTTTAAGGATTTTAGTTATTGGTCATTTACTTTCAAGACCTAATAGTTTTTTACATGGGTCAGGACCAATAATTCGAGATATTGGTTATTTTACCTACTTCATA
>BLSH010460462.1:129540-150059 GCA_018402905.1 Glandirana rugosa | reverse complement strand
ATTTTGCATCTATGTGTGCCTGATTTATTCGTTCCAATGATTCAGCCCATAAATCAAAAGCCCTTTTGGCTTCCTGCTGAGCCTTCCTAGTGTCTTCCGTGTCTAATGTGGCCAACATCTCCTGTGTGGATTTCAGTTTGTTACTTGCCTCTATGTAGTTTTGCATAGTTTGTTTTTTATATGCAGCAGTATATGAGATGATCTGTCCCCTAAGGACAGCTTTCCCTGTTTCCCAAAAGAGTGTAGGATTATCCTGATGTGCTATATTGGAGAGTGAGTAATCTTCCCATGTTTTCTTAAGTGTCTCTAGAAAATCTGAATTATTTGAAAGAAAGCGTAATAAATAATATGTTATGGTACAGATACAGTTGTGCTCGTAAGTTTACATACCCTGGCAGGATTTATGATTTCTTGTCCATTTTTCAGAGAATATGAATGAGAACACAAAAACTTTTCTTTCACTCATGGTTAGTAATTGGCTGAAGCCATTTATTATCAATCTACTGTGTTAACTCTTTTTATATCATAATGACAACAGAAACTACCCAATTACCCCAGCTCTTAATACCGTGTATTGCCCCCTTTAACATCAATGACAGCTTGAAGTCTTCCGATCTGGCCCTCCCCAGAGGACCCCCCTTATCCCATTGCCCCACAGACTATCAGTAGGGACAGTCTCTGACAGAGTCCACATGCCGCCTCATGTGCCCAGGGGGGCTACTCTGCGTGGATATGCTGGGACGCACACTGGGCTTGTGGGTGAAGCACAGAGAGGAGATGACTGTACCTTACAAACTTTACCATACCTCAGTGGTATGGCAGTGAGGGTACCTCCAATCGGATAGCGTAGTTGGTCCCCTAAAATCCTGGACATGGAGGGGGAGTCCTGTGTGGAGCATGGTATGGGTTCTCATTGGGACGGGACGCCCCGCAAAACATGGCCCTCTAAACATGGAAACCTGAGCAGTAGACCTGCCATGGACGTAGGCTATCTAGTTTCTCGTGGTGACCCACAGACTGCACCGTCTCCACAAGGAGCAGCCCCTGGCTGGAGGAAAGTGAAAGCCACTACACGCTGCATGGTGTCAATTAATGGGACTTGGTAAATTAGAAACTACAGACACTGAGGTGCTGGAGGGTGAGGCGGGGGGGGGATGCGGAGTCTACACAAGGACGGGTAAATGCGGGCGAGGAGGTCAGTCAGGAGATGTAAATGTGGGTAGCTGGTCTTTGTGCTCCTATACAGTGTTCATATGACTAATGTAATATGTTGTTTACCAATGCATGCTACTTAATTTGGTGTCGTTTTTTGAAGTAACTGTTTGGGTAGATGGGTGGGCGGGGGACTCCTCACTTGGACAGGTCCACCCTCGCTCCCACCTAGGCTGCGTCACTGAGATCCGGTGGTCCCACTGGAGTGTGCTGCCTATATATAGATATATATAGATACTTTTCTTTCTTCCTCAGATCCTCTCTGTCTCTGTAGTTCATCTTCTCCTTCTGTCCTTACCCTTGCTCACTTACTCCCCCCCCCCACCTCACCCGTTCCCTTCTTCATACCCTCCTATTCGCTACATATCCCCCTCCTTCCCTCTCCCTAGACCCTAGATGGACACAATCACTATAATTTCCCTAAACGTAAAAGGGCTAAATATCCCTGAAAAGCAGCGTATGCTCCTGGGTGACTTGAAACGTATGAAAGTGGATGTAGCCTTCATCCAGGAGACTCACTTCAAAACTACCAAAACTCCCTCCCTCAAAAGCAAATTCTTCCCGCTAGTATACCATGCAACTAACGCTCAGAACAAGAGCAAAGGAGTATCCATACTCCTTTTGAGTAAACTCCCCTGGACTTGTAAGGACGTTCTAGCTGACAGTGGGGGACACTTCGTTTTCATCAAGGGCCTGATGGGTGTTGAGCGAGTGACCATCGCAACCATATACTCTTCTAATGACAGACAAGATGTCTTTGTTCAGGGGGTTCTGGTTAGACTGCAGGAGTTTTCTGAGGGGCAACTTATTCTGGGGGGGAGGGGCTGGAACATCCCTTTAGCCCCACCAGTAGACACGTCTTCAGGCTCATCGTCAGTTCGCTCCACCACACATAGGAAATTGGCACAAACCCTGCACAGAGCCCGTTTAATAGACACACAAACAAGAGAGACTACTCATTTTACTCAGCATCCCACAAAATCTACTGGAGAATCGACTATTTCCTAATTCCACACAACCAACTGCAAGCAGTGCAGGAGTCGGCCATAGGCAACATTACATGGTCGGACTATGCTCCGATCAAGATCCGTTACAGCCTCTCCACCGTTCCAGTCTCCAGGACTCGCTTCTGGAGATTGAATAAAGGTCTCTTGCAAATCCCAGAGGTGGTAACGGATATATCGCAGGAGATGAGGAAATATTTTCAGTTAAAAGATCAAGCGGATTGCGACCCGGGTATACTATGGGAGGCCCACAAAGCAGTGATCCGAGGAATATTAATTAAGCATGGCCCACGACTAAAAAGAGAATGAGAACAAATGCAGACACAACTACTGGATAAAATATTCCAATTAGAAACACAACATAAACGGATGCCTCTTCCATCCCTGGAAAAGGAGTTGCTCTCTCTCCGCCGTCAAACGGTTGAACTGCTACAATACAAAGCCAAAGCGGCTATTCAACGCGGTCGTAGGGTGGAATATGAAATGGGTAACAAATGTGGCCAACTTCTTGCCAGATCCACATGGGACCCCAAACTCATGACATATGTACCACACATTATCCCTCCTATGGTAAACAAGGTCTCCCTCCCAGCTCAGATAGCTAAGGCCTTCCAAGACTTTTATGCCTCACTGTACAACTTACCGGACCAGAATGTATCCCATGAGCTGATAGAGGAATATATTACTTCCTCCCTAGTCCCACAACTGCCACTGGAGACGCGAGAAGAACTCAAGTCTAGAGTTGAGCGAACACCTGGATGTTTTGGTTCGGCGGGTTTGGCCGATCTTCGCGGAAACGTTCGGGTTCGGTACCGAACGTTATCCGAACTTTCCCCCGGACCCCGAACGCCATTGAATTCAATGGGGACCCAAACTTTTCGGCACAAAAATGACTGTAAAAAAGTACTGGAAAGTGCTAGAGGGCTGCAAAAGGAAGAAAATGGGAGATGTTATTAGATCTGAGATCTGAAATCTGTCCCTCAGAGCAGTAGTAATCTCTACCTAGTCCAGTATCAGATCTTTCTGTAATCAGATCGTTCTGTAATGCAGGATGATATGTTATAGATCTACAATCTGTCCCTCAAAGCAGTAGTAGTAATCTCTACCTAGTTATTAGATCTGCAATCTGTCCCTCACAATCTGTCCCTCACAATCTGTCCCTCACAGTGCCGGCAGCATCCTCTCCCTACATTAACCTGAGAGCATGTGACATGCAGCACTGTGACTCCAGCCTCATATAGAGGCTGGGTCACATGATGCACCGGCCAATCACAGCCATGTCATTAGTAGGCATGGCTGTGATGGCTTCTAGGGAAAACCAGTGAAACGCTTGTTGATTGGCTGCCCTGCAGCTATTTAACATGCGTGATAAAATACCAGAACCCGAACGTTTTTCTCAAACGTTCGGGTTCGGTACACGGACACCCGAAAGTTCGGTACGAACCCGAACTTTACAGTTCGAGTTAGCTCAACTCTACTCAAGTCCCCTATCACACCTGAGGAAGTGAAATGTGCTATTGGGAGCATGAAGCCAGGTAAAGCCCCTGGACTGGACGGCTTCACCCTACAATACTTTCACACCTTTTCCCCTATCCTGAGCCCATAGATGACGTGACTATTCAACTCACTAAGTGCAGAATCCCATCTACCGAGAGACACGCTGAGGGCCCATATCTCCATTATACCCAAGGAAGGAAAAAAACCCTCCTCCTGCGGAAGCTATAGACCAATCTCCCTCCTGAATGTGGACCTTAAGCTTTTTTCTAAAGTACTGGCTTCCAGACTATCAAACCATTTAACGAAAATAGTACACTTGGACCAGGTCGGCTTTGTCCCCTCCAGAGAGGCGAGGGACAACACGACCAAAGCTCTTAATTTAATCCACTTGGCATCGTCGAACTGAACGCCCTGCGTATTTCTCAGCACAGACGCTGAGAAAGCGTTCAATCGTGTCAACTGGAAGTTTATGGAGTCGGTGCTCAGACATGTGGGCCTGGGGAAAAAGATGCTTCATTGGATCACTAGCCTCTACACCACTCCGATAGCACAAGTAAAGGTAAATGGTCAGCTATAAGACTCCTTCTGCATCACAAACAGCACGCGGCAGGGGTGCCCCCTTTCCCCCCTGCTATTCGCCCTGTCGTTGGAACCCTTCCTGTGTACGGTTCACCTACACCCTGACATCACCGGCGACCAGTCAGGAGGCACTCAACATAAAATATCAGCCTATGCAGACAATCTCCTTTTTTCACTAACCAACCTTATGATCCCACTCCCTAATTTATTACGAGAATTTGAGGTATACGGTAGACTCTCGAACCTAAGAATTTACTTTACAAGTCGATAGAGATGGGCATCCAGATTAATCCAAACACACCGACGACCATGAAATCCAGTTTCCAGTTTAAGTGGTCGGAAAATTCCCTTAAATACCTGGGTACCCTTCTCCCCCCCGACGTGACCTGTACCTACAAACTGAACTTCCCACCCCTGCTCTCCTCGACTAGAGCCCTACTAGGTAAATGGAAGGGTGGGCTACATTAATGGTTTGGCAGGTGCAATCTGATCAAGATGAGCATCCTGCTGAAATTTCTGTATCTGCTTCAGGTATTACCGATTTTGATACCTACACATTTCTTTAAGCAGGTGCACGCACTCTTCATCAAATTTGTCTGGGCACACTCCAGACCGCGCCTAGCCCGACGTATCCTAACTCTACCGAAATCACATGGGGGAGTGGCCCTACCAGATATTAGGAAGTATTACCATGCAGTGCACCTGAGTAGAGTGACAGATTGGTGGCGGCACTCCGAAGGGAAATTGTGGGCTCAATTGGAACAATCACAAGCTGGTGTCCTTCTACGGAGCGCCTTGTGGTGCTATAATAAACTACAACCTTCATTGAAAAAGCACCCCACAATAGGCTCTAACCTGTGTACAGGCACCCATTCCGTTTTCTCTAATTCCCTCTCTACGATGGACTTCCCACTCTTCCCGACCCTAGGCAATCCGGAGTTTCAGCCAGGGCTTAGTATCACAACATTCTCAACCCTCCAACGAGAGGGTATTGTGTGGGTCCCACAGTTCGCAGAAGCAAACCAATGGCCCTCCATAATGGCTTTTACCGTGAACCCAGGCAGATTCTGCATACCATTCTGGAGTAGAGTTGAGCGAACCCGAACTGTAAAGTTCGAGTTCGTACCGGACTTTGGGGTGTCCGTGACCCGAACATTTGAAAAAAAGTTTGGGTTCGAGTTCTGGGTTTGGGTATTTGATCACGCATGTTGAATAGCTGCTGGGCAGCCAATCAACAAGCGTTTCACTGGTTTGCCCTTAGAAGCCATCACAGCCATGCCTACTAATGGCATGGCTGTGATTGGCCAGTGCATCATGTGACCCAGCCTCTTTATAATCTGGAGTCACTTAGTGCTGCATGTCACATGCTCTCTGGGTAGTGTAGGAAGAGGATGCTGCCGGTGCTGTGAGGGACAGATTGCAGATAGATAGATAGGTAGAGATTACTACTACTACTGCTTTTAGGGACAGATTGCAGATCTCATCCTGCATTACAGAACAATCTCACTGGACTAGGTAGAGTCTACTGCTTAGGGGGACAGATTATTGTTCTAAAATCATCTCCTACTCCTATAGGGTCAGGTTCCTGCTGTTGCTGTAAGGGACAGATTATTGTTCTAAAATCATTTTGCAGCCCTCTAGCACTTTCCAGGACTCTTTTACAGTCATTTTTGTGCCGAAAACTTCGGGTCCCCATTGAATTCAATGGGGTTCGGGATAAAGTTCGGGTCAAGTTCGGTACCGAATCCGGACTTTTTTCCGAAGTTCGGCCAAACCCACCGAACCCGAACATCCACGGGTTCGCTCAACTCTATTCTGGAGCGCACTACAGCTCCATAATTTCCTCTACTCCCTCCCTAATCCGTCCCGTTACACTCGTGAGCTCACGACATTTGAAGAGACAGGGCCACTTCCGCACACCCTGACCAAAACCCACTCCCTGCTCAATGCTCCTATTATACAGCCAGTACTACCGTTTTTTGCAAAAGTGGGAGGTTGACCTTAATCTTTCCCTCACGGCAGCACAGCAACAAAACATTATACATTTCACACTAAAGTCTGCCGCTTGCACTAAACTCCAAGAAACCAACTACAAAATTCTCACACCTCAGAGACTCCGGTTTTGCTACCCAGACACCTCAGACAGATGTTGGAGATGCCAAACAGATAGAGGAACACTCTTACATATTTTTTAGTTGTGTCTAGAGTTGAGCGAACCTGTGGATGTTCGGGTTCGGTGGGTTCGGCCAAACTTCGGAAAAAAGTCTGGGTTCGGTACCGAACTTGACCAGAACTTTCCCCCGAACCCCATTGAATTCAATGGGGACCCAAACTTTTCGGCACAAAAATGACTGTAAAAGAGTCCTGGAAAGTGCTAGAGGGCTGCAAAATGATTTTAGAACAATAATCTGTCCCTTACAGCAACAGCAGGAACCTCTCCCTTTAGAACTAGGAGATGATTTTAGAACAATTATCTGTCCCTCTAAGCGGTAGACTCTACCTAGTCCAGTCAGATGGTTCTGTAATGCAGGATGAGATCTGCAATCTGTACCTAAAAACAGTAGTAATCTCTACCTATCTATCTATCTGCAATCTGTCCCTCACAGCACCGGCAGCATCCTCTCCCTACACTACTCAGAGAGCATGTGACATGCAGCACGGTGACTCCAGCCTCATATAGAGGCTCGGTCACATGATGCACTGGCCAATCACAGCCATGCCATTAGTAGGCATGGTTGTGATGGCTTCTAGGGAAAACCAGTGAAACGCTTGTTGATTGGCTGCCCTGCAGCTATTCAACATGCGTGATCAAATACCCGAACCCAAACTTTTTTTTCAAATGTCCGGGTTCGGGTCCGGGTCACGGACACCCCAAAGTTCGGTACGAACCCAAACTTTACAGTTCGGGTTCGCTCAACTCTAGTTGTGTCCCTTACTGAAAAATTTCTGCAGCACGGTCCGTACAGTCGCCCAGAAGTTCACGGAACATGGGATTCCGGACAACCCAGCCTTTTTTCTGCTGCACGTCACCACTATACCACCAACACCGCAAATCTATTGTTGCACTTACTGAACGCAGCCAAATCCTGTATCCCGGCATTTTGGAAGGAGCGGGCGCCGCCCACTGTCAGCCACTGGTTGCGTAAGGTAGAAGAAATCAATAGAACGGAGGACTTGATCCTAACGGCACAAAATAAACATGGCAAGTACTCCAAAAGTTGGAGAGCATGGAATATGTTCATACTGTCAGATGAGGGACTGGCCCTACTGTCCCCGGACACGGCCTAACTAATGGTAGTGGAACCGCCGCCACCTGGGTCCCATACAGGGTCGGACTGACCATAAGGGCACTCGGACACTGCCCGAGGGCCCTTGGCCAGTAGGGGGCCCCATGTGCTCTTGGTACTTCAGGAATCTGTGCTGATCCTGGAGCCCAGTGCCGGACCAAGTTCCAGCACTGAGCTCCGGTACCTGGCCTGCCAGGGGCGCGCTAGCGTGGGCACTCAGGACACCTTTCCCACATCTGTAGGGGCGAACGTATGTAATGTGAGTGCAGTGCATTAAGTAGCTGGTGTTTTGTTTGGCTTGAGTGTGGACAGGGACACAGGGGGGCCCCATGATCTTCTATTGCCCGGGGGCCCCATGGGTCGTCAGTCCACCCCTGGTCCCATATAACCTCCCCCCAACCCCGCCCCTGCTGTTCTATTCCCCTCACTCACTTATTCTTGAACTTTGTTGCTATCCTTGTTCTAGACCAGGGATATGCAATTAGCAGACCTCCAGCTGTTGCAAAACTACAAGTCCCATCATGCCTCTCCCTCTGGGTGCCATGGCTGTGGCTGTCAGAGTCTTGCTATGCCTCATGGGACTTGTAGTTCTGCAACATCTGGAGGTCCACTAATAGCATATGACTATCTATTCCTGTTGTTTGTGTTTCTTCTGAGTTTATATTTCTATTGCACTAAAGGGTGAGGAGGAGGTGGCATTCTGCCCAACTAGAACACCTCGTTTGCCCAGGACCAACTCCCCTCAGAAAGAATCGGGATGGCGCTATACGTTGGACTTCTCAGGTATTCTCAACACCGTTAACTTTGCAATAGGGCTAGCTTTGTGAATTACACAATGTAATGTAAATGTGCTGCGTTTTACCTGCCTTCTCTCTTCAATAAAAGTTATATTTGAAAAAAAAAAAAAAAAAGTATTGACTCCGGGGGGCGCTATACAAATACCCCCCACACTTTTTACAGATTTATTTGTAAAAAATGTTGAAAACCATTTATCATTTCCACTTCACAATTATGAGTCACTTTGTGTCGGTCTCTCACATGAAATCCCAATAAAATACATTTATGTTTTTGGTTATAGCGTGACAAAATGTGGGGAATGTCAAGGGGTGTAAATACTTTTTCCAGGTACTGTACATTGCAGCTCCGGCAATGAATACGACTTTTACATTTGTATGCGGTTCTTTTCCTTCGCAGAACATTTCACTCAGGACAACAAGGTCGTGAGTGTAAACGTCAGTAAATTGTGACAGCCGAGTGTAACTGTCCTATGTGAGAAGTGTGAGCCGGAAATACGAGAGGGTGGGGGGCGTCAGCCAACTGTCACTGCAAACACAGCACAGGACCTGCACCGACCTTCCCTGGGGCACTCCCTCTGTGCTCCCTGCTGCCCACATTCCCCTCCAATATTAGAAATCCCACAGATCTTCTGACTTTGTACCCCCCCCTCCACATCTCAGAGAGGAGACGGCCAGGAAGAGGAAGTGCTGTGAGTAACATTAAATATCATAGAGAACCATTGTGTGCCTGCTATCCACCCTGCACGCTTCATACTGCAGAGCATTACACCCTGCATGCTTCACACTGCAGAGCATTACACCCTGCATGCTTCACACTGCAGAGAATTACACCCTGCATGCTTCACACTGCAGAGCATTACACCCTGCATGCTTCACACTGCAGAGCATTACACCCTGCATGCTTCACACTGCAGAGCATTACATCCAGCACAACTTATACTGTAGAGCATTACACCCAGCATGCTTCACACTGCAGAATATTACACCCAGCACAACTCATGTTGCAGAGCATTACACCCAGCACAACTCATGTTGCAGAATATTACACCCAGCACAACTCATGTTGCAGAGCATTACACCCAGCACAACTCATGTTGCAGAGCATTACACCCAGCACAACTCATGTTGCAGAGCATTACACCCAGCACAACTCATGTTGCAGAGCATTACACCCAGCACAACCCATACTGCATAGCATTACACCCAGCACAACTCATGCTGCAGAGCATTACACACTGCATGCTTCACACTGCAGAATATTACATCCAGCACAGCTTATACTGCAGGGCATTACACCCAGCACAACCAATGCTGCAGAACATTAAACCCAGCTCAACTCATGCTGCAGAATATTACACCCAGAACAACTCATGCTGCAGGATATTACACCCAGAACAACTCATGCTGCAGAATATTACACCCAGCTCAACTCATGCTGCAGAATATTACACCCAGAACAACTCATGCTGCAGGATATTACACCCAGAACAACTCATGCTGCAGAGCATTACACCCAACACAACTCATGCTGCAGAACATTACACCCAGCACAACTCACACTGCAGAGCATTACACCCAGCACAACTCATGCTGCAGAACATTACACCCAGCACAACTTATACTGCAGAATATTACACCCAGCACAACTTATACTGCAGAATATTACACCCAGCACAACTTATACTGCAGAATATTACACCCAGCGCCACTCATACTGCAGAATATTACACCCAGCACAACTCATGCTGCAGAACATTACACCCAGCTCAACTCATGCTGCAGAACATTACACCCAGAACAACTCATGCTGCATAACATTACACCCAGCTCAACTCATGCTGCATAACATTACACCCAGCTCAACTCATGCTGCAGAGCATTACACACAGCTCAACTCATGCTGCATAACATTACACCCAGCTCAACTCATGCTGCATAACATTACACCCAGCTCAACTCATGCTGCATAACATTACACCCAGCTCAACTCATGCTGCAGAGCATTACACACAGCTCAACTCATGCTGCAGAATATTACACCCAGCACAACTCATGCTGCAGAACATTACACCCAGCTCAACTCATGCTGCAGAATATTACACCTTGCATTGCATTGTACCCAACACACCACAGAAAAGTAAATCTAATACGCTATAAAATGATACACCCAACATTTCTTCACATTGCGGTATATTGCACCCAGCACAACTTACACGGCAGAATATTACACCCAGGACATCTCACACGGCAGAACATTACACCCAATAAAACTCACACTGCAGTGTTAGATGTCCTGACTGTATATCCTGTAGTGTAAGTTGTGCTGGACTGCAGATTATTACACCCAGCACAACTCACACTGCAGAATATTACACCCTGCAAGCGTCACACTGCAGAATATTACACCCAGCTCATGCTGCAGAGCATTACACCCCACATGCTTCATGCTGCAGAACATTACAACTAGCACAACTCATGCTGCAGAACATTACAACTAGCACAACTAATTCTGTAGAATATTACAACCAGCACAACTCTTGCTGCAGAATATTACATACTACATGCTTCACACTGCAGAATATTACACCCAGCACGACTGATGCTTCAGAATATTATACCCAGCACAGCTCACACTGCAGAACATTTCACCCAAACACACCACAAGTGAATCCAATACACTATAGAATGATACGCCCAACATTTCTTCACATTGTAGTATGTTACATCCAGCACAGCTTACACTGCAGAACATTACACCCACCCACTGCAATACATTACATCCAATACAAGTCACACTGGAACACCAAGCACATTTCACTCACCAATGTATTCCATTAACCTATCATAAAACATTACACCCAGCGCAAATTACCCTGCAGCATATTATACCCAATGCAGGGCCAGATTAAGAGCATCATGGGCCTGGTGCTGAGGATTTTGGTGGGCCTTTCATGCTCACAACAGTGTGGGAACAGTTTGGGTTTAGCCCCTTCCTGTTCCAACATGACTGCATGCCAGTGCACAAAGCAAGGTCCATAAAGATATGGATGAGCGAGTTTGGGGTGGAGGAACTTAACTGACCTGCACAGAGTCCTGACCTCAACCCAATAGAACACCTTTTGGCTGAATTAGAGTGGTGACTGTGAGCCAGGCCTTCTCATCCACATCAGTGCCTGACCTCACAAATGTGCTTCTGGAAGAATGGTCAAATATTCCCATAGACACGTTCATAAACCTTGTGGACAGCCTTCCCAGAAGAGTTGAAGCTGTTATAGCTGAAAAGGTTTGGGCAACTCAATATTGAACCCCAAGCACTAAGACTGGGATGCCATTAAAGTTCATGTGCCTGTAAAGGCACGTGTCCCAATACTATTGCCTAGCTAGTGTATCTGCCAAGAATCACAATGGTGGTGGAACCCTCCTGCAGATAAATACTACAGACATAATTTAGGTAAGGCCCTGAGTCAGGAGTTATGTTTAACAACGTAGAGAGAGAGAACAAGCAACATATGTACATGAATTGACATGTTTGGGATTCCAACTCAGGACTTGAGCAATAGTAGGCAGAATTTCTACCTTGTGAGCCACAGGGCTGCTGCATGTGGAGTCCTCCTACACATAAATACACAGATACTGCATTTCCAAGAATATATAGGTATATAAGTACTTTAGTCAGGAGTTTCTCTTCTTGATTTATTCTGTGATATTTGGTGTTTCTTGCTGTGTGAGTGTAGAATAGTAATGTTATCCTCATATTTTTCGGAATTCGATTTTTATTTTTGATGTTGGTACACATGTCACATTTTTTGGGCTCAAATTAAAGTGGTTGTCAACTCTGGACAACCACTTTAACCTACAGGTAAGCTTATAATAAGGCTTACCTGTAGGTTCCCTGCATATCTCCTAAATCTGCACTGTTTAGGCTTCATGCATATGGGATGCTTTTTCAACCTCCCCTGAACGATTATTTTCACAGCTAGAAACCGGTGCCTAAAATTTCCATTTTGCCGCGTTTTGCTCGCCGCGTTTAGCACGCCGCGTTTAGCAGCATTTTGCCACGTTTGTGTTTAGGAGCGTTTTTGAAAAATATATTTTTTAAAATTTTAAATAGAAACACCTGTAAATGAAATGCTTCTAAACGTGAGTTACCACGTTTAGGCACGTTTAGCGGCCTTTACAAGCTGTTTGGCATTGCAAATGCCTCTGAACTGGTGTCTACACCCATTTTTGACGTCATCGGCACATGCACAGTGAAGAAACGGCCTCCGTGCCGTTTCTTGACTGAGATTGTGCCGCAATTGGTGGCTACCTTGCACATGCGTGCGAATGACGTCACGCGGCTCTGGCCTGTCACAGAGCCAGAGATCACGGCCCCAGAAGGAAGAGGGGCAAAGATGGATGCTTCCTAGAGTGGGGACATTGCGAACTTCCAATGCAGATAAGTGACACATAATAGACTAGTATGCGATCCATACTAGCCTATTATGCTTTTAAATTGCAGAGTAACAAAGAGGAAGTAAAACCCATCAGTGTTTACTTCCTCTTTAAGATCATTTGGAAAGAATAACAAATAAAACAAATGGGGCTAATTTTAAATTTCCATAAGGAATGGTATTGTTTTTGGTTTGTAAAGACATTTGTGTGAGTTTGGGGAAATATCTTTGTGAGATAGATATCAACAAGTGAAAGTGACAGAGAAAAAAATATTTTACCAAAACATGAAAATATTACACATTCTACCATTCTTAAAAACAAAATAGATTATCAAAATTGCAACATTGTTGCAAGAACAATTTCTTTCAGAGAAAGATACATTTTATCTCAACATGAAAAGGATTTCTTTGAGGAAGTTACAATTGTATTAGAATGAATGACTGGCAATTGCATTGGGCTGTATTGCTCCAACTTTTACTCCCAAACAACTCTCACAGCTCTCATTTTGGTATTTACTATAGCACCCTGTAATTACTCCATGGAAGCACAATTTAGAGTAGTTTCAGATCTGAGCATGCTCAGTTGTGCTCAGTTGTGCTCTGCACCTAGGAGTAAAGAGATAGGGAAATGTACCTCTTCTCAGACTTTTTAAGATATTTCAGTGTAGAAATCACTTTTTCACACAGTTTAAAAGCAGAATATCTTTGAACAATATCCTGCAAATTTTAGTACAATTTAGGTGATTATATCATGTGCTAAACATTATTTCCATGCGCGCATCTCCAGGTCTTAACTGGACTAAGGATTTGGGTGCTATCTGTTGCCTGGGCACTATAGTGAATACCGTTTTGGCGCTATTTAGTGCCATTTGCCATTTTTGGTGCTAAATAGCGCTCAGTACCGCAAATGTGCGCCTGAGCGCAATAGTAAATAAACCCCACAGGGTAATTGTTGTCTCTCTGTACTTATGGTGAGTCTGCATCCTTCTTCCTAAGGGTAAAACAATATATATATGTACAAAGCTTGCTTACAAAGTGGGAGCTAGGAGGGAATGGGTATTTTGTGAAAGTTGTGGGAAAGGAACAATAGCCTCTATGTTGTGCTACACTACACTGTGTGGAACTTAGCTGCCGCCTGTGATTTACATAACAATAGCACCTGCCGACTGCAATTTACATAACAATAGTGTCTGAAGGCCACCCGCGATTTACATAACAATAGCGCCTGCCGGTCACCCTTAATTTACATAACAATGGTGTACACACACAGAGCTAAACAGCATTAATGACTCTTTGGCATGGGCCTATCTTGAGGCACGGGCCTGGAGCTGCAGCTCCAATAGCCCCTATGTTAATCCGGCCCTGATCCAACGCACCACAGAACAGAAACCCAACATAACAAAGTTACACCTAGCTTGACAAACTCTGCAGAACATTAAAGCCAACAGATGACATTTGGAGACATTTTTGAATACTTACTATGGGTGTTCTCTATGTTGGCCTGAATGGGAAAGCCAGTAGTGCAAGAAGCTTGATGTGAGCCATAGGCCTCATGCACACTGGGTATTTGCCCAGTTTTTCTGAAGGCCTTTTTCCTTCAGGAGTGTCAAGCACTTCATTACATTGGCTGGAATAATCATTTCTTGGCCTTTCTGCTATAGCTGCCAGCAGTGATCATTGTGCTCTGCCAGCAGGAAAGGCTCCCCACTGGCAGAACACAACGGCTATGCAAGAAAGACACTAAATATGTTGATGGGGGAACTGAGCATTTTTTCCCTGCAATATTCTTCCAATAAGAGATGGGGTAGGAAACTCTGGAAGATCGGTTGAACACAAAATGGGACAAAGTTATAATAAAGTTTCTTGGCTGATATAACCTGGGTGGAGTATCCGCTAATCAGAGAATGTGGTGATAGTTTGGCCAGCTGATAACCTCATCCCCTTTGGACACTTTAGGGAGTCATAATTAGTTTGTATTATTAATGTCGTGCAGGGTGAGGGAACTTATGATCACTTAAAGCAGTAGTAAACCCGCCTCCTTAAAAAAAAACAAAAAAAACCTGCAAGACAATAGCATAATATGTTAGTATGCATCGCATACTAAAGTATTATGAAATACTTACTTTAGAACGAGGCGCCCGATGCCCGAGTCGGTCAGCGCTAAGGACGCTGACATGATGGTCCTCTTCTTTCTTCCGGGTACGCGGCTCCCATGCTGTGAGCGGCCGGAGCAGTGAGACGTCACTCCCGCGCATGTATTTTTTTTACCTACAGGTAAGCCTTATTATAGGCTTACCTGTAGGTAAAAACAGTAGTGGGGGTTTACTACCACTTTAAAGCGGTTGTATCCCCTTTTTTCTCATTTTTACCTACAGGTAAGCTTACAATACCTGTAGGTAAAATGAATATCTCCTAAACCTAATGTCAGCGGCGCATGCTCAGTGAAGTCCCGGCGACCTTGCCGGAAAGGAGGGCTCCCGCATGCATGCGTCTCGTGGCTCCAGCCACTCACAGTGCCAGAGCCGTGAACCTGGAAGGATCCCCCGAGGGAAGATGTCAGCTCCCTCTGCGGGGATCGGGGAACCCTGATCTTCACTCTGAGGTAAGTATTTCATAATGAGCTAGGCTTACCTGTAGGTTCCCTGCATATCTCCCAAACCTGCACGGTTCAGGAGATATACAGTGTTCTGCTGTTGCCGACACCATTCACATGCGCAGTGGAGAAACGGCCTGCTGTGCCATTTCTTCACTGTGATTGTGCCGTGACTGGCGTCTCCCATGCGCATGCGTGGGAGTGACGTTACACAACTCTGGCCAATCACAGAGCCGGAAATCGCGGCCCCAGAAGGAAGAGGGGCTGAAGATGGATGCGGCCTGCACAGGGGACATCGCAGGCTTCGATTGCAGGTAAGTTACTATGTGATGCATAGTAGCCCATTATGCTTTTACATTGCAAGGGAATATAGAGGAAGTAAACCCATCAGCGTTTACTTCCTCTTTAATCCCTTCACTCCCAGAGCTGTTTTTGCATTATTTTTGCGCACGTGTAAAAAATAATTTTAGGCCTGAAGATTACATAAAACCCCCAACTATGATATATTATCTAAAAGCAGACACCCTACAGAATAAAATGGTGGTAATTCCAATTTCAGTAAAAAATACACTAACGTTAATATTAGGGCACAAAAACCCCCAAAAATACCCATTTTCTGGTAACATATAAAATATTAAATGACAATGCACTTCAATAACCTATATTTTCCATAGGCGACTCTTTAAAAGCCCCTACAGGTCAACAGTTTGGAGCTACGCAGGGCTTCTGGTGCTAAAACGATTGCCCTTACTCCGGTGTTTGCGGCAATATTGTAGTTTGACCTTCTTGCAAAGGTGGAGCTGTTTGATGGCCTCCATGCAGAGGGAGCCGAAGACAAGTGGCAATCCACGTTCCCCTCCAGCCTTTGTAGGTGTCATCAGGGGGGCAGCTGTCCAATTGGATGCTGCTGCCCTGGCTGACCTTTGCAGCCATCTTGAGTGTGGGCAGTGCTAAGAAATAGCCCAGTCTCCTGGAGGTTGGTGCTAATTTTGTGAGTGGTCAGGTCAGGTACAGAACCCCAGGTGGTTGGGGACAGGTTGTCTAGCATAGGGAAAGGTTCCTGTGGAGGAAAGACTGAATAGCTACTGTTGCTTTTTTTGGCAGCAGCCCTTCATTACTCAGGTGCCGGACTACCTACGCTGTTGAATGCTGCCGGGTTTCAACAGCATGCACAGGAATCTTCGGTTAACCAGTTCTCGACTGACTCACGTAGATTTACTGCTGCAGAGTGGCACGATTGCATGAATCGCCGTTTATAAATGCCGATCCGCACACACACAGCTAGCAGGCAGGATGCCTGAGAGTGGCCATGGGCCAGGCGGATTCAATATCCACCGGGGACCCGCGATCGCCTGATGCAGAAGAAAAGCGGGGAACCGCCAATGTAAGCATGGCGGTTCCCCGTTCTGTCAGACGGCATGACAGTGATCTACTGATCCCTGTCATCGGGAACAGTTAAATCTGTCATGTTCCTGCCAGCCCAGCCCCCACACATCCCAGGAAACACAGTTAACCCCTTGATTGCCTCCTACAGCTTAACCTCTTCCTTGCCAGTGACATTTACACAGTAACCAGTGACTATTTTTAGATCTGATCGCTGTATAATGTCATTGGTCCCAAAAAAATGTCAAAAATGTCCGACATGTCAGCCGCAATATTGCAGTCCCGATAAAAATCGCAGATCGCCGCCATTACTAGTAAAAAAAAAAATAGTAAAAGCGCCATAAATGAATTCTTATAGTTTGTAAACGTGGCAACTTTTGCGCAAACCAGCCAATATACGCCAATTGCGATTTTTTTTTTTTAGAAGAATATATATCAGTCAAAACTGATTTTTTTTTTATATAGATTTTTTTTGGATTTGTATTATAGCAAAAAGTAACAAATATTGGGTTTTATTCTAAATTTTCACTCTTTTTTTGTTTATAGCGTAAAAAATAAAAACTGCACAGGTGATCAAATACCACCAAAAGAAAGCTCTATTTGTGGGGAAAAAAGGATGTCAATTTAGTTTGGGTACAACACCGCACGACCGCGCAATTGTCAGTTAAAGCGATGCAGTGCTGAATTGCAAAAAGTGCTCTGGTCAGGAAGGGGGTAAATCCTTCCGGGGGTGAAGTGGTTAAGTACGGTTCATTGTAAGTGCTTCAGCCCGGTGCGGCCCTGTATGCAGACATTGTTATATTTGCTCAATACCCTGTCAATACCTGGTCTCCGTGTGAGTTCTCTTCTCCTGGGGGCATCGATCGCTGAGCCCCGCTCACATGCAGACCACTGACAGTAAGTGAAGAGAACTTCTTTAAACCCTGAAAATGCATTGGATGGTTTGTAAACAATTGCCGTGACTTTGCATCATCTGCATGGTGTGGTGATCAGAATGAAAACTGTCATTGGTTAGACTGCAAACCTAAATGGAAAGTTTGTGGTGCAAATACAGTAGATTCTCTATTATATATTACGATGTGACATACCCAGAATAATAGCTCCATGTTGCTGCAGGCATTTTAGGTTTTAAGCCACTTGAGCCAAAGCTTGGAAGCAGCAGAATTTTATTGATGGCAAATGCAAGGTATTATTTACTAAAAATATAGATGGGGTTGACTGTTGCTCACACAAAGGGGTTGATTTACTAAGCCTGGAGAGTGCAAAATCTGGTGCAGCTGTACATGGTAGCCAATCAGCTTCTAACCTCAGCTTGTTCAATTAAGCTTTGACAATAAAACCTCAAACGGATTGCTTTCTATGCAGAATTGCACCAGATTTTGCACTCTCCAGGTTTAGTAAATCAACCCAATAGCCTATTGATTTGCCTTAATTATACTAAGATGGCCACTTTATTTTTTCTCCATTCAGGCTTGACTGTATCTTCCCCTGAAGAGCCACCAATCAGAATGGAAGCCCCCATCTGCCTAATTGAAAACACAGTGTATGAAAATCTTGTGGTGAACCCAGAGGCCATCAATATTTTGTCTGGAATCAATCAACCAGTGGTGGTGGTGTCCATCGTAGGCATGTATCGGACAGGGAAGTCCTACCTGATGAACAAGCTGGCCGGTGCCCAGAGAGGTGATATATCAAATAGTAGGGCATTATTGTTGCATGTAGATGATGTTAATAAGGGTTTTCCATATTTAATTTCCATAGGCTTTAAGGTAGGTGCCACCCTTAAACCCGAAACTAAAGGCATCTGGATGTGGTGTGTTCCTCACCCCATAAAGAAGAATCACACTCTGGTTCTCCTGGACGCTGAAAGCCTGGGGGATGTAGAGAAGGTGGGAATATAAGACTGGAAATGATTGATTATGGTTATTTCCTTTTCTTGTAGGTTCTGTAGTTTAGTTTTGCAAGTATTGTTAGAATGAATTTGCTATGTCAGACCAAGTGAATCATTTAATCTTCTGTACTTTAGCATCTTTGTTCTTGATTTTAGTTACTGTTCCTCATGCACCTATCTATCTCTTACTATTTATGTTTTTTCTTTTTAATCGCTTGTCGACAAGTCGACCGTCATTGTACGGCGGCAGGTCGGCTCTCCTGTGCGAAGCGCTGTAGCTGTATGACGGTTGAGGGACGAATGAGGGATTGTGTGCGCCGCGGGAGCATGCCCGCTGGTGCGGCGGACTCGATGTCTGCCGGCGAGCAGTGATCGCTGTGTACAGAGCCAGATTGAGGATCTAAAAAAACAAGGCGGATCCCCATTCTAACAGATGATATGGCAGAGATCTACTGTTCCCAGTTAACGGGAACAGCGATCTCTGTCATGTCCCTGCCAGCCCATCCCCCTACAGTTATAACACACCCTGGGAACACTGTTAACCCGTTGATCGCCCCCTAGTGTAAAACTTCCCCGTCAGTGGCATTTTTATATTGGTCATTCAATTTTGGGGTCAAATTTGTCCGCCACAATGTCGCAGTCCTGCTATAAATCGCAGATCGCCGCCATTACCAGTAAAAACAATAAAAGTCCCTAAATCTATCCCATAGTTTGCAAACGCAATAATTTTTGTGCAAACCAATATACGCCTATTGCGATTTTTTTCTTTTTTACCAAAAAATACGTAGAAGAGTATATCGGCCTAAACTTTTTTCTATTTTTTTTGTATATGTATTATAGCCAAAAGTTATTATTTTTTTTTTTCAAAATTGTCGCTCTTTTTTCATTTATAGCACGGAAATTAAAAACCGCAGAGGTGATCAAATACCACCAAAAGAAAGCTCTATTTGTGGGGAAAAATAAGACGCAGTTCCATATTGCAAAAAAATGGCCGGGTCAGGAAGTGGGTAAATCCTTCCGGGGGTAAAGTATTTCCTTTCTGGTCCATTTCCCTGGGCATAGTGCAAACACCTTCAGATCACATTTTTTTTAACAGAACTTGGTTTATTACATTTAGGTTTTGGCAAATGGTTCGGGCCGAACAGAAGTTTGGCGTGAACATCGTCCATTTGCCCATTCGGCAAACACCCGAATTTGCGGGTTTCTCGGGGAGATGTTCACCATCACCCCCTTCAGAGTGCATTCTAGGGTCAGGTGCTGGTCAGGTGCAAGGCTTTGCCAATTACTGCACAGAGCACTGTCAGAGCTCTGACTGGACAAAGTGATTATGACTTTCTCCAATCACAGCTCAGAGCTCATAGTCCCACCCAGGGCTAGCCCAAGCCATTGTGCTGCCTGGGTCCAAAATGAAATGCTGCCCCCACCACACCAAAAAAAAAAAAAAAATCACGCCCACCAAAAGGTTCCCACATCCATTATTTTATATCATGATAATATCATTATATCATGATAATTAAAACTAAAATTATCAGGTTAATTATCAAATACATTTATCAGGAAGACAAATTTACATGCAACAGCACCTTGTCTATATGCAAAATTATATGCCATATATATTATGTTCAATTCCAAGCGGTGAACTAGGGTAGTATATAGACAGGCTAGGGCAGTATCGGGGCAGGCTAGGGTAGTATATAGACAGGCTAGGGTAGTATATGGACAGGCTAGGGTAGTATATAGACAGGCTAGGGCAGTATAGGGGCAGGCTAGGGTAGTATATAGACAGGCTAGGGTAGTATAGAGGCAGGCTAGGGTAGTAGGGGTAGGCGGAGCGGCCCGGGGG
>BLSH010460462.1:106367-119889 GCA_018402905.1 Glandirana rugosa | reverse complement strand
GGCTGATGCGGCCTCCATCTTAGGAGGAGCCGAGGCCTGCAGGCCGAATTGAAGTTTGCGGATTACCTCCTTTTTAGGACGATCCACCTGCATGGATCTAGGTGTCCCGATATGGCAGGAGCTTTGGGGGGATGGAGGATGTCGGTTGCGCTTGTCCTGGATGATCAGTGTCGGCGGGCGGCTGGAGCGGTACGGAGCTCCTGGCTAACACGTCTTGTTGGGACTCCGGCGCATGCACACTCCTAAAATCACCTTTTTACGCACTTAGAAAGCCTGGAGGCGGTGATTGGTTTTTGGGGTCCCGTACGCGGCTAGACTGCCAAAAGGTCTCACATATGTGGTATCCCTGTATTCAGAAGAAGCAGCAGAATGTATTTTGGGGTGTAATTTCACATATACCCATGGCATGTTCAAGCAACTTATCATTTAGTGACAACTTTGTGGGAAAAAAAAAAATGTAATTTCCCAGAAACTTGTGGCAAAATATAAAATATTCCATGGACTCAACATGCCTCTCAGCAAATAGCTTGGGGTGTCTACTTTCCAAAATGGGGTCATTTGGGGGGGGGGGTTTGTACTGCCCTTCCATTTTAGCACCTCAAGAAATGAGATAGGCAGTCTTAAAATAAAAGCTGCATAAATTCCAGAAAATGTACCCTAGTTTGTAGACGCTATAACTTTTGCGCAAACCAATAAATATACGGTAATTAACTTTTTTTTTACCCAAGACATGTGGCTGAATGCATTTTGGCAAAAAATTATGACTAAAATTTAGTTTATTGTATTTTTGTAATAACATAAAGTTGAAAATATCATTTTTTTTCAAAATTTTCATCCTTTTTTTGTTTATATCGCAAAAAATAAAAAGCGCAGTGGTGAACAAATACCACCGAAAGAAAGCTCTATTTGTGGGAAAAAAAGGACGCAAATTTTGTTTGGGTACTGCATTGCATGACCGCGCAATTACCATTTGAAGCGGTGCAGTGCCAAATTGAAAAAAGTGCTCTGGTCCTAAAGCTGCAAAACCTTCCGGGGCTGAAGTGGCTAATGGTTACAGTTCTTTTGAGGGGAAAGCTAATTTACACTGTTATACAAGCTGTACACTCACTACTTTACATTGTAGCAAAGTGTCATTTCTTCAGTGTTGTCTCATGAAAAGATATAATAAAATATTTGCAAAAATGTGAGGTGTGTACTCACTTTTATGAGATCATATATACTGTAAATATACGCTGCATTAAGAATAGACTATATATACGCACAGTGGTGTAGTGGATAGCACTTTTGCCTGGCAGCAAAAGGGTCGCTGGTTCGAATTTTAACCATGACACTACCTGCCTGGAGTTTTCATGTTCTCCCTGTGCCTACGTGGGTTATCTCCGGGTGCTCCGGTTTCCTCCGACACTCCAAAGACATGCTGGTTGGTAAAATAGATTCCTGTCTAAATTGGCCCTAGTATATGTATGAATGTGAGTTAGGGACCTTAGATTGTAAGCTCCTTGAGGGTAGGGACTGATGTGAATGTACAATGTACAGTGCTGCCCATAATTATTCATACCCCTGGCAAATTTTGACTTAAAGTTACTTTTATTCAACCAACAAGTAATTTTTTGATGGGAAATGGCATAGGTGTCTACCAAAAGATAATAAGACGATGTACAAGAGGCATTATTGTGGGAAAAAAAAATTCTCAGCTTTTATTTACATTTGAGCAAAAAGTGTCCAGTCCAAAATTATTCATACCCTTCTCAATAATCAATAGAAAAGCCTTTAACTTAAACACTTCCTATAATTGCAGACCAGCTTTTTGCATGTCTCCACAGGTTTTTGCCCATTAATCTTTAGACCTCATACACAGGGACGTTTCTTAAAAAACAAACAAAACGTCGGGCCCAAGGTCAAGGAAAAAAAATCAGCGTTTTTCGGCGTTATGCATCGGCGTTAGTGAGCGCTGGTGAGTGTCGGCGTCAATAGGCATTTTTTTAAAAAAAATCATCCCTCTGCTATTTTTCAACCTAAAAACATTGGCGTCAAAAAACGCCGGTTAACGCCGCTACGGCGTTAGTTGGCGTTTGTTGGCGTTAGTGAGCGTTTTGCGGCGTCGGCGTAAAAAAAGTCAAAACATTACAGCCTCAGAACGCGCTGGCCGTGGGTTCTAGTTTCAGCTCACTAATGCCGACGCCATCTACAGTTCAAAAACGTCTGCGTTTTTTTGGGGCCATTGACTAACATGGAGAGCTGCAAAAAACGTCAGAAAACGCCAGCGTCAAAAAATGTTCGTGTGTATGAGGCCTTAGCAATGAGCTCCAAATCTTTCTGTTTGGGGGGTCTTCTTGCCATCACCCTGATCTTTAGCTCCCTCCACAGATTCTCAATTGGATTCAAGTCTGGACTCTGGCTGGGCCACTCCAAAACGTTAATGTTGTTGTCTGCTGATCCATTTCTTCACCACTTTGCTGTGTGTTTTGGGTCATTGTCATGCTGAAATGTCCACTGGTGCCAAAGGCCAAGTTTCTCTGCAGACTGCCTGATGTTGTCACTGAGAATCCTCATGTATTACTCTTTTTTCATGGTGCCATTTACTGTGATTTGTTTCACTGATTGGCTGAAAAACACCCCCAAAGCATTAGGTTCCCACCACCATGTTTGACAGTGGGGATGGTGTTCTTTGGGTTGAAGGCTTCTCCTTTTTTACGCCAAATGAAGGAAACATCATTGTGACCAAACAATTCAATTTTTGTTACATCTGACCATAACACAGAAGACCAGAAGTCTTCTTCTTTGTCCAGATGAGCTTTTGCAAAGGCCAAGCAAGCTTTTGTGTGCCTTATCTGGAGAAGTGGCGTCCTCCTTGGTCTGGTGGAACCCAGCAGTGTGCAGTGTCCCTTGGATTGTCTGCCTTGAGACATTGCCACCCGCAGAGCCCAGATTCACCAGGATGGCCTTGGTGGTGATCCTTGGATTCTTTTTCACCTCTCTAACTATCCTCCTGGCCAGCACGGGTGTCACTTTTGGCTTCCGACCACGTCCTCCGAGATTTTCCACAGCGCAGAACATCTTGTATTTTTTAATAATACTTTGCACTGTAGCCACTGGAACTTGAAAACATTTAGAAATGACCTTGTAGCCCTTTCCTGACTTGTGAGCAGCCACAATGAGCAGCCGCAGGTCCTCACTGAGCTCCTTTGTCTTAGCCATGACTGTCCACAAACCAACTGCAGAGAGCTGCTGTTTTTCACCTGTTGAGTTGATTAAAACAGCTGTTCCCAATTAATAAGGGCAATTAGGATGCTTTAGAACAGCTTGGACTATTTAGAATGGTATAGAACTTTTGATTTTCCCACAGACTGTGACAGTTTGTGAAGGGTATGAATAATTTTCGGTCCCCGGGTTACTTACCCAGGTGGCCCCGCCCTCGCCTAGAAAAGAACTGTCAAAGCGCACAGAGTGCATACAGCGGGAGCCCTCCCATCAAGGTGGAGCGTTTACATTATGTACTATTTTTGGGTGTGTGATTGACCATGATTGTACATTACGGAACACTTTTTTAACATTTTTGACATAAAAGACTGGACCAAAGATGTCGCTTGGGGTTTTTACATTTTGACATTTTTTTGTGTGAATGGGTAGGGGTACGATGTACCCCATACTCGTTCACATGGGGGGGCCAGGATCTGGGGGCCCACTTATTAAAGAAGCTCCCAGGTTCTGATAAGCCCTCTCACCAACAGATCCTGACAAACAGAGCACTCCCTGCCAAAGCACCCACCCCCATATTGAGGGCATGTGGCCTGGTACAGTTCAGGGGGGGCATTTGCTTGTCCCCTCCCTTTCCTGACCTCCAGGCTGCATGTTTAGATAAGGGTCTGGTATGGATATTTGGGGGACTCCACGCCATTTTTTTATTTTGGCATGGGGGGTCCCCTCCGAATCCATACTAGACCCAAGGGTCTGGTATGAATTTGGGGGGGGGCTGAAGGGCCTGGTATGGATGGAGGGGGGAACCCACACTATTGTTTGTCTGGATTTTTAATTAGCTGAATTTTGGAATTCCACACCATAATATTGAATAATTACATACCATTGCATGCATTTGAAGAGTTACAATTCTGCAATCAACCAAAATGATGTGCATATGATGTGGTATATTCTCCAAATTCAAAACTTGATGGCCTGGGTTTTAATCCCACCGACTAGCATTGTTGTTAGCAGGCATAATTATCCAATGCACATCATTTTGGTTGATTCCAGAATTTTAACTCTTCAAATGTATGCAGTTATGTAATTATTCAATATTATGGTGTGCAATTCAAAATTCCATCTAATCAAAAATCAAGACAAAAAATGTTGTGGGTTCCCCCCTCCATCCATACCAGGCCCTTCAGGTCTGGTCTGGATTTTAAGCGGAACCCCGTGCCAAAATTTAAAAAAAAATTGACGTGAGGCCGCCCAAATCCATACCAGACCCTTGGGTCTAGTATGGATTCGGAGGGGACCCCCGCGCCAAAATTATAAAAAAAATGATGTGGGGGTCCCCCAAAATCCACACCAGACCTTTATCCGAGCATGGGGCCTAGAAGTCAGGAACTTTACCAGGCCACATGCCTTCAACATGGGGGAGTGGGTGCTTTGGGGCCTCCCCTGCGCCCCCACCCCAAAGAACCTTGTTCCCATGTTGATGAGGACAAGGGCCTCTTCCCGACCACCCTGGCCCCCAGATCCTGGCCCCCATGTGAATGAGTATGGGGTACATTGTACCCCTACTTATTCCCCTAAAAAAGTGGAAAGAACACACAGTACACAGGTTTTTAAAGTATTATATTAAGGCAGCTCCAGAGTCTTCTTTCTTCTGCTCTTTTGCAGGGTTTTCTTTCTTCTGTGGGGTCTTCTTTCTTCTGCTCTTTTGCAGGGTCTTCTGCTCTTATGCGGGGTCTTCCCCCACTCCACGCCGTCTTCTGCTCTTTTGCTGGCTCTTCTCCCTCTATGCACCGTCTTCTGCTCTTTTGCAGAGTCTTCTGCCTCTCCGCACCGTCTTCTGCTCTTTTGCTGGCTCTACTCCCTCTCCGCACTGTCTTCTGCTCTTTTGCAGGGTCTTCTCCCTCTCCACGCTGTGTTCTGCTCTTTTGCCGGGTCTTCTCCCTCTCAGCGCCGTCTTCTGCTCTTTTGCTGTCTTCTCCCTCTGATTTTCTTCCAATGTTTACTCAACACGATCTCCAGGTGTAATGCTAGATCCGCACTGGGCCCTTACTTATATTGGCATGTTGGCGGGGCCACCCGGTGATGTCATCTGGAGACCCGGCCCCTTTGTGACATCATGGACCAATCATGGGTGATGAAGTCACAAGGGGCGGGGTCTCTGAATGATGACATCTGCCCCATCCGTCATCCATTTTTTTCATCTTCAGCAGATCTGCGGCGGGAGTGGCGGCAGAGGAAGAAGGAAAAGACCGGAGGATGAAGAGTTGAGGAAGAAGAAGCCGGAGGAAGACCAAAAGAAGAAGACCAAAGGAAGAAGCGGGGAAAAAGATGGAGGAAGCCCGGAGGAAGAAGTGGGTAAGAAGAAAAGATTTTTAATAAAGGAATTGTCAAAAACTGTCTTTTGTCAAACTACACTACTTTTTTGGTGAATGGCACCCTCCCCAATGTTTAGGGCATGTGGCCTGGTACAGTTCAGGAGGGGCGGTCACTCGCTCATCCCCCCTTTATCCTGTCTGGCCAGGCTGCATGCATGGATTAGGGTCTGGTATGGATTTTGGGGCGACCCACATGTCAATTTTTAAAAAAAATTTGGCATGGAGTTCCCCTTAAAATCCATACCAGACCCGAAGAGCAATTGTTTTCGTTGATTTTCTATGTATATTGCCGGGAGCTGCCAATACATTACAACTGCGAGCAATTTTAAATTACTTGTTTGAGTCATTTTGCAGTGACACAGTTCTAAACATCACACAGATGTGCCACTTTACAGGCAGACCAAGGGGACCTCCCAGGCACAATATTTAACCGGTTCTGTACCGGCTCGCGTACATTTACTGCTGCAGTGTGGCTCTATTACGCAAAATCGCCATCTATAAACCGCGGCTTGCGCGTGTGCAGCTAGCGGGTGGGAGCACATTGTGGGTGGGAACGTGTCGCTGGCGGGAGCGTGTCGCCAGTGGCACACTCTTGTGCTCGCCGCACTCTGCAGGAGTGTGCCCACGGCTCAGGAGGACCCGATGTCCACCAGTGAGCCCTGATGGCCTGGCAGAGAGAAAGAACGGGAGACCACCAATGTAAACACAGCAGTTCCCCGCTCTGTCAGTGGGCATTTACAAGATCTGCTGATCTCTGTCACTGGGATCAATTAGATCTCTTATGCCCATGGTAGCCCAGCCCCCTCACATTTAGAACACGCCCAGGGAACACAGTTAACCCCTTCACTGCCTCCTGCAGGTTAACCCCTTCACTCCCAATTACATTTATACAGTAATCAGTGGATATTTAAATTCCTAATCACTATATAAAAGTCATTGGTCCCAAAAAAGTGTCAAAAATGTCCGACATGTCCGCCCCAATATCAAAGTCCCGATAAAAATCACAGATCGCTGCCATTACCAGTATAAAATTGTAAAAGCGCCAGAAATTCATTCTCATGATTTGTAAACGTGGCAATTGTTGTGCAAACCAACCAATCAATAAACGCAGATTGTGATTTTTCTTACAAAAAATATGAGGAAGAATATAAATCGGCCAAAACCGATGAATACATTTTTTTTTTATATATTTTTTTTTATTTGTATTTTGTTTAAAGCAGTGATCAGAAATGACACAGAGGTGATCAAATACCACCAAAAGAAGCTCTATTTGTAGGAAAAAAAGGACGCAAATTTTGCTTGGGTACAACGACGCACGACCGCGCAATTGTTAGTTTGTTAGTTAAAGCGTTGCAGTGCCGAATCGCAAAAAGTGATCTGGTCCTACATGGGAAATCCTTCCGGGGCTGAAGTGGTTAAAGGAATGTTTCATTTTTATTGTTTCAATTTAATCATCCTTAAAAATACCAGTCCTTTAAAAATAATAGTTTTAAAAACTTTTTTTCCTTTGATACATGTCCCCCAGGACAGTACCCATGTCCCCATACACTTTTTATGGCCAGTAACTTGCATACAAGCTTTCAATAAGGAAATGGGAATTTGCAGGTTTGAATCCCATTGTCAGCAACAATTCACGCATATGTGAGCTGACAGGCATTTCGCCGGCAATAGAGCTGTGTTGCGTTTGCAGGTGTGCCCAGTTTCAATGGGTTGAAGTCTTAATTGACTTTAATTGGGCGCTATTTTCAGACACTGTTGGAGCACATTTTGGCGCACTAGTAAGTAAACCCCTATATGTAGTAGTCGCAATCTACACAATTTAATCTCCATCCCCCTTCTTCCCAAAACCACCCTCCACTTCTGCTGTGCCCTCTGGAACGCCCGCTCTGTCTGCAACAAGCTCACTGCCGTTCACGACCTATTTCTCACTAATTCCTTTCATCTACTTGCTATCACCGAAACTTGGCTCCACTAATGCGATTCTCCTTCTCCTGCTTCCCTCTCCCACGGTGGCCTTCTCTGGACTCACTCCCCTAGGCCTAATGGACGCAAGGGAGGTGGAGTGGGATTCCTCTTATCCACACAGAGCACTTTTCAGGTTCTTCACTCTCCTCCCTCTCTGTCATTCTCATCATTTGAAGCCCACTATATATGTATATTCTCTCCAACTTCCCTAAGAATTGCTGTCATCTACTGGCCTCCTGGACCGCTGTCAACTTTCCTTGATGAATTTTCTGCCTGGCTACCCTACTTTCTATCTTCTGAAATTCCCACAATCCTTCTTGGGGACTTCAACATCACAGTTAACACGAACACTACTGCTACTTCTAAACTTCTTAGTCTAACTTCCTTATTTAACCTGAAGCAATGGGTACAGGCTCCTACTCACACTGATGGGAACACCCTCGACCTTGTCTTATCCTATCTATGCACTCTATGCAATTTCTCCAACAATCCTTTTCCCCTTCTGACCACCACCTCATTAATCTCTCTCTCTCCCTGTCTTGCACCACCTTCCCCTCCAATCGCCTAACTGTCACCCGTAGAAATCTTCGCCAACTCAACACTTCTCTCCTCTATTCTGCTACTGACCACCTCTATTAAAAAATATCACATCTGTCCTGCCCCAACCAAGCCACTGCCATCTACAAGTAAATCCCTGTACTTCACCCTGGATGAGCTTGATCCCCTCACCACACACAAAATCAGGCCTCAACCCCTACAACTTTAGCAAACAGACGACACCAGGAACCTCAAAAAGCGTAGCCGCGCCCTTGAGCGTCTGTGGCACAATACTAAGTCTCTCAAAGACTTCAACCAATACAAATCTGCCCTCCATAAATACAATTCTCGCCTCCACACTGCCAAGCAGACCTATTTTACCACTCTTATTAACACCTTCTCATCCAGTCCCCGTCAACTCTTCTCTACCTTCAACTCCATACTTCGTCCTCCACTGCTTCCGCCCACTAACTCACTCACTGCCCAGGAGGTTGCTAACCACTTCAAAAGCAAGAGTGACACAATTCGTGATGAAATCTCCACTCTACAGGCATCCTCTCCAATTGATACCCCGTGTCAACAAGCACAATCAACACTATCCTTATTCAAACCTGCTACTATAAACGAGGTTGCTAAACTCCTTTTTAACGCCCACCTAACCACCTGTCCACTGGACCCTATTCCCTCTCAAATACTATGTTCACCTTCTGACTCTATCCTGCACTCTCTAACCCACATCTTTAATCTCTCCCTCTCTTCTGGCATCTTCCCCAATTCTCTAAACCATGCATTGGTCACCCCCATACTCAAAAAGCCATCCCTGGACCCTACCGATCTAAACAATCTGTGCCCTATCTCCTTGCTCCCCTTTTCCTCCAAACTCTTTGAACACCTAGTCTACAACCAACTGAGTGACCACCTTGTTAAGAATAACCTTCTGGACCCCCTTCAATCTGGATTTCGCCCTCAACACTCCACAGAAACTGCCCTTCTTAAACTCACAAATGACCTACTAACCACAAAAACCAATGGACACTACTCTGTACTCCTACTCCTGGACCTTTCCGCTGCCTTTGATACCGTCGACCACCCCCTCCTCCTTCAAAAACGTTATTCCCTCGGTCTCTGTGACTGTGCTCTTCAGTGGCTCTCGTCCTACCTATCCCATCGCACCTTCAGCGTAACGTACAATTCTACCTCCTCCTCTCCTCTTCCCTTGTTGGGGTCCCCCAAGGTTCTCCTTCCATGGCTTTCAATATCATTTCTACGCTGACGATACCCAAATCTACCTCTCCACCCCCCAACTCACCCCATCAGTCTCCTCACGTATCACTAGCTTATTAACAGACATATCTACCTGGATGTCACACCAGTTTCTTAAACTCAACTTGTCCAAAACTGAACTCATAATATTTCCTCCCCCACGTGCCATTTTCCCCGACTTCTCTGTCAAGAGCAATGGCACAACCATCCACCCATCCCCACATGTCAGGGTGCTTGCTGTTATCATGGACTCTGAACTCTCCTTTTGGCCCCACATCCAATCACTTTCTAAGGCTTGCCGCCTCAATCTCCGCAACATCTCTAAAATACATCCCTTCCTAACCAATGAAACCACAAAGCTCCTGATTCACTCCCTGGTCATCTCTCGTCTCGACTACTGCAACTCCCTCCTCACTGACCTACCTTTAAACAGACTTTAAACAGAATATCCCCCCTCCAGTCCATCATGAATGCCGCTGCCAGACTCATCCACCTTACAAACCGTTCAGCCACCCCTCTCTGCCAATCCCTCCATTGGCTGCCACTCACCCAATGAATTAAATTCAAAATGCTAACAATCAGCTACAAAGCCATCCACAACTCTGTTCCCAGCTACATCACCAACCTAGTCTCAAAATACCAACCTAACCTTCCTCTTCGCTCCTCCCAAGACCTCCTGCTCTCCAGCTCCCTAATCACCTCCTCTCATACTCACATACAAGACTTCTCCCGAGCCTCTCCCATCCTCTGGAACTCCCTACCCCAATTGGTCAGAGTGTCCCCAAATCTATCCACCTTCAAGCGATCCTGAAAACTTTTCTCTCCAGGGAAGCCTATCCTGCCACCACCTAACAACTACACTCCTTATTTTCTCAATCAGCTCACCCCCCACAGTTACTGCCCTTTCGTATCATTCAACCCTCCCTCTTAGATTGTAAGCTCTAACGAGCAGGGCCCTCTGATTCCTCCTGTATTGAATTGTATTGTAATTGTACTGTCTGCCCTAATATTGTAAAGCGCTGCACAAACTGTCGACGCTATATAAATCATGTATAATAATAATATGTCCAGTGTAGTGCCAGCAGCTATAAACACTCTCTAAGTACAGTTTTTATATTTACAACTCATACCAAATAACTGGCCACTCTCACATTGCGCTGTCAGTTGTTTAACAATGTCACTCTAAGCTTCACCCTGCACAAAGATTTTCCAGCTCTTGGACCACAATCTAGGTGCCAGCAGCCTGATAGCGATTGTCACTGGGTTATATTAAATGAGCAATCAACCCTTTAAACTGCCACCACCACCTTTTAACCAAGAAGGAGGAAACTCACGATCTTTGTAATAACAACTATGATTTGAGAATAAACATCTGTAACACACACTGTCACCACAGACAGGT
Organism: Glandirana rugosa; assembly: GCA_018402905.1. Classification (NCBI taxonomy): domain Eukaryota; kingdom Metazoa; phylum Chordata; class Amphibia; order Anura; family Ranidae; genus Glandirana; species Glandirana rugosa. The sequence goes on along the minus strand of BLSH010460462.1, from coordinate 109,149 downwards.
ATAGTGGGGAAAATATTGATTTCATCAATTATACAATAATGGATGTGGGGGCCTTTTGGTGGGCGTGATTTTTTTTGGGGGGGGGTGTGGTGGGGGGCAGCATTTTATTAATTTAAAGTGGGCCAGTCTGGATGAGGTCCAGGGCCAAATTTGTGTCCCAGTCCAGCCCTGCCCCTCTATGTTATCCTATGTGTCCATGCACACGTTTATTGTCCTTTATCAGCAGTGGAGTTGATATGCTGTTGTCAGAACGCCATAAAATCTCGTTCAAGAGTCGTTCTGAACACAAAAAACTGAAAGCCTAAAAACACTCGAAAACGTGCCTCACTGGTGTTTTTGGTTGTTTTTGATCCATTAAAAAAAGTGATTGTGCTGTGAACTCACTCTTCTGTTCCATTTTCCCTGCTAAGTCATAATAAAAGTGAAAGTACAATTTTATCTCAGGAAACTGGAATGTAAATAAAAGGTCATAATACGTCAAATCCCAGTCTCGTGAATTCCGGGAAAGAAGAGACTTGCAGGAACTCATATCTTTTGCCCTGATCATGTGGCAAATGTCAGATTTACAAATCCATTATTTAAATGAAAAACAAAAAAATTAAAACATCAGTTAAAGGGAGCACAACACAGAGTGAGGGAGGACAACATGCAACACATAATCAAGGAGAAGATCATACAACACAGGATAAGGGAGGAGAGCATTCAACACAGGTTTAGGGAGGAGAACATACAGCAAATGATCAGGGAGGAAAACATACAACATGGGACCAGGGAGGATATCATACTGCACATCATCAGGGAGGAGATAATACAACGCAGGTGTAAGGAGGAGAACATATAACATGGGTTCAAGGAGGACAACATACAACACGGGATCAGGGAGGAGAACAGATAACACATGATCAGGGAGGAGATCATACAACTCAGGTTTAGGGAGGAAAACATACAACACAGGATCAGGGAAGAGATCATACAACTCAGGATCAGGGAGGAGAGCCTACCACACAGGATTGGGGGGGCTGGGATACAACATGAGATCAGAGAGGAAAACATGCAACACAGGATCAGGGAGGAGATTATACAACACAGAATCACGGAGGAGCACATACAGCATAGGGTCAAGGAGGAGAACATACAATATAGGATGCCTGCTAACTTTCTTAGAACAGTTTGTATTAAACAGATCAGTACTCTAATTGATGGGCCTGAGCCCGCTCATCCAACCGGACAAATGATGGCAGATAAATGGTCCTGCTACTCAGATAATGATGATGATGATAATGATGAGCCTGGAGATGATGAAGTACTCCCGCTCTTTGCTCCCGGATTTGGTCTCCTCTGCACTTCTCCCTGCAGCTCTCCCTGATTGATTGTTACCGCTGCCTGTTGGATTTCGAACAGACTTAGATGGTAGTAAGGCTGGTTCCGCAGGTCACCCCTTACATCACTGTAACAGAGCAGCTCGCTGGAACACTGGGAAAATGCAGCCGCCTGGAACACTGTATGTAGGCCGCAGGCCACAATCCTGCTGTAAAGGCTCACAGGGTACTTGGTATTCGATCACCACCATCCAAAGAGGCCACAATAAGCACCTCCTTTAAATTAAATAGGTTCTCCCATGAGTCACTGTTTTTCCCAGGAGCCCTCCTATGCAGCATGGCCCGATGGGAAATGGAGTGCTTCCACAGCAGAGTCTGATAATGATTCTCACTTGTGCACTACAAGTTCCACAAGGCATCACTCCCACACAGATCCATTCTTTAGTTGATAAACTTGGCACTAGAGGAGAACCCCACAGTATACCACAGGCACAAATCTCCCCATGACTCCTGGCTACACTCTCCCCCCACTTAAAGTATTTGGTCCCCATAGAAAAAAACACATATGATTATTGCTGAAACCATCTACATATATTTTCAGTGAGTTCATTGTCAGTTTTCTGACAGGCCGTGGCAATAGCCGTGTCCAACCAAGCAGTGTCAGGAGTTACTTGGAGAACACCCCCAGCCCAATTTTTGGTAACAGAGGCTGGGGTAGAACCCGCCCTTTGGATTGTAGGAATCAGGCTATCAGAACTTTCTCATAAAGTATTGTAAGTCAATCTTTGGGGAGGATGAATGTTCCTTCGGAGACAGATAAAAGAACTTGTTTCTGGCTAATGAACATTACTATTCTCATTAGTACTCAATGAAGGGGAGTTCCTGTCAATTCTTAGTTCAAGTTCACATATATCCCTTGTACTAGAGGTAGAGATAATCCCCTTCTCCGGACTAACTGGAGGAGTAGCTTGATTTTCAAGTTCTTCCTCCAAATGAGTATCTATGGTAGAACTATCCATAGGAAAAGCTATGGATAGTGTTGAGCGAACCCGGACTGTAACGTTCGGGTCCGTACCGAACTTTAGGGTGTCCGTGGCACGGACCCGGACCCGGACATTTCAAAAATCGTTCGGGTTCGCTGGGCTTGCAATGTCAGGCCCAAGCGAGTTGTGATAGGTATCGAAAAGGATACCTATCAAGATGGTATCTATGAGTAAACCTCCTTCTTGAACTTTTAGTTCGATGAGGAGGTCAATCAGGCCTCTTCCCCTAATAGAGATGGAGATCATGTTCCCTATATACACTTGAACTTGATTCTTAACTGTCCTTGAGGGGAAGTAACTCATGATTACTCTTATCATTACAAGTAATCGGTCTTTGTTCAAGAAAATAGACAGAGGCTTCCTTGTAAGTAGGAGGGGTTTCTAACTGAATGTTATGAAATACTCTTTCAAGACTATCGG
>BLSH010460462.1:94973-106357 GCA_018402905.1 Glandirana rugosa | reverse complement strand
GTCCGCTGACACCAGTCATCCATTCGATCCGTCAAGATCCACTAAAATAGACGTATGGGTGATACATTCACCATCCATCTAGCGGATCAGATTGGATGAGATCGGATGAAAACGGACAGGCGGATCCGTATTCATCGGATCTGCCCATAGAGGACAGCAGGGAACTGTCATCTGGAGAAATCGCTCACTGAGCTTGCAGACCCCGCTGAGTGGATCTGCTCAGTGTGAAAGGGGCCTAATATTCACCCCCACTTCTACCTCTCTCTCTCACCATCTCATGATATATAATAATGGATGTGGGGGCCTTTTGGTGGGCGTGATTTTTTTTGGGGGGGGGTGTGGTGGGGGGCAGCATTTTATTAATTTAAAGTGGGCCAGTCTGGATGAAGTCCAGGGCCAAATTTTTGTCCCAGTCCAGCCCTGACCCACATACATGCAGAATTGCAGAAAGTTAAAAAAACTTCAGTACCTTCTCTCTTCCTGCCGAGTACTGCACTGTAGGGGGAGACAAAGAGCACAGCACACACTGCTTTCACTTTCACAGTGTGACGAGGCTCCCTGCAGCGCCATTCGGCTGAGGAACGGAGCGCTCCAGTCCTCATCCCCTCACCTAATCTAGGCATACAGGGGGCCCTTATGGGCCCCCCCAGCATGGGGCCCAGTCGCCATGGCGACTCCTGCGACCCCTCTCCGCCCGCCCCTGGTCAGCGTAATCCAAAGGAGTAGTCCAAAAAGAGAAGACAGGAACAAGCAAAAGTCGGCAGCAAGATAAACAATATGATACCCACAAGCAGGAAGTAGACCCTATACTAGGGCAGAGACATGAAGGGGAAGTGATGATTTATAGGTTCCTGATCAGGTGACTGCCTACAGCTGGCCACAGGGTAGATTATTATTATTATACAGTATTTGGTAGAGCCAGAGTCCGTTACTATGAAGCAGTAGATAACCAGGGCTCTGCACAAATTTGAGTTCCCCAGTGGTTTAGGCAGTAGGGAACCTGGTCAAGACGTGACACTCTCCATCCAATCTGATAGAGCTTGAGCTATTTTACAAAGAAAAATGAGCAAACATTTTACTCTCTAGATGTGCAAAGCTGGTAGAGACATCCCCAAAAAGACTTGCATCTGTAATTGCAACAAAAGGTGGTTCTTCAAAGAAATGACTCAGGGGGGCTGAATACAAATGCCCCCCACACTTTTCACATATTTATTTGTAAAAAAATTTGAAAACCATTTATCATTTTCCTTCCACTTCACAATTATGTGCCACTTTGTGTTGGTCTATCACATAGAATCCCAATAAAATACATTTATGTTTTTGGTTGTAGCATGACAAAATATGAAAAATGTCAAGGGGTATGAATACTTTTTCAAGGCACTGTAACTGTATAAGCAGAAATCAGTACCTAAATAATCCCATTTTGGAGATTAGAATTACAGAGCTATATGCACCCATAGCCACCATTACCCAGACAACCTCCCTCCTAGTAGTACAACCCATATAATTCTAAGGCTACAGAAACAGATCTATCCAACCAGATTTCCAAACTTTGTCAAATTTTTTTGGGCATCCCCTGCTCAAGTACGTTGCCTTATAGAATGGAATCACCCTATTCACAAGCCCTTTCCAATATGACAGCGAGAGCGTCATGGGTTTCTTCCAATAGAGGATCAGTGCCTTGCGCGTATAGAACAATAGCAAGCTAAGCAAGATGCGCTGAGCTAGTTGGTGCTAGGCCTTCCACCAAGCCAAGCAAATAGGTTGCCCACATCAAAGGCACAGGCACAGAGGTAATCTCTGTTAAACTCCTTGGCTACCGGCCAAAACCAGAAGACATGGCTAAAGTCAGCTGGAGAATGTGAGCAATGCCAACATTCCGCCGAAGTTCCCACGTAGATTCTAGATAACCTTGCTGGGGTGTAGTTTATCCTGTGCAGGAATTTAAGTTGTATTAAATGGTCTTTAGGTCGGCACTAAGTGATTGAAAGGGACGCTCCACATATCATCCCGCTCCTCGGCTGCTACCGAAGGGGGAGATTTAGGAAATAGTTATTTATACAATTCAGATAATGTTTTTTGCATGGAGTCATCCAATATAATTTTCTCCAGAATTGGGGACCTAAGTTCCATCTTATTGGAGGTAAACTGAGACACAAAAGCGTGTTGCAGTTGGAGATAGTGAAAGAGATAGGAATTAGGTAGCTCGATTTTCTCTTTTAGATCTGCAAATTGTAACAACTCGCCCCCTCTAGTGACATCACCCAATGTTTTGATCCCCTTTGACACCCATATGATCGGGTCCGGGATAGTGAATAGGGAAAACGGGGATTCCTCCACAGCAGCGAGGTTGGTGACAGGGCAGTGGAGGCAGGCACTAGTATGTCCTGAACATGGTCCCAGTCCCTAATGGTAGCCTTCATTGTGCCCATCAGTGGAAATTCAGCCCCAGGGGCTCTGTATACTATGAGACACAAATTTTCATAAGAGCACAGCACTACCGCTTCCAAGATCATGGCAGAATGCCCATCATCCCCAAGAAGCCATCTACTTGCAAAAACACCCTGACCAGCCAAGAAATATTTATATAGATCAAGGAGTGCTAATCCCCCCTGTCACCAGGGCTCCTGAAGTGCTGTAAGGCCAATTGTGGGAGGGGAGGTTCCCCATATGAAAGAACAAAAAATATCATGTACCCAAGGGAAAAAAGAGTGTGGAATCCAAATGGGGGAATTACATAAAAAAACTAAAAACACTGGGAGTATCTTCATTTTTAGAAGGTTTATGCGTCCCATCACTGATAAGGGAAGATTCCTCCACATCTCAGTTTTCCTCTTAAGGAGATTCAACAGGGGCTGCAAATTGTCACTATCCAATCGAATGTAAATTCCTTCTCCAAAAAGCACAGCCATTGTGTCTTCCCTGGGAAATAACTGTGGCTGGGAGGAAGTGGGAGTTTTGGATATCACAATTGATCAGAAAGTACCATCTAACCAACACAACATGAACACAGCAATTGCTTAGCTCCAGTGCACTTCATCCTTCATAGTCCCTCAAACCTTCATAGTCCTTCCAACCTCCATGGTCACTCGATCCTCCATAGATCCCCAACTTCCATAGTCCATGCAACCTCTATAGTCCTTCCAACCTCCATGGTCACTCCATCCTCCATGGTCCCTCCAATCTCCAAAGCCCCCTAACCTCCATAGTCCCTCTAACCTCCGTAGCTCCTCAACCTCTGTAGCCCCTATATGATTTACATAGTCCCAGTTCCAGGAACCCAAAAAAATCTTGTAATAACCAACCTCCAAATACCCCCTCCCAATTTTTATACCTCTGCACTATATAGATCCACCCCCTAAAGTCCCTCCACTCTCCATAGCTCCTCTGCTCTAACTCCCAGGACACAGGGTAGCTCCATATCCTTTATGATAGGGTTATGCTGCTACTTTCAGGTGATTGGACACTGGCAAAAATAGGCAAAATCCCTTCCAGCTAAACGCAGCCTCAGCTTTTTGCTACTGTCTTAGGCAAATGCGTAAATAGAACCTTCAGAGCCCTGGTGCAAGAAACCATGAAGGGCCCCCTGACCCCCGGCAGGGGCCCTTCCTACTCCTGTCGCAGGGCCCTTTATTGCGGTCATAGTAGGTGGTCGGGTGTAATTAATACTTTGTTGACCCTCATGGGCTCCTCTGCTCCTCCCTTCTCTTCTGGGACTAATAGTTTGGCCTTCTTTGGATCCCCTTCCCCCATGACAGGTCCTCTGTCCCGTCCCACTGACTGGTGTATGGCTCAGGAACAGGAAGGCAGGGCCGGCTCAGTGATGGGGGTGGGGTTACCAATCTCTAATCCCTTCTCCCATGACAGGTGATCTTTACCCCTCACACTGGCCAGTGAAAGGTTCAGGGACAGGAGGGCGGATCAGGCTCAGTGACAGGTTACCAGTCTCTAATCCCCTCGGCCATGACAGGTCCTCTTTATCCCTCCCACTGATTGAAATATGGCTCAGGGACAGAAGGACAAAGCAGGCTCAGGGACATGGCACTGGGTTACATTTAACATACCAGTCTGGCTCATGCGTGCTCCCGCCATGCTGTCACTGTCCACAGGGGACAGGGAGGCTACTGTCTGCTCCTCTCCCGCACTGCCACACCATGATACTGTATCTCACTCTCCACCTCCTGCCCCACCCCCGCACCATGCTGGGTACTATGGATTTCAGCACAGGGGAACCACATGGGTCCCTGGAGCATGGTGCAGGGTCACAATTGAGACCCCTGAGACCCCTATAGCTAGGCCACTGGTCTTAGGTGATGGTCATGTACAGTATATGCAGCCTCTGCATAGCTATTTATCTTTTCTCAAGCTAGTATTTCTCAAACTTTCCCATTGGCAACAAGAGACTGGCTTTACCCATATTTGTTGCCTACAGCCCTGAGGCAGGACAAAATGGTACCTAGATCCCGTGCTGGATGTGTGGGGCCTGTAACATTGCTGTTCAGCACTGAACCCTGCAATTTCTTATTGTCTGCTGGACTAGCAGAGTGCAATATAGGTCCAGGGCAATATTCCCCAGCAGGGGAGTCCTGTTCCTGAAGGCCCTAGTTTAGTGCCATGTCGGCTGAGATGAGTGCGGTTTGGACCCCCTGGGGGTCCTGTATCACAGAATGGTAAGTGCTTCTAATGGGGATTCCTCTAGTAAATGTAACCTGTGTAGGGGTGGTGTCTGCCCTATACTCCCCTCTGTGGGGTTTTTTGCTTTTACATTCCATGGCCGGAGCATTACACTGCAGAAGTGGCATTCTTGTGAAGTGACTAGGGAAGTGTTCTGGTGCCATCCAGTAGGACTGGGCTTTAGCCTGCTGCCTGCTGCCTGCTCCTATCTGTGAGTCTATGGCTGTTATCTTGGATTCCTTCCCCCATTTGTTCAGCCTGGTGGGGGAGAAAGGGACACTGCTAAGGCACAGAGAGTTAAGCCTCGTACACACGGGACGACGATCGCACGTACGACCGTGTTGAATCGTATGTTGCATAATGTAAATAGCATACTGACATGCACCCGACGGTCGTACATACAACTTGCGGCCGGCCGAACGTGATGACGTGAACGAGCGTATAATGAGGAAGTAGCGTCACCTTTTGGGCTCCTTCATCTAATTTCATGTTAGTTGAAGTGGACTTGGCGCATGCGTGTTTAGCACAATACAACTTGTTGTACACAACTGCTCTACACACGATACAACGATCGTATGCGAGCTTGTTGACACGACCAAGTTTTCTAGTCTGCACATACAACTCCCACGAACGACCGTCGTATGTTCAACTGTTGAAAGCGTGGCCACAGACGATCGATTCTGCATGCAACGGTCGTGAGTACGGCGTGTTGAACACGATCGTCGTACCTTGTGTACGAGCCATTATTCTGTACACGTTGGACATACAGTTCCTCATTTTCCAAAGGGATCGCTGTTTACACAAACAGCATTGTCTTCTATTGTACCCTATCTGGGGCTACAGTTCTTCTATCACATTGGGGGTGATAGTTTGGCACCCTGTCCATCTCTGTTTGGCCTGTGAGCTATTGGGCACCATTTAGACAGCAGACTGGCAGTGGGTGCTGGGAAGTAGAATGCCCTGTGTAAAAGTAGCTCTGTGAATGGTCTGAAAGAAAGACTGTACTGTGAGACCAAGTTACCTCTGCTCACAGTACAAGTAAAGTACCGGCCTGGGGAGAAAGAGTGGCATGGAAGTGTGTGATCACCAATGCTAGGGGGTTAAAGAGATTATACACGATCACATTGTAAAACAACCCATTCAGTTTAACCACTTGCCGACCAGCCGATGCCATTGTACGGCGGCAGGTCGGCTCTTCTGCGCAAATCGCCGTAGCTGTACGGCAGTTCATGCACAAGTGTTTGTGGGCACGCATACACGCCCACGGGTCCGGTTGACTCGATGTCCACTGGTGACCCGCGATCACCTGTTACTCAGGCAGAATGGGGATCTGCCTATGTAAACAATCTCCGTTCTGCCAGATGACATGGCAGAGATCCACTGTTCCCAGTAATCGGGAGCAGTGATCTCTGCCATGTCCCTGGCAGCCCATCCGCCCACACAGTTAGAACACACTGAGGGAGCACAATTAACCCCTTGATTGCCCCCTAGTGTTAACCTCTACCCTGCCAGCGCCATTTATACAGTGATCACTGCATTTTTATAGCACTGATCAATTTAATAATGTCACTGGTCCCTAAATAGTGTAATTTGGGGTCAGATAAAGTACAACTAAAGGCAACATACATATTTTAGTAAATCCTCGTATAAAGACCTGAAAGTTACACGTAATAAACATAATAACTGAAATGATTATTCCCCTACCATGTAGCTGTGATTGGGGTCTATAATCCCCTCCATCAGTTCTCCTTAGCTGTATGGTGTAGTGATGATGGGAGGAGTTCTGCAGAGGTCAGATGTTATTTCCTGTCAGTGAAATAGCTGCTTTATCCCCCAGTCCTCCAGCTTTCTATGGTGCTCAGTCTATTTTACATAACACACACCCATCTGCGAATCAATAGCTGGGTGTGTCCTATGTAAAACAGCCACAAGATAGTACAGGTTACTTTGCACACAGATCTGTCTAGTAATCTGTGTGCTTCTCTCTGTCTGCACTCCTCTGGTAATTTGTAATCTGGCACAACAAAAGGAGCTAAAGCAGTGAGCAAAGGCAGGACATAGGTGGGAGTGGGCGGGGCTTCTGGGGACGATCGGGGCGGGGCCTAATCATGATTCTCTGCAGAATGAAATCCCTCAGCTTCCCATGTGATTCATAGCCCCTCCCCCAGTGATGTCAGGACGTTTTTTGCAGAGAGAATAGACGCAAATGGGGACAACATGAGTCTAACACAGGCAATTCAAAAACCAGGAAGTAAAGTTGTCACCTCACTAAAGGTAGAGCACATGAGAGCTGGAGACAAGGTAGAGATCTCACCATCCTTACTGCTTTTTGCAAAACAATCAGTGACAATCAGTGAGATGTTTAACAGACTGTATGGGTGCATAACATATTGATTTCTTCATTTTGACCATATTTCTTCTTTAACCGATTTGTATCCGTGCTATAGCTGATTGATGGCTACATTGCCGGGAGGCCGTCAATAGACGTCCTCCCCTTTGGCTTGTGCCAGGTGCGCTCTCGCCGCACGCCGCATAGGGTTGCCACATCATCCCTTTAATCCAGGACACACATGAATTACACAGGTTGTTCTGAGGCTAATTTAATGCAGATGAGGCACCAAGTGAGTTTAATTACCACCTTAATAAGCCACAGAGCAACCTGTGTAATTAATAGATTTTTATATTGTACGCGCCACAGTATTAAATTCAATTTGTTGCAGCTGCTGCTGTAGCCTATGTGCACTAATATCGGGTGTACTATAGGGAAAACTGGATAATCTATTTGGAGCAGCGCTTGCCTTTTACCACTATTCACCTTCTACAACCTATGTGGCTTCTATATAATACTATGCATAATTATTGTTATAGCAAATATCCAAACATTTAAAGTGCAACTTGTGCCAATATTGTGCAAAATTAATGTGCATAAATCATACGAGATTCTATAAACAGTCTCTAATAATAAATAAAGTGCAAGTGCAAACTGTGCAATGTGTCTTCTTTTTGTTTTTAGTGTCACTTCGTGCAACCTTATTGTGCATAAATCATTCCATGTTCAATAAACAGTCTCTATAAATAACATAAGGTGCAAAAGTGCAAAACTGCGATATGTTTTCTTTTTGTTTTTGCTTTTATTTTCTTCGTTCATCCAACAAAAAGGTCCATAAAGTTTTCAAATCATTTTAAGTGCTCGTGCCTTGTGTGAAGTAAGAAGATCTTTGGGGTATTACACCCTGCTTACCAGATTTTGTTGACTCTCCAACCGTACGGTGTGGAGAAGTCAATGTGGGCTTGTGGTCTACAATCCGACCCTGGATATACTGCTCCTTATCCTGTGCCTTGGTCTCTGCTCTCAGTAGGTTTTATGAAAAAAAGGAAAGACTCCTCATCGTGTACCTCTTAGGCCTCGTAAACAAAACGTCGGGCCCGACGTCAAGGAAAAAAAGGTCGACGTTTTGTCGGCGTTATGCATTGGAGTTTGTGAGCGTTAGTGAGCGTCGGCGTCAATAGGCGGTTTTTAGAAAAAATCATCCCTCTGCTATTTTTCAACCTAAAAACGTCGGCGTCAAAAAACACCAGAAAACGCCGGTACAATATTAGGTGGCGTTTGTTGGTGTTTTGTAGCGTCGGCGTCAAAAAACGCCAAAACGTTACAGCCGCAGAACGCGATGGCTGTGGGTTCTAGTTGCAGCTCACTAATGCCGACGCCATCTACAGCTCAAAAACGCCAACGTTTTTATGGGGCCATTGACTAAGGCCTCATACACACGGACGTTTCTAAAAAAATAAACAAAACTTCGGGCCCGACGTCAAGGAAAAAAAGTCGGCGTTTTTGAGCGTTAGTGAGCGTCGGCGTCAATAGGCGTTTTTTAAAAAAAATCATCCCTCTGCTATTTTTCAACCTAAAACCGTCGGCGTCAAAAAACGCTGGTATAATAATAGGTGGCGTTTGTTGGCATATTGTGGCGTCGGCGTCAAAAAATGCCAAAACGTTACAGCCTCAGAACGCGATGGCCGTGGGTTCTAGTTTCAGCTCACTAACGCCGACGCCATCTACAGCTCAAAAACGCTGACGTTTTTATGGGGCCATTGACTAACATGGAGAGCTGCAAAAAACGCCAGAAAACGCCGGCGTCAAAAAACGTCCGTGTGTATGAGGCCTCAGGATGGAGAGCTGCAAAAAACGCCAGAAAACGCCGGCGTCAAAAAACGTCTGTGTGTATGAGGCCTCAATCACCACGTTTTATTTTGCCCATCAAGATAACAACACATCGATTGCAATGGAAACAATACAGTGATGCGGCTGTACTCGTTCTGTGACCGCCTTGAGGCAATCGTTTGCGTGTCACCGGGACGTGGGTTTGCGTGCCTTGCGTTCCACCCTATGCGTTTCGTCACTACGTAACGTCTTCAGAGGTGGAGCTCAAGGCGCGTTCCACCGCCTTAAATATGTTAATAGCCTGTACGTCACTGCTGCTCTTTTCTATATGTGGATGCCAAACGGAGGTTGCCCTTCCCCTTTAGCTTATTTACTATATCGGTTAAATACTTGGGCTGTGTGAATGTGAAGTATCCTTTATTAAAATATTATTATTATAAAATTGTTAATGAACTTTTTTATTAAACTTTTATTAAAATTAGTTAAAATCAGGTTGTTGTATTAATCCTATTATAAACCTACCTAGGTATGTTGAGGAGCGGTGTTATCTTTTTTACTTAATATCAGTATAGTCTTGTGTTATTTGAGGAGGATTTTGAATTTAGATGTGCTCTAATGAATAGAAAGTAAAAAATGAAAAATTGAAAGAAAATTAAAAAATTAAAAATGAAAATTGAAATAAAAATAAAAAATAAAAATAAAATAAAATAAAAATAATAAAAATAAATATAAAAATAAAAAGAATTCTACCAATGTATGCTGCTAAAAAAACTGCTAAAAAAACTTTTGGGATTGCAACCTCCCTGTACCATGCACATTTACAATATTATTTTATTAAAAATTGGTTATAAAACAGTTTAAATCTATTTCTACGTTCATCCCTTGGAACGTAATTAATGTGTCCTGGATTAAAGGGATGATGTGGCAACCCTAACGCCGCGTGAGCGTGTCCGCAGGTCGGGCGGAACCTATGTCTGTCTGGTCACAGAGAGCCAGAATGGGGATCCGCCGATGTAAACACGGCGGTTTTCTGTTCTGTGAGGGGGGCATGACAGATCTACTGATCTCTGTGATCGGGATCAGTTAGATTTGTTATGTCCCTGGCAGCCCTGGCAGCCCCGCCCCCACACAGAACACATACAGGGAACACATTTAACCCCTTCCCTGCCAATGGCATACAGTAATCAGTGTCTATTTTTAGATCTGATTGCTGTATAAAATGTCATTGGTCCCAAAAAAGTGTCAAAAACGTCAGACAAGTCTTTCACAATATCGCAGTCCCGATAAAAATCGCAGATCGCCGCCATTACCAGTTAAAAAAAATAAATAAATAATGAGAAACGCCATAAAACAATGTCCATAGTTTGTAGGCGCTATAACTTTTGTGCAACCCAATCAATATACACCGATTGCGATCTTTTTTTACCAAAAATATGTAGAAGAATATATATCGTCCTAAACTGATGAATACATTTGTTTTTTTTTTATTTTTTATTTTTGGATATTTATTATAGCAAAAAGTTAAAAAAAATGTTCTTTTTTTCAAAATCGTCGATCTTTTTTTGTTTATAGCGCAAAAAATAAAAAACGCAGAGGTGATCAAATATCACCAAAAGAAAGCTCTATTTGTGGGAAAAAAGGATGTCAATTTTGTTTGGGTTCAGCGTCGCACGACCGCGCAATTGTCATTCAAAGAGCGACAGCGCTGAAAACTGAAAATTGGTCCGGGCAGGAGGGGGGTTTAAGTGCGCAGTAAGCAAGTGGTTAAAGCAAAAAGTAAAAATTGTTGCTCTTTTTTTGTTTGTACCATAAAATAGGGGACGGAAGGGTGGGAAAACTTTCCCAGGAAATGCCGAGAAAGCCAGTAGGAGGAGGCTGGGTTAGAAGTGACCTGCGGTCAGCCTTACAATTTGTACTCTGAATCTTAAGTTGTCTGGGAGGCGGGATGACGTAGTGCCTGAACAGTGACCTGTGGTGTGCCGTGGTCACAAGGTCAGTATGCCTAAAAGGGGCAAAAATGGAACAGAGAGGATGCAAGAAATATACAGTGCCTTGCGAAAGTATTTGGCCCCCTTTGAACTTTGCGACCTTTTGTCTCATTTCTGGCTTCAAACATAAAGATATAAAACTGTAATTTTTTGTGAAGAAACAACAACAAGTGGGACACAATCATGAAGTGGAACGAAATTTATTGGATATTTCAAACTTTTTTAACTTTTAATGTCAAAATATAGAAATACAAACTTCGGTCTTTACTCTGTTTTCCAGCGTTTCAAGTTTCCCCCGGTTTATGAAAGCGTTCCGTGACATATAAAGAACGTAGGAGAGACAAGGTAAAAACGGGGAAAATCCGTATGACTGGAACACTGGTGCCGTGTGGTGTCCAGTGACAAGTCCGTGATGCAGTAGGGCGGAGGGTCTGTTGAATTCTAAGTCTCATGTTTAACATTCCGACTGGCGTCCAGTGAAGATTGGGTCGGAGGAGGATGACCGAAAGAGCCGTAAAGGACCCTTTCAAAAGGGTGGGAAGGCAGGGGATAAAATACCATGT
>BLSH010460454.1:731356-754445 GCA_018402905.1 Glandirana rugosa | reverse complement strand
ACGTTTTTAGCTGCTTCTTCTTCCTCTCTGATGTCGAAAAGGACCTCAGGGAGGAAGAGGAGTGAACTTCCCCTGCCTCTGTTTACATTTACAGAGGCAGGGGAGTAATGTAATTGGCAGGGCGATCTACAGGGCCAGGCCAAAAATCATTGGCCTGGCGCTGTAGATTGAAAGGCCCTCTGCCGAATGCCGTTGCGGCGCCCGCGCGCTCACGGCGCGAGTTCGCGGCCGCCGTCGTATGACGGCGGTTTGCGTTACAGAGCCACTTTGCCGCCGTCAATCGCCGATCGGCGGTCGGCAAGTGGTTAAAGAAAACTGATCATGATTAGGTTTCAACATATGGTGCATAACACATGTGGGCTAGGGTGAAGGAGCCCTAAGCTTTGGGAACTGAAGGCGATGGGTTACCTAAATTCTGACCGTTGTTTCTTTGCCAACTGACTGACATGATGACAATGCAAACTTTCTTCTGAATGTGCATACAAGCCTCATATAACAGTTTCCTCTAGTTAACAATTAAATACATTTGCTGCCACAGTCATTTGAAGTATTTGCGTTCTCAAATAAAACTCACAGTTTCTGGGATCTTTAGCAACAATAAGATTTTTATTTATTTAAGTCCATAAATTAAGATAGGCAGGAGCTCATGCAGTGATGTAAAGTTTTTTTTTTTGGGGGGGGGGGGAATCAATAAAGTGTTTTGTTCCATGAGGCTGACCAGGATGACCTACATAAGTTTATGTTTGTTTGTTTGTGGACTTTAATACAGGAGAATTTAATAGCGATGGTGAATATTCCTTGATAATGTGAAGGGTTTATATGATTGACTCCAATAGAGAGTGGTGCTCAACTATTGACTGCAAATAGACTAAGGCATGGTTACATATAACACCCCTCCAGATAATAAGACACATTTTGCTGCTTTGTTCTGTACTTGAGGTGTTATTGTGGAATCCTTGTAGATAAGAGGAATGTGAACAACTACACGGTTTTGTCTTTGATACTGTTGCGGTAAGTTAAGAGCTAAAAGACAGCACAAGTGAATGCAAATGACAGGGCAACAACCATCAGACCTCATGGTGCCTCTAACGTTTGTCTCAAAATTAATAAGCTGCTTAACAGAAATATTTTAGAGGTACGTCTTTAGAATTTTAATAATATAAGACTAATTGCTCAGATTCTTTCACAAGTCCATTTGTGACTGGTTTTCTTTAATGAAAGATCATACAATAGCTTTAACCTAGCTCAATAGTTAAAATAAAAACTAATGCTGACACTTTGCATTTATATAATATTTATTTATTTTAAAATAAACATATTAATATTTGATTTAACATAATCATTTATACACACTTTCTGGATGATTGTTGTATAATGTAATTCATTCATAAGTACAAAATCAATGCTAGCCATATGAGAACTAACTAAATATAAATCTGCATTTATTTCTGTTCCCACTAAGCGAGACAAATTATGGAAAATAAGCAGTGGTACTTTTTGTGAATATCCTAATCTAAATGCAGATTCTGACTTTTTATTGAAGGACAGAAAGGAGTACTAATAAGACAATATTAGAATAGTAAAAAATGCTATTATGTTGCTGTTATATTCATGCTATATTTTAATGACTTGTAGGCAGCAGGACATAATCCTGAATGTGTATTTCTAAGCCAAATCTCTTTTCAGCTTCATCAGAAAAAATATATGGATATCTAAATGATGAGCAAAGAATTAGGGAACATTAATATTTAAAAGCATATTTAAAAAAGATGAACATAATAGTTTATTATGCTCTTTCTCCAATATTCAAATGCAGTGCTTAGTTAACAGTGTGAAAGCATCAATGTGCCTTGTCTCTTAACCAAATGTCTTTCTGCAGCAGTTTAGGCAGACTAATGAAATTTCTGATTGGTTGGTAGCATTTTGCACATTGCTTTTTATCTTTTTTACTGCAAAGGGCTTAGGAACATTTGAAACATTTCTTACAGTAAAACACATGGATTTAATTGCAAAAATATTGTTTGTATAAAACATATACATTTAAAAGAATTGTGAATGCACAAAATGGGTGTTTTTTAAGGTGTCCCCTTCACTTTTTATTATGTATGAGCAAAAAAAAAAACCACATTTAAAATAAAAATGAATCCAAATAAAAGCATGCAGTATTTTACTGCACTAAATTTTCAGTTTTTGGAAAGAATAGGAAATGCTTAAAAATTTGGAAAATTGGTGCTAATGGCAAGACCAAAAAGATTTCTGCCTTCCCCTTTGTGTCGTAGGTAAGTTTAGGAAAGTATCCCCCATTTAAGGGTTTAATGGCTGTAAAGGTAAAGAAAAACTTTTTCCAAAAAGTAATACAAAATTAATACGAAAAATTCTTTACAAAATTCCTTTATTTGTAGATTAAAGACTCAACATAGAAAAATTGTGATTAAAAAGAAGAGCTCTGGTTGTGCATAAACAGGACATGTATTGCATACAATTGGTTACAAGCAAAGAGAAGGGGAAATGGCATACTGTGCAGCCTAATGGCTGCATAAGGTCTTCTACGCGTTTTGACCATTCAGAAGTATGTATGGGTCTTCTTCAGGGGGATCCCAAGCACAACCCTTTATTGCTGCAAAATGATCACTAGATACAGGTCCCAAAAAGCCAGAGCATATTAAAATGGTAATTGGTATAAAAAAGAAGCTGCACAAGCTCACTGTGGAACATCTCCGCCTGCCACCCAGAAACGACCCTCACCATCAATCAAGGAAACTTACAAGAGACCACACTCAGTCCTCTTTGGGAGGGGAGGTTGCGGTTACTGTTCTAGTGGCCTGGAGTCTAGATGTGTTGAGGGTATTCACGGTCTCATGAATGGTACCGGAACCGGTCACTGTAGGAGGTAGCCAGGTGCATCGACCGGGATGGAGGAAAAACCTCCTCCATCCCGGTCGATGCACCTGGCTACCTCCTACAGTGACCGGTTCCGGTACCATTCATGAGACCGTGAATACCCTCAACACATATAGCCTCCAGGCCACTAGAACAGTAACCGCAACCTCCCCTCCCAAAGAGAGGACTGAGTGTGGCCTCTTGTAAGTTCCCTTGATCGATGGTGAGGGTCGTTTCTGGGTGGCAGGTGGAGATGTTCCACAGTGAGCTTGTGCAGCATCTTTTTTTATACCAATTACCATTTTAATATGCTCTGGCTTTTTGGGACCTGTATCTAGTGATCATTTTGCAGCAATAAAGGGTTGTGCTTGTGATCCCCCTGAAGAAGACCCATACATACTTTTGAATGGTCGAAAAGCGTAGGAGACCTTATGCAGCCATCAGGCTGCACAGTATGCCATTTCCCCTTCTCTTTGCTTGTAACCAATTGTATGCAATACATGTCCTGTTTATGCACAACCAGAGCTCTTCTTTTTAATCACTATTTTTCTATGTTGAGTCTTTAATCTACAAATAAAGGAGTTTTGTAAAGATTTTTTCATATTAATTTTGTATTACTTTTTGGAAAAAGTTTTTCTTTACCTTTACTGCCATTAAACCCTTAAATGGGGGGTACTTTCCTAAATTTACCCAGGAAATGCTTACGACCCCTATCAGTTTTTGTTTTGTGAGTCTTCACAGGAGATCCTCCTCCTTTTCTGTCTGAGAAACACAGCCAGAATTAAGAAATCTTTCCAAAGCAAGTTTATAATCCAGTAGTCACCAGGACAGGTTTGCTCATAGAAAGAATTCACCTCTATAACTAGAGTTGAGCGAACCCGGACTGTAAAGTTCGGGTCCGAACAGAACTTTAGGGTGTCCGTGTCCCGAACCCGAACATTTGACAAAAAGTCCGGGTTCGGGTGCGGGATTCGGGTATGTTTGAGGGTTTTGAATAGCTGCAAGGCAGCCAATCAACAAGCGTTTCACTTGTTTGCCTTTAGAAGCCATGCCTACTAATGACATGGCTGTGATTGGCCAGTACATCATGTGACCCAGACTTGATATGAGCTGGAGTCATGTAACACTGCATGTCACATGCTCTCAGGCTAGTGTAGGGAGAGGATGCTGCCGTTGTTGTGAAGGATAGATTAGCATTATAAAATCATCTCATACTGGTATAGGGAGAGGTTCCTGCCACTGCTGTGAGGGATAGATTAGCGTTATAAAATCATCTCATACTGGTATAGGGAGAGGTTCCTGCTAATGGTGTGACGGATAGATTAGCGGTCTAAAACCATCTCATACTAGTATAGGGAGAGGTTCCTGCTGCTGGTGTGAGGGACAGACTAGCGTTATAAAATCATCTCATACTGGTATAGGGAGAGGTTCCTGCTGCTGTTGTGAAGGATAGATTAGCATTATAAAATCACCTCTTACTGGAGTAGGGAGAGGTTCCTGGCAGTGCTGTGAGGGACAGATTAGCATTCTAAAATCATCTCATACTGGAGTAGGGAGAGGTTCCTGGCAGTGCTGTGAGGGACAGATTAGCATTGTAAAATCACCTCATACTGGAGTAGGGAGAGATTCTTGGCGGTGCTGTCAGGGACAGATTAGTGTTCTGAAATCATCTCATACTGGAGTAGGGAGAGGTTCCTGGTGGTGCTGTGAGGGACAGATTATTGTTCTAAAATCATCTCTTACTGGAGTAGGGAGAGGTTCCTGGTGCTGCTGTGAGGGACAGATTACCGTTATAAAATCATCTCATACTGGTATAGGGAGAGGTTCCTGCTGCTGGTATGAGGGACAGATTACCGTTATAAAATCATCTCATACTAGTATAAGTAGAGGTTCCTGCTGCTGGTGTGAGGGACAGATTATCGTTCTAAAATCATCTCATACTGGTGTAGAGAGAGGTTCCTGCTGCTACTGTGAGGGACAGATTATCGTTCTAAAATCATCTCATACTGGAGTAGGGAGAGGTTCCTGGCAGTGCTGTGAGGGACAGATTAGCTTTCTAAAATCATCTCATACTGGTGTAGGGAAAGGTTCCTGCTGCTGCTGTGAGAGACAGATGAGGACAGTTGTGAAGAGGGGGTGGAAGATGATGTGGAGAATGATGAATCATATCATACTGGTATATGGAGAGGTTCCATCTGCTGGTGTGAGGGATGGATTAGTGTTCTAAAATCATCTCATACTGCTATAGGGAGAGGTTCCTGCTGCTGCTGTGAGGGACAGATTATCGCTCTAAAATCATCTCATACTGGTGAAAGAAGAGGTTCTTGCTGCTGCTGTGAGGGACAGATTATCATTCTAAAATCATCTCATACTGGTGTAGGGAGAGGTTCCAGCTGCTGGTGTGAGCGGTACATTTCTTGCACAAAAATAAAAAGTGTCTACATTGCTGGTTACAAAAAAAAAAAAGAATATTAATTTATTATTCTTTTTTTATTATTATTAGTAAATAGTGCTACATAGTACATTTGCAATTTTCTGTGCATTTCTCGCACAAAATTAAAAAGTGCGTCTACATTGATTGGTTTAACAAATAATTGAAATTTGTGCTAAATAGTACATTTGCGTCCAGAATGAGGAGAGTGTCAAATAAGGGACGTGGTCATGGTCGTGGTGCTGCTGGTGTTGGTGAAGCTCCTGTTGCAAGGAGAGGACGTTGTCGATCTGTGCCAGCTACACGCACACATGAAACACCTTCCTCAGGTGCGAGTAGCCGACAACCTTCAACGTAATATGGTAGGCCCGAATAACGCTCAACAAATGGTGAGGCCAGAACAAGTACAGGCGATAGTAGATTGGGTGGCTGACAATGCCTCCAGTACCTTCACATTGTCTCCCACCCGGTCCCTTGCTGAAAGCTCAGAGTTGGCACCTTAACTCCATGGCCATCTGTCTTCCACCTCAGCCCCTTGTAAATGAGCCAAGCAGTCTGAGCCCCAAGACATGCAGCATTCTCTTATGCTTTTTGATGACTCTGCTGGTGTGCTTTCCGTGGGCCATCCACATAGCCCTGCCCCAGAAGTGGAAGACATTGAGTGCACCGATGCCCAACCACTTCTGGTTCAGGATGAGGACATGGAAACACCACCGCAGCACGTCTCTGATGATGACGAAACACAGGTTCTGCGGCTTTCCACAGTGTGCAGACTGACAAGGAGGGCAGTGGTGAAGAGTGGGTGGAAGATGATGTGGAGGATGATGAGGTCCTAGACCCTACATGGAATGAAGGTCATGTGAGTGAGGTGTGCAGTTTGGAGGAAGAGGTGGTGGTCGCACAGAGGCACCAGTACAGCAAAAGAGGAAGCAGGTTGCAAAAGCGGAGCGACCATCCCCTAGACAGTACGCCTGCTACTACCCACCGCACCCAGGGACCTAGCACACCAAAGGCAGCTCAAAGGAGTTCCCCGGCGTGACAGTTCTTCAGACAATGTGCTGACGACAAGACACAAGTGGTGTGCATGCTGTGCAATCAGAGCCTGAAGCGAGGCATAAATGTTCTAAACCTGAGCATAACCTGCATGACCAGGCATCTATATGCAAAGCACTTGCTGCAGTGGAATAAGCACCTCAAAATCCAAGAAAGGTCTCGGCCTCCTCCTGCTTACACTTCTGCCTCGGCCTCTTCCTCCACCTCTACAGTGCCAGTGTCCTTCCACCCAGAAAACAGACGATGTGACAGCAACGCCACCATGTCCACCACCGTCCCCAAGCATTTCCACACCATGGTCCCATGGAAGCTTACAGCTCTCCATCACCCAAACACTGGAGAGAAAGAGGAAGTACCCCTCTACCCACCCGCATTCCCTAGACCTGAATGCCAGCTTTTCAAAATTCCTGGCCTTTGAAATTCTGTCATTCCATCTGGTGGACATGGACAGTTTTAAAAACCTGATGGCAGTGGCTGTCCCACAGTACGTGGTTCCCAGCCACCACTTCTTTTCCAGGCGAGCCATCCCTTCCCTGCACAAACAAGTTGGGGACAAGATCAAGTGTGCACTGCGCAACACCATCTGTGTCAAGGTCCACATAACCACTGATACGTAGACCAGTAAGCACGGGCAGGGAGGCTATATCTCTCTAACTGCACACTGGGCAAATGTAGAGGCGGGTGGGCCTGAGGCGGCTAGACGTTTGGCGCATGTCCTTCTGCCACCAAGGATTGCAAGACATTTCTCTTTGCCTCCTGTTGCCTCCTACTCCGCTCCCTCCTCCTCTACCACCTCCTCATCCGGTCAGCGTAACACCTTCACCACCAACTTCAGCACATCCGGGGGAAACGACATGCAGGCTGTTTTAAAACTGATATGTTTGGGGGATAAACCCCACACTGCACAGCAGCTGTGGACGGGCATTGAACAACAGACTGATGAGTGGTTGTTGCCACTGAGCCTCAAGCCCGGCCCGGTGGTGTGAGATAATGGGCGAAATCTCGTAGCAGCTCTGGGCCTAGCCGGTTTCTCAGCGTTACTATCCCACTTCTATGTCTCCTTGAAAAAACATTTCGGGCGATGATGGAAGAGGATGTGGCATAGGAGGAGGAGGAAGAGAGGTAATTTCCACGGTTATCAGGCCAGTCATTCACAAGTGGCTCGGAGGGTGGGTTCCTGCACCAGCATAGGCCAGATAAAAAAAATTTCAAGCCAGGGCACAGTTCTGGAGGATGAGGAGGACAAGGATGATGAGGAGGAGGAGAAGGAGGAGGAACCATGTTCACAGCACAGTGGCACCCAACGCAGCTCGTGGGCATCACTGGAGCGTAGCTGGGGGGATATGGAGGACACAGATGATACACCTCCCACAGAGGACAGCTAGTCTTTGCCTCTGGGCAGCCTGGCACACATGAGCGACTACATGCTGCAGTGCCTGCTCAACGACAGCCGAGTTGCCCACATTGTAACTTGTGCTGATTACTGGGTGGCCACCCTGCTGGATCCCCATTGCAAGGACAACATGCCTTCCTTAATTCCCTCACTGGAGCGTGATCAGAAGATGCACGACTCACGCTTGTAGACGCACTGGTGAGGGCATTCCCAAATGACATGGGGTTCTCAGTGGAAGCACAAGGCAGAGGAGGAGGAAGAGGTCGCCAACGCAGCTGTGGCACCTCCAGCACCTCACTTACACATACTGACTGATGGTTCTGCCCCATTCAACTTCTGGGTCTCCAAATTGGGCACATGGCCTGAGCTTGCCCTTTATGCCTTGGAGGTGCTGGCCTGCCCTGCAGCCAGTGTATTGTCTGAATGTGTGTTTAGCACGGCAGGGGGCGTTATCACAGACAAGCGCAGCCGCCTGTCCACAGCCAACCTGGACAAGCTAACTTTATTAAAATGAACCAGGCATGGATTCCCACAAGACTTGTCTGTACCTTGTGCAAAATAGCCATTTAGTCTCACACAGCAATTGGTATACTTTTTTTTTTTTTTAATATGTCTCAATATTTTGGGGGATACCCCAATTAGAAAAAAACAAACAAACAAAAAACTGTGTTGGCTACCTCCTTCTCCACCGCCACTTCCACCACCTACACCGCCACTGTCATGCCCTCCTCCACCTCCTACTCCACATCCACCTCCTCCTCCATTTTTTATTTTGTATGTGATTTTAAGTTATTTCCCTATCCATATTTGTTTGCAGGGCACTTGTCCTACTCTTACCCCCATTTTGTTTCCTTTTGCAGCCCTCTAGCCCTTTCCATGACTTTTTTAGAGCCATTTTTGTGCCCAAAAATTCGGGTCACCATTGACTTCACTGGGGTCCGGGATCAAGTTCGGGGCTGAACTCAAATTTTTTCGTGAAGTTCGGCCGAACCCGCCAAACCCGAACATCCAGGTAATGGCTCAACTCTAGTTATAACCCTTCCATTTTCATTTAATACCGTTATGGAAAAGTTTTGCCTTTATATATATACAGATACAGATACCTTTTTGATACCCTTGTGCTGCTAAGTGATATGGGGAAATAAGTTAATGTTTCTGTTAAATCTCTTTAATGTATTCTAGTAATCTGTTTTTAGATGTTTTTGCTTTGTACTAAGTTTTTCATGTGGACTGTCCTTGAGGTAATGAGTTTTATCTCTATATATACACAGTAGATGTGTGGTTACAAAAACATTAACTGCCAGAACCTTTCATGGGAGTAACAACACATGATAACCCAATGGGGGGATTTACTAAAACTGTAGGGTGCACAATCTGGAACAGCTCTGCAAAGAAACCAATCAACTTCTAGATTTAATTGAACAAGCTGAAGGTAAAAGTTGATTAGCTTCCATGCACAGCCACACCAGATTCTGAAGGCTCCAGCTTTAATAAATCTCCCCTAGTAAACGTATAACAATATTTTCCTCTGGTTCTCTGTTTCGTGGACAGCATACTAGAGAGACCGTGCTCCTCAAATGTTTATCTTTCCTTAATAATTGTAATTGAGTGTCGTTGTTTGATATTGATAACACAGAGTGGGAATAAAAACTATATGTTCTTACCTTTCCTCAATAGAGTTATGAATTGCCTTCCCCCAAAAAAAGTTATGAATTGGTAGCTGAAGTCTTTTTCTCTGTCTTTTCAACTATGGTGAATATGCTTCCAAGAGCTGCCATCTACATTGATGTCTTGCTTCTATGGGATTTGACTGACCTCTTATACTTTGGTTTTGGCAATGCTAAACCTTATATTATTATTTGCAATTCATTCTGGGTCATTTATGCTCCTTCAGATCTTGCTGACTAATCAAATCATATTATGGTCTGCAAATAATAACTCATTTGGTCTTCTGCTTTGGGATTAGCTTCTTTTGTGATTTAGTACATCTATATGATGGATACAAGAGGTGACAGCGCAAAGCTTTCTCTTGTATATTTGCTTTTAACCATCTTGCCATTCCTTCCTGTGCTTGTACTGTGCTGTCACTATTTGTTTCATGTCCTAATAATGTCTATAAGATTTGCTTGCACCCCATATATTTCCAATGAGCTCTACAGATTTTGTGTTTACATGATCAATGGCTTACTTTTGATCAGTGAGGATAAAATCCATCTGCCTGGATTTTACTAGAATAAAAGCTTTAAACTGCTAAAAAATAAAGGACATTTAAGGAGAACATAGGCTAGATATGTTAAAGGAATATTACATAGAAAAGTGGACAAGGTTGATACACAGAATATCTTAATGCTGCAATATATAGTATGATGGAGGATCTGAGACTGTTGAGTTTTTAATTAAACTAGAAAAAAGGGAAATGCAAATAATTAAACACGTTTTCATTTGATGCAGTGCACTATCACTGATATTGTAAAGTCCATACTTTAAAGAATCTGAATAGACTAACAAAAAAAGGAATGCACTTCAACATTTTAAAACATCTATCTACCATGAAATACAGCAATACAGAGGAGGGGGAAAACTGTTTTCACATATTTTCAGATACCATCATTTAATTAAATTAAATTTTAAGACAATTAATTTATCATTGGGGTGGGGGTGGCTTGGCACCAGAGAGGAATGGCAGCGTGAGTGAAGATCTCCGTCATTTTCACTCATGCTACACTGTTCATCAGTGGGAAGACTTCAATTACAGCCCACCGAGATGGCCGGGAGAAGCGTGTCAGTTACCCGGTACAAGATGGACCTGCCCATGCAACTCAGCCACACTATACCAGCAATGTTCCAGATACAGCCCGTCAACACGCAGGTCGCATCTCAGTCCTCATACTGGAGTGCCCAACACAGCCCGTGCCCTACTGACTCCATTGGAGCACCCCCAGTCGCACAGCAGGTACCGCACTCCTCTCCCCTCCTCAGCCTAGCGGATCTGCAACAGGTCGCATTAGACATAAAAAACACGGTATCTGCAGCCATATCGCAGCTTAGAGCAGACTTCAGAGCAGTCACTACTTGCCTAGACCACGTTGAAGCAACAACCATGACTCATGGAGTAGCCATCCAGCAAACCCAAAAGGTGTCCAGCGTCCAGGCACAGCATAGCATCTTATTGAAATGAATTGCCACATAGAGGACCTGGACAACTGAGGTAGGGGACATAATATGCGGGTGAGGGGTATACCCAAATCGGTAGATAGCCCACGATTACAGTCGGTAGTCTGGGCTATTTTTAATACACTGTTGGGTAGACCACCGGACACACCAATTGAGATGGAGAGGTGTCACAGAGCACTTAGGCCCAGGGGCCGGGATACTGACCCGCCTAGGGATACTGTTTGCTGCCTGGTCAATTTTATACAGAAAGAAGACATATTACGCTTTGCACGCAATCATGGACATCTTGAACATGAAGGGGCACACATTCAGATATGCCAAGATCTGTCCGCCATCACTCTACAATATAGAAGGGACTTGTGCCCCCTTCTGACTGTACTACGTGAGAGGCGAATACCATACAGGTGGAAGTTCCCTTTTTTTCTCCAAGCAACAACGGGGAACCATGCTGCATCATTACATACCCCTGAAGATCTCCATACCTTTTGTGACAGGCTTGGTATCCCAACAGTGTCTGTGTCAGACTGGTACAGTACATTCCTACAACCTGAGCCCTGGATTCCTATCCAGCCTGAGGATAGGCCACAAGCTCAACACTCCAGACAGAGACTTTGCAAAACTACATCCAACTCCCCGCCGAGACCCAGAGGTGATATGGAGACAGAGGACAGTCCAAGAGTCTCTCCCTCATCAGTATGGCACAGAACAGATTACAGAGACCAAGCCTGATAACACCTTAAGGAACCCTTGCTTGCCTCCCACCTACACACATGGTTTTCAGAGGTCCCCATCCAACTCTGTAGACCATACAGTATAACTTGTGCAGGATATCTTGAATGACAGCAGCACAACATGGATGCCTTGGGGAAAGTTAAGCCTATTGCAGCAATCAGGTGTGACTGGAACACCCCTTAGACAATGCCTTAAGATGCAGTGAAACAATCTTAACCAGCTAATTCCTTATGATCCCAGGACAGGTAATGTCATACACTGAACATTAAGTACACAACACAACCACATGGTTCTTTACCATTGGCACTCAGGCACATGAAGTAAGCATTACACCACTTTTCACCCATATGCCAAATACCCATGTCTATTATCCTGGATATAAACTGGAACTACTTTTGACAGTAAGTTATGCAATCCAAATTTGCTTCACTTCCACAGCTGTCATTTACAAGGGACTAATTGGAACTCAGATCAATAGGAGAAAGTGGACGATATGTTGTTCTTTGTTCTTGGGGTTTTTAGTTGCACTTTTTCACATTAAGAATAGAGTTGAGCGAACCTGAACTGTAAAGTTTGGGTTCGTACCGGACTTTAGGGTGTCCATAACCCGAACATTTGAGAAAAAGTCCGGGTTCGGGTATTTTTTCATGTCTTTTTCGCTCCTGTTGAATAGCTGTGGGGCAGCCAATCAATAAGCGTTTCACTCGTTTGCCCTTAGAAGCCATCACAGCCATGCCTAATAATGGCATGGCTGTGATTGGCCAGTGCATCATGTGACCTAGCCTCTATAACAGCTGGAGCCACGTAGTGCTGCATGTCACATCATCTCATACTAGTGTAGGGAGAGGATGCTGCTGCTGCTGTGAGGGACAGATTAGCTTTAGAAAATCATCTTATACTAGTGTTGTGAGAGGATGCTGCTGCTGCTGTGAGGGACAGATTCGTTTTAGAAATTCTGTTAAAACCAGCGATTTATGGGTGGGTGGGTGCTAGAGGAGATTTTTGTTTGCTAGAGTACATTTTGTTTGCTAAGCAAAGTGCCTCATATAAAACCTAATCAATTTTTCTGTTTGTTAGGTGGGCGTTTGCAGCCATTTTTGCAAGTGCAGTGCACTTGCAACTGCTTGAATGTCAGGGACACTATGTCACGGTCAAGCGTCAGGCTCGAAGACCAGTTGCTATAGCAGTTTCGTAGTCACCCTGGCAGATGACACAGGCTCACCTGAGGTTCAGAATCTAAGTACCAACCGGTGTTCACCAGAGCTCCTGATGGTGGAGATGGACTTAGCTGTGTGTCAGGTCGCTGTCCTCAGGATTGCCCCACCAGGGTGTTAGCAAACTGGGGTCCAGTAGCAGATGAGCAGATAAGGATCAGACGGGAGCGTGGTCAGTAGTCAAGCCAAAAGGTCGGTAACGAGTAGTTGGAGGTTGGGATCAGGCAGTAGAGTAGTCGTGGAGCAAGCCAAGGGTCGATAACGAATGGTAGCAAACCCGGACAACAGCAGGGGAGATAAGAGCAAGGCACTGGCTGAGAAAGCACAGTAACCTGGCAAAGAGGAAGTGCAGAGACAAGGCTTATAAAGGAAGTTCATGGGAGGAGCAAGAAGTTCAAGGTTCACCAGCAATCAAGACATAAGACAGGGTTGTCTAATGAACCAGGCAGAATATCCAACAGATCAGGCAAGGAGCTATCCAGCATATCAGATAGCTCAGTGAGAAGGATCAATGCCAGACATGGACGAAGTTCCAGGTTCATTCCCAGGTCCTGACACACTACTTTAATCGTGTTCTGTTAGTTTAGTTGGCAACATTCTGGCATATTTAAATACTGCTTTTACATTGCAGTTAGAAAAATTAAAAATGTTTTTTTTTGTGCAAAATATTACATTTGCGGCCAGCGGTGCATTTCTTGCACAAAAATAAAAAGTGTGTCTACATTGCTGGTTTAAAAAAAAAAATATTCTAAATACTACATTTGCGGCCAGCGGTGCATTTCTTGCACAAAAATAAAAAGTGAGTCTACATTGCTGGTTTTAAAAAAAATATATTCTAAATACTACATTTGCGGCCAGTGGTGCATTTCTTGCACAAAAATAAAAAGTGCATCTACGTTGCTGGTTAAAAAAAAAATATTCTAAATACTACATTTGCGGCCAGCCGTGCATTTCTTGCACAAAAATGAAAAGTGCGTCTACATTGCTGGTTTAAAAAAAATATTCTAAATACTACATTTGCGGCCAGCGGTGCATTTCTTGCACAAAAATAAAAAGTGAGTCTACATTGCTGGTTTAAAAAAAAAATATTCTAAATACTACATTTGCGGCCAGCAGTGCATTTCTTGCACAAAATAAAAAGTGCGTCTACATTGCTGGTTTAAAAAAAAAATATTCTAAATACTACATTTGCGGCCAGCGGTGCATTTCTTGCACAAAATAAAAAGTGCGTCTACATTGCTGGTTTAAAAAAAAAATATTCTAAATACTACATTTGCGGCCAGCGGTGCATTTCTTGCACAAAAAAAAAAAAGTGCGTCTACATGGAAACACCACCGCAGCACGTCTCTGATGATGACGAAACACAGGAGCAAACTGCTGCAGCTTTCTACAGTGTGCAGACTGACAAGGAGGTCAGTGGTAAAGAGTGGGTGGAAGATGATGTGGAAGATGATGTGGAGGATGATGACCCCACATGAATGAAGGTCATGCGAGTGAGGTGTGCAGTTTGGAGGAAGAAGTGGTGGTCGCACAGAGGCACCAGCACAGCAAAAGAGGAAGCAGGTTACAAAAGTGGAGCGACCATCCCCTAGAGAGTACGCCTGCTACTACCCACCACACCCAGGGAACTAGCACACCAAAGGCGGCTAAAAGGAGTTCCCTGGCATTGCAGTTCTTAAGACAATGCGCTGACGAGAAGACACGAGTGGTTTGCACGCTGTGCAATCAGAGCCTGAAGCGAGGCATAAATGTTCTAAACCTGAGCACAACCTGCATGACCAGGCATCTACATGCAAAGCACAAGCTGTAGTGGAATAAGCACCTCAAAATCCAAGAATGGTCTCGGCCTCCTCCTGCTTACTCTTCTGCTGCTGCATCGGCATCTTCCTCCACCTCTACAGTCCCAGTGTCACCTGCCACCCAGCAAACAGACAATGTGACAGCAATGCCACCATGTCTGCCACATCCCCAAGCATTTCCACACCATGGTCCCATGGAAGCTTACAGCTGTCCATCTCCCATACACTGGAGAGAAAGAGGAAGTACCCCCTACCCACTCGTGATCCCTGGCCCTTAATGCCAGCATTTCAAAATTCCTGGCCTTTGAAATGCTGTCATTCCGTCTGGTGGACACGGACAGTTTTAAAAACCTGATGGTGGTGGCTGTCCCACAGTACGTGGTTCCCAGCCACCACTACTTTTCCAGACGAGCCATCCCTTCCCTGCACAAACAAGTCGGGGACAAGATCAAGTGTGCACTGAGGATTGCAGGGCATTTCTCTTTGCCTCCTGTTGCCTCCTCCTCCTACTCCGCTTCCTCCTCCTCTACCACCTCCTTATCCGGCCAGCGTAACACCTTCACCACCAACTTCAGCAAATCCAGGGGGAAACGACAGCAGGCTGTTTTAAAACTGATATGTTTGGGGGATAAACCCCACACTGCGCAGGAGCTGTGGACGGGCATTGAACAACAGACCGATGAGTGGTTGTTGCCACTGAGCCTCAAGCCCGGTCTGGTGGTGTGCAATAATGTAGCAGCTCTGGGCCTACCCGGTTTGATGCAGATTCCTTGCCTGGCGCATGTGCTGAATTTGGTGGTGCAGAAATTTCTAAAAAACTACCCAATATGTCAGAGCTGCTGCAGAAAGTGCAGGCCGTGTATGCGCGCTTTTGGCGTTCTCACCCTGCTGCTGCTCGTCTGTCTGCGCTGCAGCGGAACTTCGGCCTGCCTGCTCACCGCCTCCTATGCAATGTGCCCACAAGGTAGAACTCCACCTTGCACATGCTGGAGAGACTGTGCGAGCAGCAGCAGGCAATAGTGGAGTTTCAGCTGCAGTACGCATGGGTCAGTCGCTCTGCGGAACATCACCACTTCACCACCAACGAGTGGGCCTCCATGCGAGACCTGTGCACCATATTGCAGTGTTTTGAGTACTCCACCAACATGGCCAGTGCCGATGACGTTGTTCTCAGCGTTACTATCCCACTTCTATGTCCCCTTGAAAAAACACGTTGGGCGACGATGGAAGAGGATGTGGCACAGGAGGAAGAGGAGGAGGAAGAGGGGTCATTTCCACGTTTATCAGGCCAGTCATTCACAAGTGGCTTGGAGGGTAGGTTCCTGCACCAGCATAGGCCAGGTAAAAAATTTTCAAGCCAGGGCACACTTCTGGAGGATGAGGAGGACGAGGATGATAAGGAGGAGGAGGAGGAACCGTGTTCACAGCAGGGTGGCACCCAAAGCAGCTCGTGGGCATCACTGGAGCATGGCTGGGGGGATACGGAGAACACAGATGATACACCTCCCACAGAGGACAGCTTGTCTTTGCCTCTGGGCAGCCTGGCACACATGAGCAACTACATTCTGCAGTGCCTGCTCAACGACAGCCAAGTTGCCCACATTGTAACTTGTGCTGTTTACTGGGTGGCCACCCTGCTGGATCCCCGTAACAAGGACAATGTGCCGTCCTTAATTCCCTCACTGGAGCGTGATAGGAAGATGCTCGACTACTAGCGCAAGCTGGTAGACGCGCTGCTGAGTGCATTCCCAAATGACACAGGGGGCTCAGTGGAAGCACAAGGCGAAGGCAGAGGAGGAGGAAGAGATCTCCAACGCAGCTGTTGCACCACCAGCACCTCAGAAGGCAGGGTTAGCATGGCTGAAATGTGGAAAAGCTTTGTCAGCAGCACGCCACAACAAACAGCACCACCAGCTGATAGGCAACGTCTTAGTAGGAGGCAGCATTTCAGCAACATGGTGGAACAGTATGTGTGCACACGCCTACAAGTACTGACTGATGGGTCTGCCCCATTCAACTTCTGGGTCTCCAAATTGGGCACATGGCCTGAGCTTGCCCTTTATGCCTTGGAGGTGCTGGCCTGCCCCGCAGCCAGTGTATTACCTGAACGTGTGTTTAGTGAGGCAGGGGTCGTTATCACAGACAAGCGCAGCCACCTGTCCACAGCCAACGTAGACAAGCTAACGTTTATTAAAATGAACCAGGCATGGATCCCACAAGACTTGTCTGTACCTTGTGCAGAATAGACATTTATACTGGCCTCACACAGCCATTGGTATACTTAAGTGAACTTATTCTTTTTTTTTTTATAGAACATAAGTCTTTATTCGGAATTTGTAACAGGAGAAATATGAAAAATAAACCATGGTACATTTTATATGGAAAAAGTGAACCCGTGCTAGAACATCTCTGGGTAGTTCTGCAGAAAGCGATCTTTTTTTTAATATGTCTCAATATTTTTAGAAAAAAAAAACAAACAAACAAAAAACAGTGTTGGCTACCTCCTCCACCGCCACTTCCACCTACACCACCACGGTCACCGCCTCCTCAACCTACTACTCCACATCCACCTCCATTTTTTATTTTTTTTATGTGATTTTAAGTTATTTCCCTATCCACATTTGTTTGCAGGGCACTTGCCCTACTCTTACCCCCATTTTGCTTCTTTTGCAGCCCTCTAGCCCTTTCCAGGACTTTTTTAGAGCCATTTTAGTGGCCAAAAGTTCAGGTCACCATTGACTTCAATGGGGTTCGGGGTCAAGTTCGGGTCAAGTTCAGGGCCGAACTCAAACTATTTAGGGAAGTTGGGCCGAACCCACTGAGCCCGAACATCCAGGTGTCCGCTCAACTCTAATTAAGAACTCTTGATACACCATGCCATGGAAGCCTATGCAGATGTTCCTGTTGTATTGCACTGTCCACACAGACAAATGAAGGACTAGCTCTCATATAGATAAGGGATTGTAAACCCCTTAGATATCCTCACTAACTCGGATGGGACTCCGAAGAAATTTTTGGGGAGCCTTGGGGATAAGGATTTCTAGAGTACCTTGTTTAGAAGCTTATAAGATACTGTAATGTTGCATACTTTAATGAAGGTTCTCTCAGACTTATGTTTAATTCTTTGAATGGTATATCCTTTATAAGTGGACTCTGGTATTCCCTTCCCTAGGTTCTCTAACCCAGATATATAAGAGGCCTCCCCTCACTCCTCCTTGAGAAGGTCCAACTCTCGTCTTTTGACTCTAATACTAGACGTAGTAAGAACTTCCCTCCCTATCCCATCCTTCCCTCCTCCTCCCTCATCCCTTCCTCACTCATTTTTTTTCTTTGCTATATATATATGTCTCTTTTGTGTGCCCTCTCCGTCTGTGGCCGGACCCACACACTTGTATATAGCTACAAAGTCACACATGCTTTCTACAATATGTCACTCAGCTCCTCTATCTCTCAAGGTGCTTTCATTGAATATCAAATGTCTCAATATACCAGAAAAGCGTAGAAGTGTACTGGCAGAGGCACATCGGAAAAGAGCTCAAAATTGTCTTTCTACAAGAGACACATTTCAAACTGGGATCGATTCCCCGCTTATCCAATGGACACTTTCCAACGGCTTACCATGTAGCAGCTGTGGATTCGAAAACCAGGGGAGTCTCAATCCTGATAGCCATGTCCATGTCATTTCACCTTATTGACCAGTTGCTTGATCCAGAGGGCAGGTTTCTCTTTGTGAAGGGCATCTGGCAAAACAAACCTATGAACTTAGCAAACATCTACTGTCTCAATTCTGAACAACCTTCATCCCTCCGAGAAGTCCTGCACCAGTAGGAAACCTTCCAATCTGGACTTTGGGGGGCGATTTTAATACGGCACTGAACCCGACCCTTGATACTTCCACAGGTACCGCTTCCCTTCTCTGCACTGCGGCAAGTGAAACTTAACCTCACATCCGTCACACTCCATGACACTTGGTGCACCCTTAATCCCCAAGAAAGGGATTACACCTTCTCTCATCCACATAACCAGTACTCGAGGATTGATTACCTCTTCATCCACCAGGCAGATCTATCCTACCTTCAAGATGCCACAATTGAACCCATGGTTTTCTCAGACCACCATCCAATCACACTAACCTTAGTTTTTCCTGAAAAAGTGACCTCCACTAGGATCCAGAGGATGGATTCCTCGCTCCTCGTAGAGCCTGGAGACATGGCTACTACCATCAGGCGATTAAGGACTTTTTTGACCTGAATGATGCATCGGATGTGCCTCCCATGACACAATGGTGGGCACATAAATGTGACATAAGAGGACACCTACTTGCCATAGCAGCTAGGAAAAAGAAGGCACATCAACTACTCGTAACAGAACTTTCTATTAAGACAAGTAGATTGGAAACACAACAGAAATGCTCTCAGGCAGTTCAGATTGAGAAAGAACTAGCTGATACTCACTCACTCCTACTGGAAGAGCTGTTCAAAAGAGCACAACACTGTGCTATCCCAAAGGCTCTACTATGAACATGGCAATAAGCCAGGGAAGTTCTTGGCTAGAGCCATGCAAAAATGCACCCTTGCCTCTATGGTACATTGCTAGAGTTGATCGAACCTCTGGAAGTTCGGGTTCTGCAGGTTCGGCCGAACTTCGGGAAAAAGAACGGGTTCGGGACCGGACTTGACCTGAACTTTGTCCCGGACCCCAAACCCCATTGAAATCAATGGGGACCCGAACTTTTAGGCACAAAAATGGCTGTAACAAAGTCCTGGCAAGTCCTAGAGGTTTGCAAAAGGAAGGAAAATGGGGGTAAGAGTCGGACAAGTGCCCTACAAAGAAATGGGGATAGGGAAATAACTTAAAATAATTTTTAAGCTAAAATCACATAAAAAAATCAAAAATGGAGGTGGATGTGGAGTTGGAGGTTGAGGAGACGGTGAAAGGGGCGGTGGAGGAGGAGGAGGTAGCCAACACTGTTTTTTTTATTTTTGTGCAAGAAATGATGATTTAAAATCATCTCCAAGTTCTCTCTATGCGGCTGGAAGAAACTTTCCCTATAGAACTTGGAGATGATTTTAGAACAATAATATGGCTCTCTATGCGGCTGGATGAAACTTTCCCTATAGAACTTGGAGATGATTTTAGAACAATAATATGGCTCTCTATGCGGCTGGAAGAAACTTTCCCTATACAACTTGGAGATGATTTTAGAACAATAATCTGTCCCTCTAAGCAACAGTTGGAACCTTTCCCTATAGAACTTGGAGATGATTTTAGAAAAATAATCTTTCCCTTAAAGCAACAGCTGGAACCTTTCCCTACTGACCAAGTGGCCTGGGACTATATGGAGGTGGTTTTGGAGGCCCTAGGGATCAAAACACATAAGGCCAAGGTGAAAGTCAATGGCCATCTGTCAAACGCCTTCTCCATCCACAATGGCACCAGACAAGGCTGCCCACTCTCTCCTATACTCTACATACTAACATTGGAACTTCTGCTCTGGCCCATTAGAGCCAATCCAAATATCAAGGGCATAGAAGTACACACGAGAATTTAAGATAGCCGCCTTTGCGGATGATATTCTGCTTTTCCTCTCCTCATCCCTGACATCATTACCTAACCTCCTGCTGGGCCTCAAACAATTCCGACTTATTTCAAACCTAAAAATAAACTATTCTAAATCATTTGCCCTGAATGTCTTGTTAACATCAGAGACAGTTCGGCAGTGCAAGAAGAACTTCCCCTTCCAGTGGAAGTCGGATGAGATTATCTATCTAGGGTTTCAACTCCTAGCAAATCTATCCAAATTATATAACAGCAACTTCCTGACAGAACTAAGGGCCATAAAACAAGATCTGCGCTGCTGGGATGCCCCCACAATATCCTGGTTTGGGTGCGCCTCTATTCTTAAAATTACAGTTCTCCCTCGCCTCCTATACAAATTACAAACCATTCCAATCTGCCTGCCCCAGTCCTCTTTCACGGAATACAAGAATATGTGTAGAGCATTTTATGGAGCAATAAACCAGAGCATATAGGATGGGTGAAATTTATGCTACCCAAATCAGAAGGTGGGATTGGTCTCCCTGATCTGCAGTGGTACTACTGGGCAGTACACTTGGTATGAATAGTGGACTGGAAATTGCACTCTCATTGCACGGTTTGGGAGAACACTCAATCTCAGAATCAGAACTAAGTTTGGTTCCTTGGCTTTCTAAAAGACATGTCTTGCCTACTCTCTACTCGCATCCCCTCATAGCAGCCACACTTCATGCCTTCAACAGAACATGCGCAGTGCATTCTTTAATATCCAGAGACTGTCCGATTACTTTTGTAAGAGGGAATCCAGATTTTCCCCCAGTTCTCTCTAAAACTTATTTAACAGTGGACTGGCCATTTACGGAGGCACAGGCAAAATACTTCTTCTGTGGAGGGAGATTTCTGCGCTATGAGGAACTTGTAGTTAAGTCTAACACCAAACAGTTTCCAATTTGGACATATATCCAACTGAAGCATTTCCTAGATGATCCTTCACAGAGAGAACAATATACCTATATAAAAATAAAATAAGTTCCTACAGCCTTTGAAGCCCTTTGCTCCAGTTCTTCACCTCAGAGCCACGTGACCTTGATGTTATATACTCTACTGTTCGAAAAGACCCAAAAGCTTCTGAACTCTGAACGCACATACTGCGAATCAAAACATAGAGATTGGTGACGACAAATGGGATCGTATAAACTTGTACATCCACAAGGGCTCTTTAAATGTGGCAGCCCAGTAAAATGGGTATAAAATTAAAACAAGGTGGTATAAAACGCCAGAGTTGCTTCCCAAATTTATACCAGCGGTCTCAGACCAATGCTGGAGATATATTCAAGACAAAGGCACCTTTATCCACATCTGGGGGGCATGTCCACTGATCCATTGGTTTTGACGTAGGGTACATGACACAACATTGGCAATCTTCCAACTCCCATTGGAATTCACCCCAATGCAATACCTTCTTCATTGCTCCAAGATACCCAAAAAAAAAATACTATAAATCCTTAGCCATGCACATGTTTAACGCGGCTAGGCTCTGTGTCCCAGCCCACTGGAGATCCAAATCCACCCCCTCTATGAAAGAGTGGATCTCTCAAATGAATCACATAGCAGCGATGGAGGAGCTGATATAAACTACGCTTGACAAAAATGACCAATACTCGGATAACTGGGAACCATGGATTCAATTCCAAAGCTCATAAATATACCAAGAACTTGCCCAGACAGGCAATTGAAATAACTTGAGAGCTACACAATCATTTCACAACTGATATTGATGAATATCTTCTTCTCACGAGGTGAGAACTCCTACACTTAGACTTGAAGATGAAAAGGCAGGTGTTGTCCGGCAGCAGATGGAGAGGGTAGCTGGTAGGATTTTTCCGCTCCCTCTCTTTCCCCTACTTTCCGAATACCCCCAACATCTCGAGTCTTAAAATTTTATTCTCGCATCCCCTCTTTCTTCTTCACCCTTCCCTACCCTCCCTTTTTTCCTTTTTTCCCCCTCCTTCCCTGTGACCCTCAAACTCGTTCCCCCTCTGGAATCCAGGTCGTGTGATAGAAAGGGGAGCTGGGCAGGATATTCAACTTTCCTTCCATGGGTCTTAGTGACTCCAGAATGATCTTCTAACATGGACTCCCTACTTCAAATTAATCTCAGTGATTTAACAATACATAACAAATACAGGTTTACATGCAGAAACGTGGGCCCTCACAAATTCCTCTAGTATATCCCCACGCTCACTATGCTGACAGAATACTATAAATTAAAAACAGATTAACTATGTCTTCAGCTGGTAAGCCACAATGGCAATTGTTTGATATTGCTGTATTGCTACATCCATTCTTTTTTGTAATTGTAATTGTATAATTTTCTTGAAATACAATAAAATATTTGAGGAAAAAAAAATATCATTGGAGAGATTAAGAAATTAGTTTTATGTACTGCCTTAATGTTTAAAACAACTCTATAGTTTAAGGCCCTTGTTGTCTGCTGGAGTCATGCCGTCTCCAGCCAAAGGTGGAAACCAAAAACTTCTAGGCATCTAGTCCTGCTGCAGACTGCTGTATAAGGTGTTCTGTCGCACAGTGTAACTACAATGAGTTTTTTCATAGAATTTACATGTGAATTCCCACTAATGTTTTAATAGAATGGGTAATAGAAACATAGAAAAGTGACAGCAGAAAAAGACTGAGTAGTCCATCGAGTCTGCCCCTTTTTATTTTTTTACATTTTTTAATTTTTTTTTTTTTACATTAACCTTGTTGTCTGACTATAGATTTATGTTTATCCCAAGCATGTTTGAAGCCATTTACTGTTGACTGTCTCACAACCTCTGTTGGTGTACGAACCCTATTTGTATTTAGATATCAGTCT
>BLSH010460454.1:687386-697461 GCA_018402905.1 Glandirana rugosa | reverse complement strand
CGGAAAACTTCTGGCTAAGCTCAGTAAAGGCCAAAGGAAGCCTACACACAGGGCTAACTAGCCTCCCCTCTGGAAATCAATAAAGTTATTCAAACCTTTTACGTCTCTCTCTATGCTCTAGACACAACAAATTTATCTTATATGGAGGACTTCCTAAAATCCTCTAACCTCCCACAGATCACCCAAGACCAACTAGACTTCCTGAACACCCCCATCTCACAGAAAGGGACTGAAGATGGAATAAACTCCCTAGCCAACAAAAAGTCCCCCGATCCAGATGGCCTAACTGGGGAATTCTACAATTTGGAATGGGGGACCATATCTCCCCCCAGTTCAACAGGCATATATAAAATTAACAGCAAAAAAAGGTAAGGACCCCACTGACTCAGGAGCTTATAGACCCATATCACTATTAAATGTTGACTTCAAATTGTTATCTAAAATAATAGACTCCCGCCTGGCTCACATATTACCAAATCTGGTGCACCCCGCGCAGGCTTTGTCAAGGGCAGATCGGCATCGGCAAATATAAGAAAAGTCCTAGCAGTACTAGAACATGATAAAAATAATCCTTCCGAGGACATCACCATTGTCACGCTTGATGCCGAGAAAGCCTTTGACAATGTCAGCTTCCAATGGTTGTCACGGGGCTTTATTCGGAGCCTATACTCCTTCCCATTGGCCAGGATAGTACCAGCTGGAGTAATCTCAAACCCAATCCAATTACACAAAGGAACTAGACAGGGATGCCCCCTATCCCCTCTATTGTTTAATTTGGCACTGGAACCTTTATCCCGCTACCTAAATTTTCAAGCACCCCTACACGGAGTGCAATTTGGCAAGGAGGAACTACATGTAGCCCTCTTTGCCAATGATATCCTAATTTTCACGGCTAACCCCAAAAATGATATATCTCAAATCCAACACATCTTCCAACATTTCCAAGCTTGCTCGGGTTTAAAAATTAACTTTAACAAAAGCAAAATTTTACCTCTAAGTAAACAGGGAAAGACATCACGGACACTGACATCCCCTTTCTTAATAGCACGACACCATATTATGTACCTGGGAGTGAACATAGGAAGGGACCCGGCATCCCTATATACATTAAATTATTCCCCTTTATTCAAGAAAATCATAAGTGAACTGGAGATCTGAAGAGATCTTCCCCTTTCGCTGTTGTGGAGATGCCATCTTTATAAAATGGTAAGCTTCTCACGCTTACTCTATCAGATGCAGACAATCCCAGTGTTGATTTAGCACATCGATATCCAAAAAATTAACAGAGCTGTAATGACCTTCTTATGGAAGGGCAAGAAACCATGCATTGCATTAGCTAAATTATATCTCCCGAAGGGCGAGGGTGGGGCAGGAATTCCCTATATAAGGGTCTACAACCTATCGTGTTTCCTACGTATAGGACTTGACTGGCTTACCCAGAAATCCCAATTCTCCAACTACAAACTGGGATCTGCAATGACAGCACCGTACAACCTCCAGGCCATACTTCATAGTAATCTCAAGGCATTACCTAAACCCCTATGGACTAACCTTCTCACCAGAGATACCATCATCACCTGGAGGGAAGTGAGGAAAAAAACTGAGGGTCTCCCCTAACGAGGAAATCCGATGATACCGGCCACCACACAACATGCAGCCTTTGCCATCTGGGAACAAAAGGGACTAACTCAGATATTCACATTATACGATACTCAGAAGGGATCAATCAGACCTTACGAATCCATTCTGAAAGACTTTCACCTGTCGCCTTTACATAACTTCCATCACCTTCAAGTGTCCTCTTATGTCAACAATATCTGTCCAAAGCCTGAAACTAGGTTCAAACATACCTTTCTGGACAAAATAGTTGAACAGGGTGATATATCCACGTCGGCCATATACAAACCCCTCATATCCATCTTCACCAAGCCGATAAGTATAAACTCAGCCAAGGCTTGGAATAATGAACTGCAAATGGAAGACCTACCTCAGGGGCTACTGGAAAGGTACAGGAGAACTCTTAAAATCAGCATTAATGAAACACGGAGAGAAACACAATTTAGGATTATACACAGAGCCTATATCTCCCATTTCTCCCCAGGAAGTTCCAGAGGAGAGAAGTTATGCCCCTGGTGCAATACCCAGAGGCACTCACTATATCATCGCCTATGGAAGTGTCCACAAGTAACCAATCTCTGGCTCCAAATAAAAAGCTATGTGAAGGAGATAACCTCTTTGGACATCCCCTTAGATCTCCAACTCATGGTCTTTGGATTAGAACCCAAAACACTAACTTCTCTCACCTCACCAAGGAACCGACCCCAGCACCAATGCCTCCCACAATGGATACATCTCTGTCTACTCGCTACCAAATAAGCCATCCTAAAACACTGGATTAAACCATCTCTACTGGCTCTTGATGAAATTGAAAACCACTTTATCTTGTTACTCTGAAGGGAGCTACTAGAGTGCTGGACTTACAACCAGATATCAAAGAAAAGGTGCCTTCAACAATGGCAATCCTTTATATCCCTAGAGGACCTCTGTTCTACCTTCATTCATGAACTGCCAAGAGATTATTCAGACCACCACTCCAAGACTGCGAACCTGCACTACCCTTTCCCATCCCCGTCCCCTCTCCAT
The DNA here is from genome assembly GCA_018402905.1 of Glandirana rugosa. NCBI lineage: Eukaryota > Metazoa > Chordata > Amphibia > Anura > Ranidae > Glandirana > Glandirana rugosa. The sequence continues at coordinate 694,818 of BLSH010460454.1, read as the reverse complement.
CCCTCATCATCACCATGAACCCACACTAAGTTATCCACTATCTAATCCAATGCCTTAAAGACTCTGTGGGCACCTCACTCTGCATTCGATGTCTTAATGTTTTGTTTGAATATTTGTATTAATCAGAACATACAGTACATGCTGCTTGTTGACTTAGATGTTCTAAGCCTGTAATATCTAAGCCATATCTTAGAGGATGGGGCTGCCCTCCTCCCCCCCCCACACTTTATGGGGGGGTAGGGGGACAAGCCCTGGTCACCTTTTCTCTCCGCTCAATCTATACGGTAATTCCATCAGGTTTGGACATGAGAGAACCCCTCTCAGTTTACGTTAGACCTTCCCTCAGATCTATTTCTCAAGACATCATTCCACCTCGGGGGACTCTCCCCCCCCTTCCTTCCCTGTCCCCCTGCCCCCCTTTGTATTAAACTGACCTTTCTAGGATTAGCGTACTGCGGTAAAAGTTGCTTGTTGGTTTTGTTATCTTTACATGATTCAACTCACATACCTGTATGGATCAATATGTTTGTATCCTTTTGATGTGTACAATGTTAATTGACATTTGAAAAAGCTGAATAAAGTGATTATAAAAAAAAAATAATAATAAACCCACAGTCAACCCCCCTTCTACCCAGCAGTAGAGGCACATGTTTATATAGCAGTGAATTTAACATCCACCAGACATTTGCTTCAGGTGGATCAATCACTGTAATTCAAAATATATACACCAAGAATATTTACCTGTAGTGAGTGTTTGATGAATGTCACAGTCATTGCTTTACAAATATGCCCTTTAGAGTTTTAGATACACTTAAATTAATAAACAAGTTTTCTTTTCAAGTACCAACCTGTTTAGGTCACGTAAAAAGAATTTGATATTGTCTACACTGACTGGGGCATAAATTGGAATGCACCTATACACCTTCATGTTTTTATACCTGTTTACAAGAATTAGTGAATAGGTTTTCTTTACAATGAACAGGAAAAGCCTGTTTCAAGTAAAATAAAGTAATTATTGTGCTCCCTGCTGTTTAGGGTTGAACAACATTATTTGCTCTTGTTTAGTTATCTTTTAAAAAACAAGTACATTTTTCAGTATTACTTAATAATATAGAATTATAAAAGATTTGCAGCTAGAGCCATAAGTAAACATCCATACAGTTATTTCCATCTATATTTTGTACATTTGTAGAAAGTAATGTACACTCTGTTTCATGGTGTTGAAATCCCTCAGAAGGTTTTTGAAAGGCATATGTCTAGGAAACTGTTGCAAATGCTCTCCCAACCTTGTAAAGACAGGTCTTCAGTACCACTCATCTTTTGTAAACTTGCAAATTTGACAAGTGATGAAAATAGGAGGTCAGCCATAATGTAATTCAATATGTGAATTTCTAATGACATCCAGGAAACCAAATTTGCAAACCAAAGTGTGGATGTTAGGATTTTTGTTTGCTATATCATGAGCAAGGACATATTGGGACAAAACCACTGCATTACACCATTATTATAAACGTGTGTTCATTGCAGTTCGATAAAAAACAAAATGGACAAAAAATTATTTTATGTGTATCACGTTGCATATGAAGCAGGCAAAGAATATAATCGTTACTGACATGAAATTTTTGGTTCATTTTGTTTTTCATCGAACTGCAATAAACTTAATCACCTGATCTGCTTCCATGTGTGAGTTTTCACTTTCAAAAGATTTTTATTGAAATTTTAGACAGGACAAAAGGAGAAATAACACGTCAGATTAAATACACTGAGTACAATTCTTTTCACTGCATCAGTAAAAAACAAATTAACATGCAACCCTTTTAAGATTCATATTCTCTAGTATTTGGTTACTAGCATATTGAGGGACAAATTACACTCTACCAGCTCACTGTCAGGGCACAATCAATATAAGAAAGACTCTCCCAACTCAAGGCACCCCAAAATGGGAGCATGCTGTGCCCAGAGAGGGGGGGGGTCCATCCATCCTACCAAAATTGTGAGGCTTATTTACAACTAGCCACCTTAGAGCAGCTATGGGATAGCAGTGAGAGATGGTAACCAACTAAATACACAACTTGGACAACTTCTATAGGAGCAACTGCTAACACTCAGTGATATCCTGGAAATAGAGCTGACTAAAGTATCATATCAAGAGGAGAGAGATGAGAGAGAGAAAAGAGAGAATAGAGAGTGGAGAGAAAAAGAACTGACAAACACCTAATGATCACCCGATTTATTTGCATTTATGGACCGTGAAAGACCTGGGATAAAGGAGATACCTATAAAAGTTGCCCAGGGTTCCCAGATAGCCTCGAACCTTTCAGTCGTATCCATTAAAATGCTCGCTAATTTTTCTTGCGACATTATCCAGGAGATTTTCCGGATGGCTGCCGCAAATGAGACTTTTGGCCGTTTCCAAAACTTTGCAATAGTGAGCTTTGCCCCAATCAGGACAAAATGGATTAATCTTCTATTTGATTTGGACATATTCGGGATATGGGCATTGAGCAGAGCTATCTCTGGAGACCTGGAGACCCGGGCATTGGTCAAATTTTCAATAAGATTAAATATCTTCCTCCAGAATTGGCGGATCCTCGGGCACTCCCACCAAATATGCGGTAAGGAGCCCAAAAGTAAGCAGCCTCTGAAACATTGCGGATCAACTGAAGGATAGATGTGGTCAAGCTTACCCGGGGTGAGGTACCATCTAGTGATAACCTTAACGCTGGCTTCCACGAGGGCTGTGTTCAGGATACCCCAAAACGATTTAGCATAAGAGCCATACCAGGTCTCCAAGTCCCAAGAAAATTGGAGGTCAGTCTCCCAAAGATCCATAAATGTGGTTTTCGTGAGTGGAGAGGTAAGAGATGCATAGACTACGGAAATGCCCCCCCTTTTGTTCCATGGCTTGTGCATACCACAGTTCATAAGCCGTGATCTTTGGTGGAAGAGGTTTATCTTTCCAAATTTGCTGAAGGAAATGGGAAATTTGAAGAAACCTGAACCTTTCGGAAACTGGGAGGTCAAGTTTACTTGTACAATAGCTCAGAGTTACAGGTCCCGAGGAGGAGAAAAAGTGCCCTATCCGGTACAGCACCTTGTCCAACCACCATTTAAATGCCAAGATGTCTAGCCCTGGAGGGAAGTCTGGGTTATGAAAAATGTGCACTAATGGCTTCAAGGGAGAGATTAGCTCATGACGACACCTTAGGGAGTCCCAGAGGGCAAATGAATGGGACAGCGTTTGGGGATAAAATTGGGGGTCTCTGTTTCGACGGGATCCATAAGAGGAAATCAATGGTATAATTTGGGACTACTTGTCTTTCTATCTGAATCCATTCGGGTTTCTCATGCTTAGTATATACTGTGGAAAGTTGAGCAAGTCTTGCTGCTTGGTAATATTTAAAAAGAACTGGGAGACCCAGACCTTTTCCTGTGACGAAACAGGATTGATTGAGAAAACCGATAACCAGAGTCTCCCCATATGAATCTAACGATCTTACTCTGAAATTTTTTCAGATAGTCTTTCCTGACTCACAAACAAATACTTGTTATCCTGTGCTCAGAGGGGAATGATGTCCTAGTTCAATGCTTCAGTGCTAAAAGCGTTTAAAAAGGCACTTGGGTAATGAGCCGCCTTGCTGCTTCTGTTGAACCGGGGATAGTCCAGGGACACTGTGATGAAAACAAAGGGACAATGGCGCACTGGCCTAGCGCATTAGCTTTGATAAAGCCTTTATTTAAAAGATTAAAAAGATTATACTCACAAACGAGCTGTTAAAATAAGCATTCCAAACAAATGTGAAATCCTGCCCGTTCATCGACACGTCATGTACGGCTGGTACTCACACCGTGAAGGCTAACGCATTTCGAGGTTTTAAACCTCTTCCTCAGAGCCTGCTACACACCAACTAAACCACACATATATACCATAGATAATGACATAGTGGGAGGTTAAACTGCATGTCACCACCCCTAATCCGGGGCGTGTGCTCTGCAGAGGACTATTTGCGTACTCCACCCATTGGTTCCTCCAGCCAAATATACCAGATGCCTAAGTCACATCATCATGTTTAAACAGGCTGATCATAAGTGTATAAGTGATAATAATAATCATCATCGTAATCATCCACGCAAAACCACATGCCACCCGGGCCTACAATATCCAAGATGTCCACAATGCCAAATGTCTTGAGACCACTCTGCGCCGAGTGTTATTACTAACTCTATAACTTCGCCTATTAGTGAGACGGCTTGTATATGTGACAGCTTACCGGCCAGGTTCTTGTGTCAGGATGTCTCCGGACCCACCCCGCTCAGTACGATGACCCATCTGCTCTCCCCTAAGTGCACGGGCTTGTATCCTGGTGTGGGGTATTACTTGGTGGGCTGTCTCTCTCGACCTCGCCCACCCGAGTCCCCTCTCTTACTGTATCTTGCGTCTGGAACGCAAGCCTGTGACCGGCTTCTCCACATTACGGGGTGTTCCTTCCGTCGGCTTTTCCATGCGTCATCAGGGAGGGACAGATGTGTCACCGCCCTCTCCCCATTCAGTGGTTGTCATGGGGACATGATGTTGACTGTATCTCTGTGCCTCTCTATGGGCTGGTCCGCAGACTGTGGAACCACAATCCGCTCGCCATTTCGTAACGCTGACGTGGTATTGCCCTTTCTAATGTATGTTTCTAAAATGTGGACGAGCTAGAGAAATGAATGGAGCAACAAATATTACAATTCATGGGTTATATATAGAGTATTGAACAAAATTGTACAGCCCATATCCATATAATGTCTATCTTGCGTCTTATTGAGTGTTAAATATTCATTCTGTCCTAAAATCCGCTATAATCTATGGTGGTGCTCACCTGTGGGACATTTTAGGGTCTGCAAACATCGTTATAATCCCACTAAAATACATGTCTATGGTCTAATCCTGGATCTAATTAACCACTTTATTTTAACAATATTATACTACTTGTTTTTTATTTTATTTTTAATTTTCCATTTTAATTTTTGTTTGATTGATATATGATCGTTATCTTAATTTATATTAATTTATATTGATTTACTTGTAATCATACAAAACGGACTGTGAACGCTGTGTACATATATGTGTATATGTGTATATGTATATATTATATATAATATAACATAATATAATGTAATATAATGATGATAATATTAATAGTAATAATAATAATAATGATGAAAGAGTGGTGTTTTTTAGTATGAAAGTATTTTACAAGGGCAGACTATATGTATTAAAATATATATATTTGGTTATTTTTGTATTTAGTTGTTTATGTATCTATCTATTACCTTAGATGTGATTTCTACAAAGATGTACATTACCTGAAATGTTATTCATATATATGGATTCAATGAACTTACACTGTTGTGACTGTATTGGAAACAATAAGATGTTAACTAATGTGTGAACATTTTTGTAAAGGACTTATGTCTGCATATATATATATATATATATATATATATATATACATAGTTGCCTACCGCATAACAGTGTAGAGTATCTGCGGCAAGCCGCCATGGATACAGAACCTGTTCCTTACTGGGATGGCCTCTAATACTGTCTCTCAGGATTCTCTATTTGGCCTTCCTAAATGGTGCAATCATAAAATGAATAATTAAAATATCTCAATCTATTGCTTATATAGGTGTTGAATTGGCAATGTGGAAAAGAACAACTGGGGGGGACACAAGAGACGAACCGGAAACGAAGGGGAAGGACTGAGTGGGGAGGGACATGGCACTAAAGGTGTAAAGGGAAGGGATCTAGATGACTCCGTGGACCTCTAGATCTTCATTGAGCCCCCCAGGGGCTAAAGCCCCTAGGGTGAAATTCCAATAGGTCTCTCTCTGGCAGAGATGTCTAAATCTACTCCCATCATCATGAGTCTTAGATATGGCTTCTATGCCAAAGACTCTCGGGCCTGTGGGATCACCATTGTGTTGTTCCCTAAAGTGCCTTGGGACTGAATAGTTGCTTTTATTTTTGTTTTTAACCTTGCTTGGGTCATTCTTGTTTGCGATGGCATATTTGCGTTCTCCAAATCTCACCCTTGGTGGTCGTATAGTACGCCCCACATATAGCAATCCACAAGGACATACTAGGCCATAGATCGTATATGTCGTCCCACAGTTGATAAACTGCTTTATCTTGTAGGAGTGACCGTCTGTCCCAAAGACCTCTCTTTTTCTATGCCACATGTATGCACAGGCACCACAGTTCTTCACACCGCATTTATAACTACCCTGCTGGTTAAATACAGTGGACCACGGGCTGTTGATTTGGGGCCCTTTTTTGTGGTTTTGCGTACCCTGCTGGGTGCTATATGGCTTCCCAGATTTCTTGGTCTCCTAAAAGTAATCACTGGTTTCTGTGGCAAAACTTTCTTCAGAACAGGATCCTGTTGTAGGATCTTCCAGTTCTTACGTAAGATCTGTTGTATCTCAAATGCCTTAACATTGTACGTAGTACAAAATCTGATGGTGTCTATTTGAGTTTTAGGGGTTTCCTTGGTCTTGGGTTTTAGTTTGATCCTATTCAGAGCTGCATTCTGAGTACCTCCAGCCTGGTATAACTGCCAGTATTTGGAGAATGCTTCTTCAATATGACTGAGTTCATATACCTTTTCCAGAAATTTTTTCTTTAGTGTCCCTCCCTGTAGTTTTTAATCTTCCCTCTTTGTACATGTCCTGTATAGCCTACAAAATTGGCCAAATGGGATATTCCTTATCCAGTTAGGGTGGTGGTTGCTTTTAGCATGTAAATAAGAGTTTCCAGCACTCGGTTTAAAATGAGTTTGGGAGATGATGGCACCACTCTGCTCTGTTTGGAGTTCAAGATCCAACAAGACCAGTTGCAGGTCATCCATGACATGTGTGAACCCAATCACGAATGGGTTATTGCTGCAATGTGATATGAACACCTTAAACTGTTCTTCCGTCCCTTTCCAGATAATTAAAATGTCATCTATATAACGGGCATATAAGGCCAGGTTTGCCAAATATGGATTATTGTCCCATATGCAAAGTGCCTCCCAAAAACCCATGAAAAGATTTTCATAGCTGGGGGCAAACCTGGTCCCCATGGCTGTGCCCCTGATCTGTCTGTAGAAGTCTCCCATGAAAGAACGGGGGTCGATACTTTTAGAAAAGTACCCAAAAACCCTCCGTGAAACGTATACCCTGTTATTAGGTATAAACCGTTTGGACCGGAATATACGGGCAATATATCTACTGTAAAATTAATAGACCTTTCCCTGCCTTCTTGTCAAATTCCACAAGTATAGTGTAACGTCGTTATTGGGTAAGCACTAACCCAAGTGTGTACAGTACCTACTGGACGTTGACCAGAACAACCTAGAACTTGAGGTTTGTCTCGTCTCACCACGGTAGTAGAGGGTTTGAGTAA
>BLSH010460454.1:535253-557283 GCA_018402905.1 Glandirana rugosa | reverse complement strand
ATACTGTTTAGTGCCGAACTTGCTAGAACAAAACGTACATTACTCAGATAGAGTATATAATCAAAGTGGAAAATTCAACGTAATGACTTTATTTAATTGAAAACGTGCTATACAGGGGATACTCGAAAAATTTGAATATCGTGCAAAAGTTAATTTATTTCAGTAATGCAACTTAAAAGGTGAAACTAATATATGAGATAGACTCATTACATGCAAAACAAGATCGTTCAAGCCGTGATTTGTCATAACTGTGATGATTATGGCTTACAGCTCATGAAAACCCCAAATCCACAATATCAGAAAATTAGAATATTGTGAAAAGGTTCAATATTCTAGGCTCAAAGTGTCCCACTCTAATCATCTAATTAAGCCATAATACCTGCAAAGGGTTCCTGAGCCTTTAAATGGTCTCTCAGTCTGGTTCAGTAGGAATCACAATCATGGGAAAGACTGCTGACCTGACAGTTGTGCAGAAAACCATAATTGACACCCTCCATAAGGAGGGAAAGCCTCAAAAGGTAATTGCAAAAGAAGTTGGATGTTCCCAAAGTGTTGTATCAAAGCACATTAACAGAAAGTTATGTGGAAGGAAAAGGTTCACAAGCAGCAGGCTGGAGAGGATTGTCAGGAAAAGGCCATTCAAAGGTGTTGGGGACTTTCACAAGGAGTGGACTGAGGCTGGAGTCAGTGCATCAAGAGCCACCACACACAGATAGATCCTGGACATGGGCTTCAAATGTCGTATTCCTCTTGTCAAGCCGCTCCTGAACAACAAACAACGTCAGAATCGTCTTACCCGGGCTAAAGAAAAACAGACCTGGTCTGTAACACAGTTGTCCAAAGTCTTCTTTTCTGATGAGAGCAAATTTTGCATTTCATTTGGAAACCAAGGACCCAGAGTATGAAGGAAGAATGGAGAGGCACACACTGCAAGATTCTTGAAGTCCAGTATGAAATTTGCACAGTCTGTGTTGATTTGGGGAGCCATGTCATCTGCTGGTGTTGGTCCACTGTGCTTCATTAAGTCCAGGGTCAATGCAGCCGTCTACCAGGAGATTTTGGAGCATTTCATGCTTCCTTCCGCAGACAAGCTCTATGGGGATGCTGACTTCATTTTCCAGCAGGACTTGGCACCTGCCCACACTGCCAAAAGCACCAAAACCTTGTTCAATGACCGTGGGATTACTGTGCTTGATTGGCCAGCAAACTCGCCTGACCTGAACCCTAGATTCTCTATGGGGCATTGCCAAGAGAAAGATGAGAGACATGAGACCCAACAATGCAGAAGAGCTGAAGGCTGCTATTGAAGCATCCTGGTCTTCCATAACACCTCAACAGTGCCACAGGCTGATAGCTTCCTTGCCACGCCGCATTAAGGCAGTAATTGCTGCAAAAGGGGTCCAAACCAAGTCCTGAGTACATATGCATGCTTATATTTTTCAGAGGTCACAGCTTGAACTATCTTGCTTTGTATGTAATGGGTCTATCTCATATATCAGTTTCACCTTTTAAGTTGCATTACTGAAATAAATGAACTTTTGCACGATATTCTAATTTTTCGAGTATCACCTGTATATTTTCCAAACATTTTCTGTATATAAATCATTGGAAATGAAAAGGTTCAAAAGTTGCAATTATTTAATATGCATATGAGTTTTTAAATAATTTCAGATATTTTAAAGTGTGTGATGTTAATGGCATGCACAGCCTACACTAAAGTGATTGTTAACCATTGTGGCATAATCTTTCTCAATTTTGTGTTTATTTTTCACTTCAGCATGCTTGCACTAAAATCTTTCTATCACTTGATCCAAACAAGAACAATGTGTGATTCCTAGAAATTCCTTTGCAGGGCAGTGATAGCAGTATCCAGACCTAAAACACCCATGTGAATGGATCCAGAATCATTATATATGATGCCAAGGTTTAGCAATGTCTTTAACTTATACAGTACTTAATGCAGATGCCATATAATTTATATAAAACTTATTAAAAATAAAGTACAAAATGCATTGCTTGATGTTAAACAGTATCATGTACCAATGTAGTTTCCTCCTTTTAAAGCAGAGATGTTTATGATAAAGTTATGATTATTATATTGATGTGTTCCACCTGATCTGCCAGTACTGACCAGAGAGAATTTTCTTTTTTGGAAGGATACTGTGTTGCAGTATAATAAAAGGTACTGCATCAAAATCCTCTTCTTTATTGCAGCTTGAGTAATGCTACTGCATTTTCCTCATGGTTCTGCATAATAAACCTGACTGTAATATGACCAGACAGGATGAAAACAGATCTGTAGAAACTTGCATACACTTTATTAGGTGAAACAATACCCAGATGGTATACCTGCAGATGTTATGTTTAAATATTGTATTAAATATTGTGTACAAATAAAAATGCCTAACAGTTTTTGCCAGTTAATATTTTTTATTAATATACATATATTAAATCCAGAAAGTCATTAAATGTTATGGATACAGCTGTTATAAATATTATATGTAATTCTGCCATCCTATTTTTATAAGAAAGATTCTAACCTTTTATTAAAGGAAATATAATCGTGTGTGTTCATACACACTGTTTCAATTCTTCATTGATGAATGTTCCAAGTTCCTTCAGGAGATGGAAAATGTCCTTATAAAAGTTTCCAGCATTGAATCAAAATGTACCATGACTCATGCCTTGCACACATGGTGCAACGGTCAAAGGGCCAGTTCACACTTAAGCGGCGCAATGCGGCGCGATGCGGCACTCGAGGCGATCTCAACGCGGCTTGTGAGGAGACTTCTATCATAGAAGTCAATGCAAGCCGCCTGAGATCGCCCTGAAAATAGTGCAGAAACCATTTTTCTAAGGCGGAGTGAAGCGATTCGCTCCTATTAGAACGGTTCCATTGCACAGCATTGAGGCGAATTGTCAGGCGACTCAAGTTGCCTAGATGTGAACGGGCCGCGAAGTCGCGCAGCGTAAGTGTGAACCGGCCCTTACAACCGCGCGTCCAAAATCAGCTGTTGGTGGTTGAGTCTTGCGTACTGACATGAGTCAAGTAGTTGTACAACAAAGCCGAAGGTAGTGACTTGTTACGAGTGCATAAAGAGGAAGTTCAGGTGAATGTGATTCGTGAATTAGGAACGTAGGTTTACATGACCGAATACTTACGGGCGTTCCTGACTTCTGAGCATGCATGTTTTGCATGTACAACTTTTGTTGGGCCAACTTCTGTACACACGATTCAACAGTCGTACAACGGCTTGTTGGCCAACAAAAGTTTTCTAGTTTGCTCAGCCAACTTCTATAGTACAACTGTTGAACGTCCGCTGTTGTAATCGCGCGTACTAACGGTTGGATTATCATACAACAAGCTGTTCTAAGACCGTTATTGTACAACCGTTGCGTCGTGTGTATGGGCCATAAGGGCTACTATGTTTTCAGGACAGAACCTTGTATGAGACAGGATTCACTATAGGATGGAATCTAATCTTATCAGATTTTGACAGCACAGTTATGGCACCAGAGATTACTTCCAGCTCACATTCTAGACCTAAGAAAGGAAACAACAGATGCGGCCATTGTGTAAACAGATTTCCATATTTTCTTCTCTGTGTCTGATATTTGGCGAATCAGCAATTCTAACCAATTGCATGGGTCTGTAGTGCTACATAATTCTAAACATTTCTGCACTGATTAGATCTAAAACAATTAACTCTACAACCTAAATTGCTGTGATATAAGTACCTTAACCACTTCAATACTAGACACTTACCCCCACTTACTCCAGGCCACTTTTCAGCTTTCAGCGCTGTCGCATTTTGAATGACAATTGCGCGGTCATGCGAGACTGCACCCAAACAAAATTTTTATCATTTTTTCCCACAAATAGAGCTTTCTTTTAGTGGTATTTTATTACCTCTGTGGTTTTTATTGTTTGCTCTACAAATAAAAAAAAAACGAAAATTTTGAAAAAAAAAGTTTTTCTTTCTGTCACAAAACTTTGTAAATAAGTACATTTCTCCATCACTGATGGGCACTGATGAGGCTACACTGATGGGCACTGATGAGGAAGTACTGATTGGCACTGATGAGTTGGCACTGATGGGCACTGATGATGAGGCACATATATGCAGCACTGATAGGTGGCACTAATAAGTAGCACTGACGGGCACTGATAGGTGGCACTGATGATCAGCACTGATGGGCACTCATAGGTGGCACTGATGAGCACTCATAGGTGGCACTGACGGGCACTGAAGGGTGACACTGGGCACTGATAGGTGGCACTGGTGGGTACTGATAGTTGGCACTGGTGGGCACTGTTGAGCACTGATAAGCGCAAATGACAGATGGCACTTTTTTGGAGGCATTCCCTGGTGGACCTGGGTGGCACCCAAGATGGGCACTGAGTGCCATCCATGTTGGGCATTGTGCCCCTTACCTGGTGGTCTAGGGTGGGCACCCTGGTGGTAAGGGTGGGCTTCCCTGGTGGTCCCTGGGTGGGCATTCCCTGGTGGTCCTGGTGGGCTCCCTGGTGGTTCTGGATGGCAATCCTAGGGGGGCTGCACTAATAAACAATCAGTGCAGACCCCCCTGTCAGGAGATTCCCCGATCGGATCTTCCTATTTACACTGTGACCAGCTGTGATTGGTCACAGCTGATCATTGGTAAAGAGCTTCCGATGGTTGGGCACGCGATCGTGGGTTATCCTGAAAGATGTCATATAATGTCCAGTCAGGATAACGGAACCACGGCCCGGCCGTCATTTTGCTATAGCCTGGGCATGAAGTGGTTAACGTATGATTTACATTTCTCAAGAAAAAAAAATGCATTTTTTCTAAATGAACTACATAAGTAGAGAGGATTTTAGCAAATGTTTTTTTAAGTCCACATTCATTATTTATTTTTATCACCTGAGCAGATTACATTGACATAATGAAAAGCTGCAGCATCTGCATCCCTTTAGTTCTGAATGAACCCTAGGTCTTGGTAAGACATTGCTTGTATAGGAGTAGTTTGTATAGCAAGCAGATTCAAAACTTTCAGCAAGCTTCAAGCAGCTTTGTTCAAACCTTTAACCCTTGAGCTGCCACTGATGTATATCATATGTTGGCTGCAGCAGGGGGTTTTAATGCATGTAAATCTCATGACCTGACTGTTGGCTTTCAGGTGAAAGAGATCAATGGGCTGTACTAGGGCGTTGTGAAAATGGAACATGTTGTAATTGAATGCCAAGCAATGTTCTGAAACTCATTACACCACATGACAGCACATTGTAACACACATTAAGGAAAGAAAAGTAATGTTTGGCTCCTGCTGTAAACAACAAAAAAAATGCAGATTAATGCATTAAAAAAGCATGCCAATTCAAGTGCATTTAATGCACATCAACACTAACTAAATGTAACGGACATGGTACGAATTAAGGCTTACACTGTTCCATGCAGCATGTCTTTCTTTTCCAAAATCTCTTCAGCTACCCTTTAAAGTGGTTGTATGCCCTCCAATGTCATTTTTACCTACAGGTAAGTATATAGAAATAATATATAATAATAAGGCTTACCTGTAGGTAAAATGAATATCTCCTAAGCTAGTATGGTTTAGAAGATATTCACCTTTGCATGCAGCCACTGACATCAGTGGCGCATGCTCAGTGAAGGTCCGGCGTATCCTGCTGGAACTTGCCAGAGTGGAGGGCTCCCACACGCTGTGAGTTGCCAGAGCCAAAAACCCGGAAGGAACCCCCAAGGAAACATGTCAGCTCCCTCATCAGTGACTGGGCGGTTCTGTGGGAGCTTCGTTCTGGGGTAAGTATTTCATAATGAACTAGCATGTGGTTCATACTTGCTCATTATGCCTTTGCCTTACAGGTTTTTTTTTTTACTTTGAGTGTACAACTGCTTTAATTCAAAGCACCTGCCTGCCTATGTTCTGGATAATAAATAAGGAGGTTGGCAGCATAATTCATATTTTACATTTTCTTTATTCAGCGGTTTAGTCAGCAATATTATTAAAAGAAAAAGGCCATCCTTGATAGAAGGATATACTGTAGAACTGCACAAAGTGGACCATTTTAGGAAATTGTGGGATGGCTTTGGTGACATTATCCTGTCATCTCCATAAGGTTAAAAACCTGCCCAAGTATATATTTGAGTATATATTTGATTTATGCTTGCAATATTTACAAAAAGGTGACCTGAACTCAAAATGTAAAAATGTATGTTAAATGTTATAGAAAATATCTAGCAATATTAAGTGTGCCTAAGCAGTATCCTGGAAATGTTACCTGATGAAAAATCATAGCTTAATATTTTCAATGTGAGATCATCTTATTCACTGTGCCTCACACAATTCGATACAATTAAAACTGGGTAGACACTATACCATTTTCTTTAGATTTTTTTTCCTTTAGATTTACCAAAACCTAAACACTGTTAATTTGTATGCAATCATGCAGGCCCTTGCACTACATAGTCAAAGATAAATTTAAAGGAAATCAAACAACACATGTTTTATAGTGTGTATCCAGCCTAATACTGCCTCTACTCCATCCATTCACTCATTCATTTTGTGAATCTGTGCTTTCACCACATTTCCATCTTCTTCTTGATCATTAAACCACAGTTATCTGGGGGAGCTGCTTTGACATGAGAAAGCAAAGCCCTTTCTCTACCATGATGGCCACCTCCACAGAGACACAGTGCAAGCCAAGACATGATAAGTCACTAATAGGGAAAAGATCAACTACAGGGTGCGTAATCTATTGCCCTTTACTTGCCTTTTTTAGGGCACAGTTTCCACAGAGTATGTATTTTTCAAAGTAGGTTTAACCACTTGTCTTCCAGCGTATGTTTATAAATGCCATAGTAGACAAGTGGTAAAATCAATGTCACAGCTGCTGATGCTCTAAAAGCCAGTGAAGAAATTTCCAATGACAGTGATCCCTTTTACAGGGATATTAAAGGGCGCCTCTACTGGCAGCACCAACAGCAAGTGCAGTGGTTCCCAGGCTCTCCATTCCACCAGGGAGCCTTGGACTGTGATAAACTGCATTCCTAGTTAAAGCACTTGGGAGAAACTTGGGGACCCCCAATGTCTTTATAAAGAGGACCCAAGTAATCATAAATGTTTCTATCAAATCCCCAGTGCAATGGCAATAGAGTAAAAAAAAAGGTGTTAAAAAAAAATTGAATAAAATAATAATACTAAAATTAAAGCACCCCTTTCACCCCTGCACACAACCAATAAAAAAAGCACAACATAGGGCAAGCACTTGTATGTAACATCAATTGCGACACACAAGTGGGGTATCATAGTGAACATTGAAGTGAGAGCAATAATTCAAGGGCCATAGTTCATGGTTAACTCTAAACTGATGACCTGTAGAGTGTTTTAACCACTTGCCTACTTGCCATTTTTACCCCCTTCCTGCCCAGGCCAATTTGCAGCTTTCAGAATTGTCACATTTTGAATGACAATTGCGCAGTCATGCAACATTTTTATCATTTTTTAAAGACAGATGTAGCTTTTTTTAGTGGTATTTAATCATCTTTGGGTTTTTTTATTTTTGCTAAACAAATGAAAAAAGACCAAACATTTTGAAAAAAAAAGTTTTTCTTAGTTTCTTATAAAATTTAGCAAATACGTAATTTTTCTCCTTTACTGATGTGTACTGATGAGGCTGCACTGATGGGGACTGATAGACTGCACCGCTGGGCACTGATAGGCTACACTGATGGGCACTGAAAGGTGGCACTGATGGGCAGTGATGAGGCAGCAATGATAGGAAGCACTGATGGGCACTGATAGGTGGCACTGATGAGGAGGCACTAATAATCAGTGCCCTGATTATCAGTGTAGATATCCCCTGTCATACTTGTCAGTTACCGGCTTTCCTCTCCTCATGCAATGGCACATGAGGAAAGGAATGCTGATAACCAGCAAGTATGTTTACATAGCTGATCACATGGTAAACGGCCACTGTTATTGGCTCTTTACCCCGAAGGACATGCAATCATAGAGCGTGTCGGATGTGCACTGCAGCAGTTGTGTGGATGGTGTGGTTTTGGGAGGACATCCAGGGACATCCTCCAGGAGCTATATGATTGCGATGTAGCTGTCTTTTGGCTATAGCATGGTCAGGAAGAGGTTAAGTAGAGTTTTGGGTACCGTCATTTTTTGACAAGTTTGGTATCTATTTATCAATACAACCCCATCTTTCATATGTTAACAAAAATTGAGTATAATATTGTGTTTTCCTTAACATTCCCTTTATTATATGTCTCTTGCAGAATGTCTTTTTTGCAATAAAATACACTTACACTTACATTTACACTTGCAAGAAAATACACTTACCTGCCTGTTTGCTTCATCTCTTGGTAATCGCATCGCATGTAAACTTAGTTGCACATGTGCTTCTCAGCTTAAAGCGGCCAGCTGAATCTACAGTGTGCTGAAATGACTGTCTCATGTGCATGCACAGGAGTGACATTATTCCATGCCAGCTAATAAGCATGGCCAAAAACCAACCCACAGGTAAAGATGACAGTGCTGGCTCAGGATGGGACTGTTGCAGTAAAGGTGAGTATAAAAGTGCCCTTTAGTTCCATTTTAAATGTAACCTTTTTTTACAGACTTGTGAATTTTGGAGAGATGAGGATGGCACTATGTACAACATGATTGCCCTTTTCTCTCCACTCAGCACTCAGTCTGGGGTCATCAGTCCTCTTTATGGTCACACCCATACCTTCTTTTGAACAATGGAGATACATATTTATATATTATATAGTTCTAACACATACCATAATATTTCCCAGCAAAACATAGAGCCATTTGAGTTATTTTTTCATATATAAATATTTATAGACTTGTTTATGGTTTAGGGTCACCATATCTACTGATCCCACCTCAAACTCACATACAAACACAAATTCAGTGAAAATCTTCTTGATGAGTCCTGGACCAGGCACTCAGTCTTGGGGCCTACTCCTAGACACCTGATCATGCCTAACAGTTCCAAAATGTTTTTATTTTTAAGGAGTAGGGCTCTATTTTATTTTTGTCAGAGTGTCTGTACCATAAATTGTCAGTAAATATTTTTGAAAGCTTTTCTTTATCTAATCAATAAAAATCATTGAAACAAAAAATCTAATTGACAAATGAGATGGGAAAGTAGGAATTGATTTATGGAACTGCAAAGTAGATGCAACCCCTAACTGAATGCCATTTAGTTTATCACAAAAAGGCATATTTTATTTTTATTTATAAAATACAAATTTCATCTTTCTCATCCTTTGTTTTTTCTCAGTCCTCTGATCTCCTGCAGCCTTTTTTGCAGCAATGTCCTGCCTACGTACATTCACTACAGGAATGAATGTATGGCATTTCTCAGGGTTTTCTGATGGTGACCGCACTGCATTATACCTGTGTAATGTGTATCTTTTGTATTCTCGGTTGGAAGCCTGTGTGACAGGGTGACAATTGGGAGACAGGAACAGAGTATTGTCAACCTGTATCAGGAAGTGTCAGAACAGGGAAGGGCCTTCAAGGAAGGATAGCCAGGTATTATTTTAGCTGCAAATGTAAAAATATAGAAGATTATTCCTTAGATGGCATTAACATAGTATTGCATTAAAAGCTTGTGTGTATGAATTTACATATTCCACTCAGGTCAATGCTGTGCATTGTGGGAACACACACATTACCACAAAAAAACTTTAATGCATATTAAGGTGCCTTGCATTGTCAATGGCACACAACGATTAACTCAAAACACATCTGATCTAGATGCTTTGCAGTGCACCACACTACCCAGTAATCGTGTGGTTGTGTGCAGCATTGGAAAAAGGATATCCCACACTATACAGCATAGGAGCAGAAAGCTGAACATAATCTGAGACCTGAGTGGAGGAAATGGATACATCCTCCTCTACACAGTTTCTTAATAAAACAAGCAAAGCTGAGGCTGTTTATTACCTTTTATATAGTTACATAGTTACATAGTCTATATATACTCCCAGCAGAAACCACTGTTTGTGGAAGAGAATTCCACATTCTCACTGCTCTTACCATAAAGAAACCCCTACACATCTTAAGGTTAAACGGCCTTTCCTCCCTTCTCAGTGAATGACCGCGTGTCTTTGTGTATTCCCTTGCGCTGAATAGTTTTGTCCCTATAGTGGGGTCACCAGTACAGTATTTGTACATTGAAATCACCCCTCTCAAGCTTCTTTTCTCCAGAGAAAATAAGTTCAGTGCTTGTAATCTTTCCTCATAACTTAGGTCCTCTAATCCCTTAATCAGCTTTGTGGCCCTTCTCTGTACCCTTTCCAATACCATGACATCCTTCCTGAGGACTGGTGCCCAGAACTGCATGTTCCAAGTGCGGCCTCACCAGAGACTTGTAGAGTGGGAGAATTATTGATTTATCCCTGAAGTTAATCCCTTTCTTGATGCATGCCAACACTTTGTTAGCTTTGTTTGCAGCAGCTTGGCATTGCATGCCACTGCTGAGCCTGTTCTCTACTAGGACCCCTAGGTCTTTTTCCATCCTAGATTCCCCCAGAGGTTCTCCCCCTAGTGAGTAGTTTGCGTTCATGTTCTTGGTACCCAAATGCATTATCTTACATTTTTCTACGTTAAATCTCATCTGCCACCTGTCTGCCCAGCCCATTAATTTACTCAGATCTTCTTGCAAGGTTTCCACATCCTGTGGAGAATTTATTGCCCTGCTTAGCTTGGTATCATCCGCAAATATTGAGATTGAGCTGGTCACTCCAAACCATTTGGTTCTCCAAATCATTTATGAATAAATTGTATAGGATTGGTCCCAGGACAGAACCCTGGGAAACCCCACTTTCTACACCAGACCATTCTGAGTGCTCCCCATTTATCACCACCCTCTGGACTCGCCCCTGTAGCCAGTTTTCAATCCAGGTACTCACCTTTTGATCCATGTTAAGGGACCTTCGTTTGTACAGTAAACGTTTATGGGGAACTGTATCAAATGCTTTTGCAAAATCCAGGTACACCATGTCTACAGGCCTTCCTTTATCTAGATGGCCGCTCACCTCCTCATAGAAGGTTAATAGATTGGTTTGGCAAGAACGATTTTTCATGAAACCATGTTTTTTGCTGCTAATAATACCATTCTCGTTACACTAGTCTTGTATATAATCCCTTATTATTCCCTCCAAGAGCTTGCAAATTATTGATGTTAAGCTAACTGGTCTGTAGTTCCCGGGGAAATATCTTGGTCCTTTTTTATATATTGGTACTACATTGGCTTTCCTCCAGTCAGCTGGTATCATACCAGTCAGAAAACTGCTCTTAAAGATTTGGTACAAAGGTCTGGTAATAACTTGGCTAAGTTCCTTAAGGACCCTCGGGTGTAAGCCATCTGGGCCCGGTGACTTATTAGCGTTCGGTTTTTCAAGCCTATTCCTGATTTTATCCTCAGTCAGCCATGAGGGTGTTTCCTGTGATTTGTCTTGAGGACCAGCATTGTGGTTGTGAATAATTGAGCCCCCCGTTTCCCTTGTGAATACTGAGGAGAAAAATTAGTTTAACACCTTTGCCATTTCTCCATCATTTGTAACCAGATTACCTGCATCACTCTTTATGGGGCCAATATGATCTGACCTCCCTCTCTTACTATTTATATACTTAATGAATTTCTTGGGATTCTTTTTACTCTCCTCAGCTATGTGTCTTTCATGTTCTATCTTAGCTGCTCTGATTGCACCTTTGCATTCCTAATTGCATGTTTTATAAATATGAAAATCGGACTGAGACCCCTCCTCCTTGTATTTTTTGAAGGCCTTCTTTTTTGCTTTTATGTGTGCCTTTATGTCGGAGTTAAGCCATCCTGGTCTTTGATTAGCTCTTTTAAATTTATTTCCTGTTGGGAAACACTGGCTAATACCTTTGTTTAGTATGTTCTTGAAGCACTCCCATTTTTCCTCCGCATTCATTGTTCCTAGAATTTTATCCCAGTTAACATCTTCCAGCAAGGAGCGTAGTTTCTGGAGATTGGCTCTCTTAAAATTTAGTGTTTTTGTATTCCCCTTAGGTTTCCTGCAATTTATACTAAAACTAATTGACCTGTGATCGGCATTTCCTAGATTATGCCTAACAGTTCCAAAATGTTTTTATTTTTAAGGAGTAGGGCTCTATTTTATTTTTGTCAGAATGTCTGTACCATAAATTGTCAGTAAATATTTTTTAAAGCTTTTCTTTATCTAATCAATAAAAATCATTGAAACAAAAAATCTAATTGACAAATGAGATGGGAAAGTAGGAATTGATTTATGGAACTGCAAAGTAGATGCAACCCCTAACTGAATGCCATTTAGTTTATCACAAAAAAAGGCATATTTTATTAAAAAAAAAAAAAAAAGTCTGGGTTCGGGTTCGGGGTTCTGGTAATTTTACTAAAAGTTCTGAAAAGTGCTGTAAAAAAGTCCTGGAAAGTCCTAGAGGTCTGCAAAAGGAAGGGAAATGGGGGTAAGGGTCGGACAAGTGCCCTACAAAGAAATGGGGATAGGGAAATAACTTTAAATAATAAAAAAAAACATAGAAAAATCAAAAATGGAGGTGGATGTGGACTATCTTAAAATTGTGTTAGAAAAGTACAAATTAGCGGGGAGAAGCCATATCACTGTTCTAAGAACAGTGATATGGCTTCTCCCAGCTAATTTATACTTTTATCACACAGTTTTAAGATGATTGTACATTCTACAATCATCTTAAAACTCTGTGAGAAAAAGTATACATTAGCCGGGAGAAGCCATATCCCTGTTCTTAGAACATCTGCAAACTGTGTGTGAAAACTATCAATTAGCGGGGAGAAGCCAGATCACTGTTCTAAGAACAGGGATATCTCATATCCCTGTTCTTAGAACAGTGATCTGGCTTCTCCCTGCTAATTGATAGTTTTCACACACAGTTTGCAGATGTTCTAAGAACAGGGATATGGCTTCTCCCGGCTAATGTATACTTTTCTCACAGAATTTTAAGATGATTGTAGAATGTACAATCATCTTAAAACTGTGTGATAAAAGTATAAATTAGCTGGGAGAAGCCATATCACTGTTTATAGAACAGTGATATGGCTTTTCCCCACTAATTTATACTTTTCTCACACAGTTTTAAGTCCACATCCACCTCCATTTTTGATTTTTTTAAGTTATTTTTTTTTTAAATTATTTAAAGTTATTTCCCTATCCCCATTTCTTTGCAGGGCACTTATCCGACCCTTACCCCAATTTTCCTTCCTTTTGCAGACCTCTAGGACTTTCCTGGACTTTCTTACAGCCATTTTTGTGCCTAAAAGTTCGGGTCTCCATTGATTTCAATGGGGTTCGGGGTCCGGGTCAAAGTTCGGGTTCTGTCGGACCCGAACCCGGACTTTGTCCCGAAGTTCAGCCGAACCAGCAGAACCCGAACTTCCAGTAGTTCGCTCAACTCTACTTATAACATCAAGTTACCTTTTAAGAGCCTTTCAAGGCAAGATAATGTTTGCTTCAAATAGGTCTTGCTTTCCAAGAGAAAACAGTCCTCCATAGTACAAAGCAACCAGGACATCAATGTTTCAAGACTAGGAAGATGCTGCCCTCCTCGGATGGGGTAATCTGACAAAAACTGAAAAAACAAGACAAAAGGAAAGTGTGCACAGCTAATGCATTACCACTGACATTTAATAAATGATAAAAAGGTTTACAAGTGTATACTCAGAGAGTGACAACTCTCAATTAGACATAAGAATACACTGTGCGGTATTATGCAGACACAGCGAATGGTGAAACTGACGCGTTTTGGGTAGAGTTGAGCGGACACCTGGATGTTAGGGTTCGGCGGGTTCGGCTGAACTTCGCGAAAAAATTCAAGTTCGACCCCGAACTTGACCCCAAACCCCATTGAAGTCAATAGTGACCTGAACTTTTGGGCACAAAAATGGCTGTAAAAAAGTCTTGGAAAGGGCCAGAGGGCTGCTAAAGGAAGCAAAATGGGGGTAAGAGTAGGACAAGTGCCCTGCAAACAAATGTGGATAGGGAAATAACTTCACATAAAAAAATAAAAAATGGAAATGGAGGAGGAGGTGGATGTGGAGTAGGTGGTTGAGGAGGTGGTGACCGTGGCGGTGTAGGTAGTGGAAGTGAAGGAGGAGGTAGCCAACACTGTTTTTTGTTTGTTTGGGTTTTTTTTTCTAATTGGGGTAGCCCCCAAAATATTGAGACATATTAAAAAAAAAATGATACGTTCATTTAAGTATACCAATGGCTGTGTGAGGCCGGTATAAATGGCTATTCTGCACAAGGTACAGACAAGTCTTGTGGGATCCATGCCTGGTTCATTTTGATAAAGGTTAGCTTGTCCACGTTGGCTATGACAGGCAGCTGCGCTTGTCTGTGATAATGCCCCCTGCCGTGCTGAACACACGTTCGGACAATACACTGGCTGCAGGGCAGGCCAGCACCTCCAAGGCATAAAGGGCAAGCTTAGGCCATGTGCCCAATTTGGAGACCTAGAAGTTGAATGGGGCAGACCCATCAGTCAGTATGTATAGACATGTGCGCACATACTGTTCCACCATGTTTTTGAAATGCTGCCTCCTGCTAAGACATTGCCTATCAGCGGGTGGTGCTGTTTGTTGTGGCATGCTGCTGACAAAGCGCTTCCACATTTTCGCCATGCTAACCCTGCCTTCTGAGGTGCTGGCGGTGCCACAGCTGCATTGGCGGCCTCTTCCTCCACTTCTGCCTTCGCCTTGTGCTTCCAGTGAGCCCCCGGTGTCATTTGGGAATGCCCTCAGCACTCGTAGTCGCGCATCTTCCGATCACGCTCCAGTAAGGGAATTAAGGATGGCACGTTGTCCTTGTAATGGGGATCCAGCAGGGTGGCCCCCCAGTAATCAGCACAAGTTGCAATGTGGGCAACTCGGCTGTTGTTGCGCAGGCAATGCAGCATGTAGTCGCTCATGTGTGCCAGGCTGCCCAGAGGCAAAGACAAGCTGTCCTCTGTGGGAGGTGTATCATCTTTGTCCTCCGTATCCCCCCAGCCATGCTCCAGTGATGCCCACGAGCTGAGTTGGGTGCCACCCTGCTGTGAACACGGTTCCTCCTCCTCCTCCTCATCCTCATCCTCCTCATCCTCCAGAACTGTGCCCTGGCTTATTTTACCTGGCCTATACTGGTGCAGGAACCCACCCTCCGAGCAACTTGTGAATGACTGGCCTGATAACCGTGGAAATGACCCCTCTTCCTCCTCCTCCTGTGCCACATCCTCTTCCATCATCGCTGGTAGAGTACTCGAAACACTGCAATATGGTACACAGGTCTCGCATGGAGGCCCACTCGTTGGTGGGGCTGTTCCGCAGAGCGACTGACCCGTGCTGAAACGTCACTATTGCTGCTCGCACAGTCTCTCCAGCATGTGCAAGGTGGAGTTCCACCTTGTGGGCACGTCGCATAGGAGGCGGTGAGCGGGAAGGCCAAAGTTCTGCTGCAGAGCAGATAGGCGAGAAGTAGCAGGGTGAGAACGCCGAAAGCACGCACAGACGGCCCGCACATTCTGTAGCAGCTCTGACATATCCGGGTACTTTTTTAAAATTTCTGCACCACCAAATTCAGCACATGTGCAAGGCAAGGGATGTGCGCCAAACCGGCTAGGCCCAGAGCTGCTATGAGATTTCACCCATTATCGCACACCACCAGGCCAGGCTTGAGGCTCAGTGGCAACAACCACTCATCGGTCTGTTGTTCAATGCCCATCCACAGCTGCTGCGTAGTGTGGGGTTTATCCCCCAAACATATCACTTTTAAAACAGCCTGCTGTCATTTCCCCCTGGATGTGCTGAAGTTGGTGGTGAAGGTGTTACGCTGACCGGATGAGGAGGTGGTAGAGGAGGAGGAAGCCGAGGAGGAGGAGGAGACAACAGGAGGCAAAGAGAAATGCCCTGCAATCCTCGGTGGCAGAAGGAAATGCGCCAAACTGCTATCCGCCTCAGGCCCACCCGCCACTACATTTGCCCAGTGTGCAGTTAGCGAGATATAGCGTCCCTGCCCATGCATACTGGTCCACGTATCAGTGTGGAAATGCTTGGGGACGGTGGTGGACATGGTAGCATTGCTGTCACATCATCTGTTTGCTGGGTGCCAGGTGACACTGGCACTGTGGAGGTGGAGGAAGAGGCTGAAGCAGCAGCAGAAGAGGAAGCAGGAGGAGCCCAAGACCTTTCTTGGACTTTGAGGTGCTTATTCCACTGCAGCTCGTGCTTTGCATGTAGATGCCTGGTTATGCAGGTTGTGCTCAGATTTAGAACATTTATGCCTCGCTTCAGGCTCTTATTGCGCAGCATGCAAACCACTCGTGTCTTGTCGTTAGCACATTGTCTTAAGAACTTCCACGCCAGGGAACTCCTTTGAGCTGCCTTTGGTGTGCTAGGTCTCTGGGTGCAGTAGGTAGTAGCAGGCGTAGTGTCTAGGGGACGGTTGCTCCACTTTTGCAACCTGCTTCCTCTTTTGCTGTGCTGGTGCATCTGTGCGACCGCCGCCTCTTCCTCCAAATTGCACACGTCACTCGCATGACCTTCATTCCATGTGGGGTCTAGGACCACATCATCCTCCACATCATCTTCCCCCACTCTTCACCACTGCCCTCCTTGTCAGTCTGCACACTGTAGAAAGCCGAGGCAGAGATGGGCTGCGGTGGTGTTTCCATGTCCTCATCCTGAAACAGAAGTGTTTGGTAGAGTTGAGCAAACCCGAACTGTAAAGTTTGGGTCCGTACCGAACTTTTGGGTGTCCGGGACCCGGACCCGAAGCCGGACTTTTCAAAAAAAG
This sequence comes from Glandirana rugosa, assembly GCA_018402905.1. NCBI lineage: Eukaryota > Metazoa > Chordata > Amphibia > Anura > Ranidae > Glandirana > Glandirana rugosa. Next base: position 540,448 of record BLSH010460454.1, on the reverse strand, counting down.
TCCAGGTTCGGGGTTCTGGTAATTTTACTAAAAGTTCTGAAAATTGCTGTAAAAAAGTCCTGGAAAGTCCTAGAGGTCTGCAAAAGGAAGGAAAATGGGGGTAAGGGTCGGACAAGTGTCCTACAAAGAAATGGGGACAGGGAAATAACTTAAAAGCATTTTTAAACAAAAATCACATAAAAAAATCAAAAATGGAGGTGGATGTGGACCATCTTCAAACTGTGTGTGAAAAGTATTAATTAGCGGGAGAACCCATATCACTGTTCTAAAATCATCATCAAACTGTGTGAAAAAAGTATAAATTAGCCGGGAGAACCCATATCACTGTTCTACAATCTCAATGGGGTTCGGGGTCCGGGTCAAAGTTCGAGTTCTGTCCGGACCCGAACCCGGACTTTGTCTCGAAGAACCAGCAGAACCCAAACTTCTAGAGGTTCGATCAACTCTAGTGGTTGGGCATCGGTGCACTCAATGTCTTCACCTTCTGGGGCAAGGCTATGTGGATGGCCCACGGAATGCACACCAGCAGAGTCATCAAGCATAAGAGACTGCTGCATGACTTGGGGCTCAGACTGCTTGGCTGATTTACAAGGGGCTGATGAAAGACAGATGGCCATGGGGTTCAGGTTAAAACCCTGAGCTTTCTGCAAGGGACCGGGTGGCAGACAATGTGAAGGAACTGGAAGCATTGTCTGCCGTCCAATCGAATATTGCCTGTACTTGTTCTGGCCTCACCATTCATTGAGCGGCATTCGGGCCTAACATATAACGTTTTAACGGTTTTGTCGGCTACTTGTGCATGTAGCTGGCACAGATCAATAACATCCTCTTCTTGCAACAGGAGCTTCAACAACACCACCAACACCAACAGCACCAGCAGCAACAGCAGCACCACGACCACGTCCCTTATTTGACGCTCTCCTCATTCTGGACGTAAATGTACTATTTAGCACAAATTTATATTGTTTTTTATAACGCTAATCTGTCCCTCACACTAGCAGCAGGAACCTCTCTCTACACATATGAGATGATTTTATAATGCTAATCTGTCCCTCACACCAGCAGCAGGAACCTCTCCCTACACCAGTATGAGAGTATTTAATAATGGTAATCTGTCCCTAACACCAGCAGCAGGAACCTCTCCCTACACCAGTATGAGATGATTTCATAATGGTAATCTGTCCCTCACACCAGCAGCAGGAACCTCTCCCTACACCAGTATGAGATGATTTTATAATGGTAATCTGTCCCTCACACCAGCAGCAGGAATCTCTCCCGACACCAGTATGAGATGATTTTATAACGGTAATCTGTCCCTCACACCAGCAGCAGGAACCTCTCCCTACACATATGAGATGATTTTATAAAGCTAATCTGTCCCTCAAATCAGCAGAAGGAAACTCTTCCTACACCAGTATTAGATGATTTTATAACGGTAATCTGTCCCTCACAGCAGCAGCAGGAACCTCTTCCTACACCAGTATGAGATGATTTTTATAACGGCAATCTGTCCCTCAAATCAGCAGCAGGAACCTCTCCCTACACCAGTATGAGATGATTTTATAATGGTAGTCTGTCCCTCACACCAGCATCAGGAACTTCCCCCTACACCAGAATGAGTTGATTTTATAACGGTAATCTGTCCCTCACAACAGCAGCAGGAACCTCTCCCTATACCAGTATGAGATGATTTTATAACGGTAATCTGTCCCTCACACCAGCAGCAGGAACCTCTCCCAACACAAGTATGTGAGTATTTTAAAACTGTAATCTGTCCCTCACAACAGAAGCAGGAACCTCTCCCTACACCAGTATGAGATGATTTTATAACGGTAATCTGTCCCTCACACCAGCAGCAGGAACCTCTCCCTACACCAGTATGAGATGATTTTATAAATGTAATCTGTCCCTCACACCAGCAGCATGAACCTCTCCCTATACCAGTATGAGATGATTTTATAACGCTAATCTGTGCCTCCCAACAGCAGCAGGAACCTCTACCTATGCCAGTATGAGATGATTTTATAACTGTAATCTGTACCTCACACCAGCAGCACAAACCTCTCCCTATACCAGTATGAGATGATTTTATAACGGTAACCTGTCCCTCACACCACTAGCATGAACATCTCCCCATATCAGTATGAGATTATTTTATAACAGTAATCAGTCCCTAACACCAGCAGCAGGAACCTCTCCCTATACCAGTATGAGATGATTTTATAATGCTAATCTGTCCCTCACAGCAGCAGCAGGAACCTCTCCCTATACTAGTATGAGATGATTTTATAACGGTAATCTGTCCCTCACACCAGCAGCAGGAACCTCTCCCTACACAAGTATGTGAGCATTTTAAAACTGTAATCTGTCCCTCACAACAGAAGCAGGAACCTCTCCCTACACCAGTATGAGATGATTTTATAACGGTAATCTGTCCCTCACACCAGCAGCAGGAACCTCTCCCTACACCAGTATGAGATGATTTTATAAATGTAATCTGTCCCTCACACCAGCAGCATGAATCTCTCCCTATACCAGTATGAGATGATTTTATAACGCTAATCTGTGCCTCCCAACAGCAGCAGGAACCTCTACCTATGCCAGTATGAGATGATTTTATAACTGTAATCTGTACCTCACACCAGCAGCACGAACCTCTCCCTATACCAGTATGAGATGATTTTATAACGGTAACCTGTCCCTCACACCAGTAGCATGAACATCTCCCCATATCAGTATGAGATTATTTTATAACAGTAATCAGTCCCTAACACCAGAAGCAGGAACCTCTCCCTATACCAGTATGAGATGATTTTATAATGCTAATCTGTCCCTCACAGCAGCAGCAGGAACCTCTCCCTATACTAGTATGAGATGATTTTATAACGGTAATCTGTCCTTCACACCAGCAGCAGGAACCTCTCAATATACCAGTATGAGATGATTTTATAACAGTAATCTGTCCCTCACACCAGCAGCAGGAACCTCTCCCTACACCAGTATGAGATGATTTTATAACGGTAACCTGTCCCTCACACCAGCAGCAGGAACCTCTCCCTACACCAGTATGAGATGATTTTATAACGGTTATCTGTCCCTCAGACCAGTAACCTCTCACTACGCCAGTATGAGATGATTTTATGACGGTAATCTGTCCCTCAGACCAGCAGCAGGAACCTCTCCATACACCAGTATGAGATGATTTTATAACAGTAATCAGTCCTTCACACCAGCAGCAGAAAACTCTCCCTATACCATTAAGAGATGATTTTATAACGGTAATCTGTCCCTCACACCAGCACCAGGAACCTCTCCCTACACAAGTATGAGATGATTTTTTATCGGTAATCTATCCCTCACACCAGCAGCAGGAACCTCTCCCTAACCAGTATGAGATGATTTTATAACGCTAATCTGTCCCTCCCATTAGCAGCAGAAACCTCTCCCTATGCCAGTATGAGATGATTTTATAACGCTAATCTATCCGTCACACCAGCAGCAGGAACCTCTCCCTATACTGGTATGAGATGATTTTATAGCGCTAATCTGTCCCTCACACCAGCAGAAGGAACCTCTTACTATAACGGTATGAGATTATTTTATAGCGCTAATCTGTCCCTCACACCAGCAGCACGAACCTCTCTCTATACCGGTATGAGATTATTTTATAACGCTAATCTGTCCCTCACACCAGCAGCAGGAACCTCTCCCTATACTAGCATGAGATGATTTTATAACAGTAATCTGTCAACTCACACCAGCAGAAGGAACCTCTCCCTATACCAGTATGAGATGAGTTTATTACGGTAATCTGTCCCTCACACCAGCAGTAGGAACCTCTCCCTACAACAGTATGAGATTATTTTATCACTGTAATCTGTCCCTCACACAAGCAGCAGGAAAATCTCCATACAGCAGTATGAGATGAATTTATAACGGCAATCTGTCCCTCACACCAGCAGAAGGAAATTTTCCCTATACCATTATGAGATGATTTTATAACGCTAATATATTCCTCACACCAGCAGAAGGATCCCCTCCCTATACCAGTATGAGATGATTTTATTACTGTAATCTGTCCCTCACACCAGCAGCAGGAACCTCTCCATATACCAGTAAGAGATGATTTTATAACGGTAATCTGTCCCTCACACCAGCAGCAAGAACCTCTCCATATACCAGTATGAGATTATTTTATAACGGTAATCTGTCAACTCACACCAGAAGCAGGAACCTCTCCCTATACCAGTATGATATTATTTTTTAACGGTAATCTGTCCCTCACACAAGCAGCAGGAACCTCTCCCTACACCAGTATGAGATGATTTTATCACTGTAACCTGTTCCTCAGACCAGCAGCAGGAACCTCTCCATACACCAGTATGAGATGATTTTATAACGGTAATCAGTCCCTCATACCAGCAGCAGAAAACTCTCCCTATACCATTATAAGATGATTTTATAACAGTAATCTGTCCTTCACACCAGCAGCATGAACCTCTCCCTATACAAGTATGAGATGATTTTATAACGGTAATCTGTCCCTCACACCAGCAGCAGTAACCTCTCCCTATACCAGTATGAGATGATTTTATAATGGTAATCTGTCCCTAACACCAGCAGCAGGAACCTCTCCTAACACCAGTATGAGATGAATTTATAACGCTAATCTGACCATCACACCAGCAGCAGGAACCTCTCCCTACATTAGTATGAGATGATTTTATAACGCTAATCTGTCCCTCCCATTAGCAGCAAGAACCTCTCCCTATGCCAGTATGAGATGATTTTATAACGGTAATCTGTCCCTCACACCAGCAGCAGGAACCTCTACCTATACCAGTATGAGATGATTTTATAACGCTAATCTGTCCTTCACACCAGCAGCAGGAGCCTCTCCCTGTACTGGTATGAGATGATTTTATAGCGCTAATCTATCCCTCACACCAGCAGAAAGAACCTCCCCCTATGCCGGTATGAAATGATTTTATAGAGCTAATCTGTCCCTAACACCAGCAGCAGGAACCTCTACCTATACCAGTATGAGATGATTTTATAATGCTAATCTGTCTCTCACACCAGCAGCAGGAACCTCTCCCTATACTGGTATGAGGTGGTTTTATAACGGTAATCTGTCCCTCACACCAGCAGCATATCCCTCTCCAAGGACGACGACCACACTCTCTGTCTAATCG